>OY856412.1:1065417243-1066017243 GCA_963693085.1 Alisma plantago-aquatica
TTATATACATATACATATCCAATTACCACAATACATAGTACGTATCATATACATGCTATATCCCACAAAAAACATGCACAAACGTAAAAGAAATGATTATGACCATCCTAATGTGATTCCTCGAGCCAAGAGGAATCACAGTCATCTAGGTCTACATCACATGCAACCTGTACAAGATGAACTTTGTGCCTTGCCATCCGAGTTGATCAACTCATCATATGAATGATCTGCTCTCTCTGGCCGGTCGTCTGGTGCCACCAGCCGATCGGTTGGCTCCTCAAACCGATCGGTTTGCCTGGTCGTCATGCATCTCGTCATGGCCTCCAGCCTCTCGTCTCGCTCCTCGAATCGGCCATCAACTGATCGATTCACTCCTTGAACTGATCATCTGGAACGTCAACCGATCGGTTCACGCCTTGAACCGATCGTCTCATATGTCATCTTGATGTCCTCCGTTCTTTGACATAACATGAAATAAAAATCTATCATATTTTACATTGTAAAAGGAGAAATCTTGAGTTACATTCGAGGGGAGCAAAGGTAGGAAAGAAATATCGAATTATTTCGAGTTACATCAGGAAAAGGAGAAGGAAGATCGGTGCGCAGACCGAGATGCAAGCAACCACATACAACCATACACAGATAGGGTTTATTGGACATAACCACGCTATACATGCACCACAAAACTCGTTTAAGGGTGACGCTTATCGAGTGCATTAATAATACATATCATATATGTAATTTGGGATTTGTGGATTTAGGATTGGACATGCATAAAGCCAATTTTATTCACATTGTATGCAATAAATAAAGGCGACAAACCAAAATCGATCATATCGATATTCATAAAATATAGAGAAGTTGACCTGGCTCAGATACCACTTTTGGGTTTTAGGGGAGGTAGAGAAGGAAGCGGAAACAAAAAATTTTCTCCCCCAAACCTAGAACAAGGAAACGTGTCAACGTCTATATAATAGGAAAGGATGGTTTGTGGAATCATACCTTGTCCCGAGGCTTGCTCGATGACAATACCTCACGCCTTGTGCGGTCTTCAACTCCGGTGTTCGATGGTGTGTGTGCAACACCTGGTCGCATCGGGACTGACTACTCCTGGTCTCACCAGACGGTTGGGATTGACAGTTGTCCTCCTGAGCGGTAGAAACCTCCCGCCTCTAAAGTAGTCCACACGGACCACCTGTAACTCCACACTCCTTGTCCCAGAAGGAGTTGGAAGGAGTCGCACCCTCATCTTGACGTACTAGTCGCCAACATAGTTTCCGGCCTCCAGTTGCAACTGCATTTGTCTTTCCCTTGGTGCACCTCCCTTTGCGGGTAGCACTTGCTCAGGCTCTCTCTCGGTTACCAAAACTAGAGAGCGGCAACTTTGCAGAGCAACTGGTTACACTGAGTTGTACTTTGAGAAGCACCCGATACCCCTATGTATATAAGAGGGTCATGGGACAGGGTTTTCCATCCCGGGCAATACTGGACTAAAAGAAGGAGTAGAAGGGTTCAAGATTTTCCACAAAACCAATCAACTCGCAACCTGAACCAATCTTGTCACAACTGAAACGGTCGGTTGGGGACCTGAAGCGGTCGGTTGACAAGTGAACCGGTCGGTTGGGACACTTCAACCAGTCAGTTCACAAGTGAACTGGTCAGTTGGGACACCTCAACCGGTCGGTTCACAAGTGAACCGGTCGGGTGGTAGTCCTGGTCGGTTCCCGGTTGAATTTCTTTCTTTCGTTTCTAATTGGTATCGAATACCAATCCTATTTCCCAATCAAATTGGGCAAGTGAAATGAAAGGAAAATTCTCACCAATCCTACTTTCCCAACTTGCTCGGTTGCACCAGTTAAATCAATCATTTCAACACTTGAAGCAATCGGTTCAACCTGATCTTGAGCCGATCGACTCAACACTTGAGCCGACCAGTTCACCCAGCTCATCCGATTGGTTCATCACATGAGCCGATCAGTTGGGAGTGCAGATTGTGCAAAATCAGTCAATTGTGATTTCAATCAATCTGATACTCCATTCAATATGTCCAACACCTTGAACATTATGATATTGAGCTATCAATTAATTGAGTGTTTAATTGAACTACTAAACTCCTTTAGTAATCAATCTAAACATTGCTTGTGGACGAAACTCCTCTACCAGGTTAAATCCTATGTGTGTGACCCTGTAGGTCCATTTCATGTTGGTAGTGAAAGTCCATAACACTTATGACTTCGCAAGGAAAGATCGATGCCTAGTCACACATTAGTGCTACCCAAGTGAATAGAAAGTTGGAGAACAACCTTCAATCCTACAATCTGTGAATGGTGTTATAGAATGTATAATTCCTTTGTCACTGATATCCCGAATGAACTCGAGGCATGGAACAGTCATCCTGTCAACGTTCAATCACTTTCTTGATCTCAGCGTAGACTGGAAGAGATATGTATGACATCAATATCACATACTTATTCACACATGCGTGCACGCCTTTCTCAATCCTACTCATCAAGTGGCCGTGGATATCAAACTCCCTCAGGAGGGACAAATCCCATATCTATCACTCACCCCTCAAAAGCCCCCTATGTCAAAGCCACCCAATCATCACCTTTATAACAACCCATGTTCCAGGACTGCGTTTGATGATGTCAAAGTGTGCCCAACGACATGTGTTGAGTGTAGTGATTTCAGGTCAAAGAATCACACTCACCACCATCACTGTGAGTACTGACTATGACTACCATGTCATGGTTCCATGTGTCAAACTCACGATGGGTCTGTCCGGTACACTTGTTCTCTAACAAGTACCTATGTGTTTGGTTTGATATCTCTATATCATGACTAATGAGATTTTGTCATCAACCAACACCACAATCTAGTCTTGTGTGTCATTGCTGTCTATCTACCTTCCACAATGACATCCGACCAGGGACATAACAAGAATGTACAAACTCTTAGCATCCGTATGATCTCATCGTTCAGGTCATGAATCTGAAGGCATACGTCATTGAGTATTGTCATTCTCTAGACATTCAATCAGTTCTATCACTATCTCATATGACTGAACCAGAAAGATTTGGAAGCTTGCCTTTGATGTTTATCAAATCAATCTTAATGTATCCCACCAATCATCCCATGATTGGCTCTCAGGGCATACATACCAACACCCAAAAACCTCCTATAACGGTGTAACACGTGTCAAATATTTCTAGCTCCCCCTTTTTTTACTTATCATGCTATGGTTGAAGAGCAAATCTTATCCTTATAGAAAGGGACAGCTTGTGCACGTGACGATACATGCACACAACACCTTCTTGATGCTACATGTAGTGCAAAAATGACCTTAACGATGACCTTCTGATTATAGTGTCAACTGTGTACAACCTTTGACAAGGTCAGTCACTATTAAACTTTCTAGCACCCTATGCATTTAGTGCCTCTTCGACTCCTATTCTCAATATGGACAATGAAATTTGGCTTACCATGGTTGGAATATTTTTGCGGCACCTTATTTCTAAGGTTGCAATGAAGGATGTCTTACCTGATGCATTCAATTATCTTAAGGATCATCAATTTTGTGTTGGTATTCCTAGGGGTACTAAGTGTTTCTATACATTATCAATATCCTTGTCCATGATCAACAATATTTTTCCAGTCTTAGGATGACCCTTGTTGACTTCAATATTTCTTTCAATATGGTGGAAAGATCCACCATATTTTAGGATATTCATCTTCATTGCCCAATTATTGCATGTAGGGTTCAATTAAGTTATACCTCTTCAACTCCTTTCCAAATGGATTAGAGTGATCCTCTTCTCTTTATGAATGGGGTCCAACAAGGTCATTTGTTAGGGCCACTTCTTTATCATGGGCTCTCCATACTCTTATTTTGCAACTAAAGGATGAATGCCACATCAACCTTCTTTCTTTCTATCTTGATGATGGTACCCTCATTAATAAACTATCTAATCCATTATCCAAGAATGAGGCCCAGACTTTGGTCTTTGTATAAATATCAAAAAGATTAAAATATTTGGCCTTCACATGATCCAAGGTGAGCCCTAGTGTTTGAAATGTTTCCTACTAACATATCTCATCCTACTTATAAAGCGAAGATTTTGGGAGGTTCTATTTCTACATATCTAGGTTTTGCCTTGGTGATTCTCAAGGGAAGTGTGGCTAAAAATCTTTCCATGATGAATCACTTATCTTTCCTTAACGACCCACAATGTGAGATTTTTCTTCTCTAGTCATTTGTTGGGATACCCAAGGGGTTATTTTCTCTTTGAACGATACTCCAAACATCTACCCAATCTGTAATGAAAATTTTGATTGTGGACTTTGTCATTTTATAGCACGTATCGTGGTTGTAAATGTTCCATGGTTTGGTGATCTATAGTGGCACTTGTCCATGCTTCCTATGCACCTGAAGGGTTGGTCATAAGATCTTTTAGTGATATCAGCAAGTTCACTTATGTTTCCTCTTAAATGCACACCCAAGAACTCTAAGACCACATCCTACAAGTGGTTGGATCTATTCCTACATGATATTCACTCATTACTGTACATGATTCCATCTGTAAGACCTTTTTGTCATATTGTTGTCCCAATTATCTCATTCATCTTCTGCCACTCAAATGACCCAGTTCACTTTGACAAGTTCGAGCTACAAAATTCTTTTCTAGAAATTCACTACAAGTGGATTCTTTTAGCGACGACTAGCTTTCCTTACTTCTCTCTAAGATAACCATTCACAATACTTCCTACTTATCTCTCATTGATGAACTTGGTTTATCTATGTTGTTGGTAAGGTATTCCTAGAGAGACAATCATATGATGATTGACATGTCATATAACATAAAGGATTTGATTAATAATCATAAAGGCAAGCTTCCAATTCATTTTGTTTCACTTAGTTATGAGATAATGACGAAATGTTATGAAAGTCTAAGGAATGACAATACTCAATGACGTATGTCTTCATGTATCTAACTTGAACAATGAAATCATACGGTTCTAAGAGTATGTACATTCTTATTATGTCCCTAGTTGGTTGTTACTGTGGAAGGCATATAGACAATAGTAACACACAAGACTAGAATGTGGATTGGTTGATGGCAAAATATCATTTGTCATGATATGGTATATCAAACCAAGAACATAAATACTTGTTATAGAATAGTGTATTAGACAGACCCACCTTGAGAGTGACACATGGAAACCATCATTTGTGGTCATAGTCATCTCTCATAGTGAAGGTGGTGATTGTGATTCTTAGACCTAAAGTCACTACACTCATCACATGTCGTTCGCTATACTTTGACATAATCAAACATAACTCTAAATAAGGATTACTATTAAGGTGATAATTGGGTAGTTGTGATACATGGGTGCTGACTATGGGTGATGTAGATGGGATTAGTCCCTCCTTCCGGAGTTTGATATCCCGGCCACCTGATAAGAGAGACTGGGAAATGCATGCACATGCACTCTTGAATCAATATATGATGTTGAGGTCACATATATCTCATACAGTCTACTATAGGTTCAAGAAACATTGTTTGAACACTAAAAGGATGATGATTCCATAACTTGAGTTCATTCCTAAAACCTGAGACAAAGGAATTATACAGTCACTGCAATACCTACATAAATTGTACGTTGAAGTTGTTCTCCAACTTTCCGTTCACTTGAGTAGCACTGATGTGCAACTAGGCACCACTCTTTGCTTGTGATGTCATAAGCTAGTTATGGACATTCACTGCTAGCATGATATGGGACCTATAGGGTCACTCACATAGGAACTCATCTAGAATATTAGTCTAATCATGAATGGTGATTGGATTGATTACTAAAGTGTTTAGGTATTTAATTTAAGAAACAAATCAACTGACTGGGCTTCCAACTACAACTCAAGTGTTGAGATGACTATTTGGGGTGTCAAGTTGATTGGATATTGAATTGGCCGAGTTTGGAATGAATTGGGGAACCAATCGATCGACTCACTAAGTGAACTGGTTGCCTCATGTTGGGTGAGACGACCACTTCAACTAGTGAACCAATCAACTCGGTCATACCCAAGGAAAGTTCTAGCAACTTTCCCAAATTCATGAGAAATGTTTAGCAATTCACTTGCTCAATTCCATTGGTGCTAGGAATTAATGTTTAGCATTAATTGGAAACAATCGCTAATTCATATGCAACTGGGAAACATGGAAAAATAACTGGTTTGGGCTACAAACTGATCAGCTCGCATGTGAGCCAACCAGTTTGATTGCAGTTTGATCATGTTAGAATTCACATGTTGCAAAAATTCATGATCTTCCAGATCCTTCCACTCCCACATAGACAGGGAACCCAGACCCTAACCTCTCCTATAAATAGATGGGTACTGGAGGCTTCCCAATACACAACTCAATTTCATGTGACAATTATTATCCTCTCTGGTTGTGGTAACCAATAGAGAGCCTGAGCAAGTCCTACCCAATACACACACACACACCATTTATATGCATCACCCTAAAGCCGGTTTTGATAGTGTGGTTATGGACAATATCCAAATATCAATATGTGGTTGGATGGATACTTTATTACTATTATATCTTGGTCTACATACCAAGACTGTACTTTCTTATTCCCAATGTATACTTAATTCTTTCCTATATTTTCTCCCATCGAATGTAACTTGTGGTTTCTCTCTACCATGTAATAAGTATAATAGCAATAAGATAGTTTCTTTTCATGAAACAACAAAGATGACGACCAGCACCAAGCGAGCTGACCAACCGTTTGACCAAGAAGGACGGACCACAGGAGTGAACCAACCATTTTGAAGGAGTCTGGACATCAGTTGGATAGGAGGCCAACCGACCAACATGCCAAGAGGCGAGACAACTAGTTCAAGGGTTGAACCGATCAACCCAGAATGGTAAGCACAAATGTACACCAACAACATGTTCATACATATGATGTGATGTTAACCTAGGTGGTAGTAATTCCTTGTGGCTCCAAGGAATTATAGTAGACATGGCCATAATGATCACTTCTGGTTTTATATTGAATGTTTACATTGTGGGATATACCATGTATATGATATATATTATGTATGTGGTGATTAGATACAACATATGTATACATATTCTATATATATAAAATCCCTCAATCAAACATATTAAGTCTAAGATGCTTTCCATTAGAGACAAACATGAAAAGCTTGATCGACTAAGTGTAGGTTATGCCAAAGCATAGTGCAACGTCTATCTCGTGGAAGTGTGATGTAGATATGTAGGTTCTACCAAAGCAGGGTGTATATCTATCATGTTGGCTTTTGGGTCGGGCTTAACTGTGTGGTCTTAATGAGATGAAACACTAGAAGCATGCAAATGATTATGGAAAGAAGTTGCATATATCATCTATCTAAGAATTTCATATGATGTGATTAGCAAATGTTACCTACCTTGATAATTGACTATTGGCATTGGTGTTTTGGATGGGTGCTAGTTGAATTATTTTGGATCTTGGCATATTAAAAAATTGTTCACTGCAATTTTTTGAATTGATACATGAGGGTTTTCAAGTTGATCAAAATAGTGACAGAGATAGTTAATTAAAGACCTAATCAACATCGTCAAAATTTTCAAATCAATTCAAATCCAACACGATATTTTTGACAAAATTGCAAACTCTTTTGTAGAGTCAAATGGCAACAAACACTATCAATTTTCTCTATAATTGGTCCTTGAGAGGGATAAGAGAAATGGGAGAAACTTTAATGATTGGTTTTGGACGTTGATAATCGTTCTCACATAGGAGTGCAAGATCTATGTCGTGGAGACACCAAAGCCAGATGAACCCCTTCGCACTACATGTAAGGCTATTAGGGATCCTTACAAGAAGCATACTCAAGATGTCATTGATGTAAGTGTTTGATGCTATGCTCATGAAAAATGAGTTGCAGAGGCATCATGAGAACATGGATGTTTTTGGGATGGTCACACATCTTAGGAATATGTTCCAAGATCATACAAGACAAGAGAGATATGATGTCTCCAAGATATTGTTCAAGTGCAACATGGTAGAAGGAGATCATGTAGGTCCTCATGTACTCAAGCTGATTGGGTATGCTGAGAACCTGGAAATATTGATATTCCCCTTGGTTCAAGAGTTGTCCACTATTGTAATTATGCAGTTCCTTCCAAAATCATACAGTCAGTTTGTCATGAACCGCAACTTGCATGACTTTGATAAGTCATTGACAGAGTTGTTGGGCATGTTGAGAACAACTAAGGCACAGATGAAGAAAGGCAAGCCCAAGTCTGTGATGATGATAAACAAGACAATGGGAAAGTCTAGGAAAAGGAAAAGGTAAGAAGAGTTCTAAAACTACCTAAAAACCCAAATATTTAGATTTCATGGGAAAGGGAGGAATAAACAAAAAAGGCGATTGTCACCATAATCACTAGCCTAGACAGTGGAAAAGTGATTCTCCACTCTAGATATAGCAAACAAAGAAGAAGAAGGAAGGTGTTGAGACCTCCACTTTAGGTATAAACATTTTAAGATAAATTTAACTACTTCTACATCTCGATATGTGATACCAGATAGAGATCTGACATTCATTCTCTGTGGGATCTGACAAAAAGCAATGTCCTCAATAAAGGGTATAGATGGACAAGGAGGAGCAAGAGTTGTCGAAACTTTAGTCTATATTTAAATTTATTATATCCCAATGTTCCTAAGAAAGAGTTAGTTGAACTGCTATTTCGTTGTGCCAACAAATTGAAAAAAATACTTTATGCATCTTGTAACTTCTGTTGGGTTTTAGGGAAGACAAAAAAGGTAGTGGAAACAAAAAAATTTCTCTCCCCATAACCCAGAACGAAGGGATCGCATCAATGTCTATATAATAGGAAGGATGGTTTGTAGAGGCATAACTTGTCCTGAGGCTTGCTCGGTGACGTTACCTCACAGTTTGCGCGGTCTTCACCTCCAGTCTTGGATGGTGTCTGTGCATCTCCTGGTCTCACTAGGACTGTCAGGATTGACAACTATCCTCTGACTGAAAGAAGTCTCCCGCCTCGGCAGTCGTCCACACAGACTGCCTAGAACTCCAATCTCCTTGTCCCACAAGGAATTAGAAGGAGTCACACCCTCCTATCGGCTTACTAGTCACTGATACACTCTCCTACAACCAGTCGTTGTTCTGCAATTGTCTTTCCCTTGTTGTGCCTCCCTTATTGGGTAGCACTTGCTCGGGCTCTCTCGGTTACCACAACCAGAGAGAACGATAACTTTGTAGAGCAATTGGGGTTTTGAGTTGTACTTTGAGAAGCCCCCAATACCCTTATATATAGGAGAGTCATGGGACAGGGTTCTCTACCCCGGGCAATGCGGGACTAAAGCAGGAGTAGAAGGGTTCGTAATTTTCCACAAAATTGGACAAACTGTGCCAGTTTAACCGATCAGTTCAGCCCTGAACCGATCGTCTAGGCCCTTGAGCCTATCGGTTCAAGCATGAGTCGATCGGTTCATGGTCCTGGTCAAACTCAAATTGACTTTCCATGTTTGTTTCCAACTAATCAATTATTAGTCCTTGCCCAAATCAAATTTGACAAGTGAAATGAACTCGATTGGTCAGTCGACCAGTTCAACTAAGTGAACCGATCAGTTCATTGACCTGAGCCGCTCAACTCACCTGCCTGAGCTGATCGGTTCATCTCCATGAGCCAATCGGTTGGGGCAGCAAGTCAGTCAATCGCAGTTTCAATCAATCTGATACTCTAATCATTAGATCCAACACATGGAATTCTATGATTTTGATCTATCAATTGATTAAGTGTTTAATTTAACTACTAAAATCCTTTAGCAATCAATCTAAACATCATTTGTGGACAAACTCCTCTTCCAAGTTAAATCCTTTTTGTGTGACCATGCATGTCCATTTCATGTTGGCAGTGAAAGTCCATAACACTTATGACTTCACAAGTAAAGAGCAGTTCCTAGTCACACATCAGTGCTACCTAAGTGAAATAGAAAGTTGGAGAACAACTTTCAATCCTAAAATCTGTGAATGGCGTTACAGTGAATGTATACTTCCTTTGTCACTAATTTCATGAATGAACTCAAGGCATCGTGCAGTCATCCTTTCAACATTCATTCATTTCCTTGATCTCAGAGCAGACTGGGTGAGATGTGTGTGACATCAATATCACATATTTATTCACTCATGCATGTGCATGCCTTTCTCAATCCTACTCATCAAGTGGCCATGGAAATTAAACTCCCTTAGGAGGGACAAATCCCATATCTATCACTCACCCCTCAAAAGCCCCATGTGTCAAAGTCACCCAATCATCACCTTTATAACAACCCATGTTTCAGGATTGCATTTGATGATGTCAAAGTGTACCCAACTACATGTGTTGAGTGTAGTGATTTCAGGTCAAAGAATCACATTTACCACCACCACTGTGAGAGATGATTGTGACTACCAAATCATGGTTCCATGTGTCACTCTCACGGTGGGTCTGTCTGGTACACTTGTTCTCTAACAGATACCTATGTGCTTGGTTTGATATCACTATATCGTGACTAGTGAAATTCTGTCATCAACCAACACACAATCTAATCTTTAGTGTTATTGATGTCTATGGTTATTTCCACAATAACAACTGACTAGGGACTAAACAAGAATGCATACTCTTAACATCTGTATGATCTCATCGTTTAGGTCCTCAACCTAAAAGCATACGTCATCGAGTAAAATAATTCTTTAGATATCTATCATGTTACACTATCATCTCAGAAATAGTTAAAACATATAGATCGGAAAGTGCCTTTATTATTATTATTCAAATCATTTACAAAGTATCCCATTACAATCATCACATGGCTTGCTCTATGGGAATACATACCAACAGACTCCTACTTGCACTTAGAGCCAGTCACCTAGGAACCTCATTCCTTGTGACCTAGCATGACCATCATGCTTCTGCTGAGAAAGGGCCTTAGTTAGTGGATCAACTATGTTGTCTTCAGTTGGTACTTTGCAAATCTTCACATCTGCTCATTGTACAATCTCTCGTATGAGATGGAAGCGCCACAGTATGTGCTTGGACCTCTGATGTGATCTGGGCTCCTTATCTTGAGCAATAGCTCCATTATTGTCACAATAAAGCTCAATTGCATCACAACTACTGGGAACTACACCAGGTTCAGTGATGAACTTCCTGATCCACACAGCCTCCTTTGTTTCATGTGAAGTAGCAATATACTCGGCCTCTGTAGTACAATCAACAACTATTTCTTGATTGGAACTCTTCCAACTCACAACTCCATTGTTTAGGCAAATTACAAATCCTGACTGCGATCTGTAATTATCTTTGTCGATTTGGAAGCTTGCATCTGTGTAACCTCTTACAACTAGTTCTTCCTCACCGCCATATACAAGGAATTGATCCTTAGTTCTTCGCAATTACTTGAGGATTTTCTTTACGGCTGTCCAGTGAGCATCCTCGGGATCTGACTGGTACCTGCTCGTCATGCTGAGAGCATACGAGACATCTGGGCATGTGCACAACATAGCATACATGATGGATCTGATGGCTGATGCATATGGAATCCCATTCATATGCTCACTCTCTTCACAAGATTTGGGACATTGAGGTCTAGAGAGGGTGACTCCATGTAGCATGGATTTGTTGCCTCTCTTTGAGTTCTCCATGCTGAACCACATCACCACTTTGTCAATGTATGTGCTTTCACTTAGTACAAGAAGCCTTTTAGATCTATCTCTATAGATCTTAATACTTAGAATGTAGGATGCTTCTCCTAAGTCATTCATTGAGAAAGTATTCCCAAGACAAGTATTTACCTTCTCTAAGGCTGTGACATCATTCCCCATCAATAGTTTGTCATCCACATACAATATGAGGAATATGGTCGTGCTACCACTAACCTTCTTGTACACACAAGGTTCATCTTCATTTTGAATAAAGCCCAACACTTTAACTTCCCCATCAAATCAAATATTCCAACTACGAGACGCTTGCTTCAATCCATAGATTGACCTTTGTAGCTTACATACTTTATCGGCATTCTTTGGATCTATAAAACCTTCATGTTGTGTCATGTACACATCCTCATTTATATTCCCATTAAGGAATGCAATTTTAACATACATTGCCAAATCTCATAGTCATAGTAAGCCGAAATAGAAAGCATGATCCTGATGGACTTAATCATGGCTACTGGAGAAAAAGTTTCTTCATAGTCAACACCTTGAACTTGTCGGAAACCCTTTGCAACCAATCTACCTTTATATGTTTGCAGATTTCCATCCATGTCGGTCTTCTTCTTGAAGACCCACTTGCACCCTATGGTTTTACCCCTTCGGGTGGTTCCACCAAAGTCCATACTTTGTTGGAGTACATGGATTCCATCTCGGATTTCATGGCCTCAAGCCATTTCTCAGAATCTGGTCCCTCCATAGCCTCTAGATAGGTAGTTGGATCATTATCTATGATCAACTCACTGCCTTCCTGAGCCACAAAGTATCCAAACCTTTCAGGTTCAAGGTGGGTCCTACTAGATCTACGAGGTCCTTGCATTACTTGAGGAGACTGAGATTCCACAACACCTTGTCAATCTCTATGTTCCTCTTGTACATCTACCGGTTTAATGTTTTCTTGTTGGGCTTGAACCTCTTCAAACTCTATTTTCCTCCCACTATTTCCTCTGGAAATAAATTCCTTTTCTAGGAATACAGCTGTCTTAGAAACAAACACTTTGTTGTCAGTAGGGTAGTATAAATAGTATCCCCTTATTTCCTTGGGGTATCCAACAAAATAACATTTATCAGACTTGGTTCCAAGCTTATCAGGAAACATTTTCCTAACGTAAGCTTCAAAACCCCAAATCTTAATAAAAGACATATCGGGATGCTTCCTGTGCCATATCTCATATGGTGTCTTTTGAACCGATTTAGACGGTACTCGATTAAGTGTAAACGTGGCGGTTTCAAGAGCATAACCCTAGAAGGAACTCGAAAGATCAACAAAACTCATTATTGATTACACCATATCCAGTAAAGTGAGATTCCTTCTTTCAGACACACTATTATGTTGTGGTGTTCCAGGCAGAGTCCATTGTGATACGATACCACGGGCTCGCAGAAGGTCTTCAAACTCTTGGTTTAAGTATTCTCCACCTCAATCGGATCGAAGTACTTTAATACTTTTACCAAGTTGGTTCTGTACTTCATTCATGAAATCCTTGAACCTTTAAAGGGTTTCTAACTTATGTTTCATCAGGTACACATAGCCATACCTACTGAAGTCATCAGTGAAGGTAAAGAAGTACTGATACCCACCTCTGGCATTAGTTCTAAAAGGCCCACATACATCAGTATGTATGAGTCCTAATAGATCACTAGCTCTCTCACCTATACCTGAAAAGGGAGTCTTGGTCATCTTGCCCAGTAAACAAGATTCACATGTCTCTATTGATTCATAATCAAAAGAGTCTAGATAACCATCCTTATGGAGTCTAGAAATGCGCTTCTCATTTATCTGCCCTAGACGACAATGCCAAAGATATGTTTTGTTTGAGGTGTTGAGTTTTTGCCTTTTGGTGTTTACGTTGTATACACTTGTCTTTAGATCTATAAAGTATAGACCATAATACATTGGGGCACTTCCATAAAAGATCCCATCTTTTGAAATAGAACACTTTCCATTCTTAATAAGAAATTCAAAACCATCCTTGTCCAAACAAGAGACGGAAATGATATTCCTATTTATGGTAGGTACATAATAGCAGTTCTTCAACTCTATTATTAGCCCACTAGGTAGAGTTAACTCATAGGTTCCGACGGCACTGGTGACAACTCTTGCCCCATTGATAACACATAGTTCAACCTAGTCTTTCGCCAAAGGCCTACTTCTCTTAAGATCCTTCACATTTGAACAAATGTGAGATCCACATCTAGTATCAAGTACCCATGACAAAGAAGTAGTGAAGTTAATCTCTATCACGTGTACACCAGAAGTAGAGATTTCTATCTCTCGCTTCTTCTTCCATCGTTCCTTCCATCCTATCCATGTTTTGAGCGTAGAAGATTCTGATATTGGTCTTTGTCCTTAGATTTCATTCCATTGATCTCCATTAATAAACTATCCTTCTTCTTAAGTGCACATAGAGTGGATTTAAAGGCTACCGGTATATCTGGATTGTGCAGAACACTTCTCACAATCCTCAACCAATTATGGAGTTTATTCTCAATTAATTTGCTCATTTTAAAAGATGATTCTTTTTCCATTCTACAAGAGAAAATTGCATTTGTCAAAACTCCTTTTGATTTGATTTGAATAAATTTTGACGGTACTTAATTAGGCCTTTAGTTAATTACCGTTCCCACTATTTTGATTCAAATTGACAGGCCTAACCATCAATTCAGAAGATTGCAGCGAACAATCTTCTAGTGGGTCAAGATCCTGAAATCCTCTGAGTCATGGACCAGCTAGGGTTGTCACCCACAACTCAGATCTTCCAGGTAGGCAACCTTTTCCAATTTCATCATATGCAGCTCTTGAAAGATGTCATATGCAACCCCTTGCCATGATCATCTCCATACCTCAAGGTGCTAGATCCTATCAAGGTCACATTGTTAAGTCCGACCCAAAGCCAAAATGATGAATATGCACCCTTCTTGGGTAGACCCACATATCCATCCTTCATGCTTCCACGAGATAGACGGTGCACCACGCTAGGGCACACCCACACTTGGCTGATCAAGATTTTCATGTGTGTCGCATTTGGAAGGAATCTAAAACATTAATATTAATGAGGGATTTGGTTTTTATAGGTACATATACATATCTAATCACCACAACATAGTAAGTATCATATACATGCTATATCCCATAGAAAACATGTGAAATGGTAAAAGCAATGATTATGGCCATCCTTATGTGATTCCTCAAGCCAAGAGGAATCACGATCATCTGGGTCCACATCACATGCAACAAGTACAAGATGAACTATGTGCTCTGCCTTTCTGGGTTTGATCAACTCATCTCCATGATCGATCGGCTCGCCATCAGGATGGTCAGTTGGGTGCCACCAGCCGATTGGTTGGAGGAGTTTAAGGGCGACGTGTATCGAGTGCATTCATATTACATATCATATATGTATTTTGGGATTTGTGGATTTAGGATTGGACATGCATAAAGCCAATTTTATTCACATCATATGCAATAAATAAAGGCAACAAACCAAAATCGATTACATCGATAATCCTAAAGCATAGAGCAGTTGACGTGGCTCTGATACCACTATTGGGTTTTAGGGAAGACAAAGAAGGTAGCGGAAACAAAAAAATTTCTCTCCCCATAACCCAGAACGAAGGAATCGTGTCAACGTATATACAATTGGAAGGATGCTTTGTAGAGGCATACCTTATCATGAGGCTTGCTCGGCGACGTTACCTCACGGTTTGTATGGTCTTTACTTCCAGTCTTGGATGGTGTCTTTGCAACTCCTCCTCTCACCGGGACTGTCAGGATTGACAACTGTCCTCTGAGCGACAGAAGTCTCCCGCCACTGCAATCATCCACATGGACTGCCTGGAACTCCGATCTCCTTGTCCCACAAGGTATCAGAAGGATTCACACCCTCATGTCGGCGTACTAGTCGCCGACACACTCTCCTGCAACTAGTCGTTGTTCTGTAGTTGTCTTTCCCTTGCTATGCCTCCCTTATCGGGTAGCACTTGCTCGGGCTCTCTCGATTACCACAACCAGAGAGAATGACAACTTTTCAGAGCAACTGGTGTTTTGAGTTGTAATTTGTGAATACCCCAATACCCCTTGTATATATAGGAGAGTCATGTGACATGGCTCTCTACCCTGGGCAATGCAGGACTAAAGCCGAAGTAGAAGGGTTCATAATTTTCCACAAAATCGAACATACTACGCCAGTTGAACCGTTCGGTTCAGCCCTGGACTGGTCGTCTGGGCCCTTGAGTCGATCCGTTCAACCATGAGCTGATCGGTTCGTGCTCCTGGTCCAACTCGAATTGACTTTCCATGTTTGTTTCCAACTAATAAATTATTAGTCCTTGTCCAAGTCCTTGTCCAAATCAATTTTGACAAGTGAAACGAACTCAGTTGGTCAGCCAACCAGTTCAACTAAGTGAACTGATCGGTTCATTGACCTGATCTGCTCGGCTCACCAGCCTAATCCGATCGGTTCATATCCATGAGTCGATCGATTGGGGTAGCAGGCCAGTCAATCATACTTTCAATCAATCTGATACTCTAATCATCTGATCCAACACCTTGAATACTAAGATTTTGAGTTATCAATGGATTAAGTGTTTAATTGAACTACTAAACTCCTTTAGCAATCAATCTAAACATCGTTTGTGTACAAACTCATCTTCTAGGTTAAATCCTTTGTGTGTGACCCTGTAGGTCCATTTCAAGTTGGTAGTGAAAGTCCATAACACTTATGACTTCACAAGCAAAGAGCGGTGCCTAGTCACACATCAGTGGTACCCAAGTGAAATAGAAAGTTGGAGAACAACTTTCAATCCTACAATCCGTGAATGGTGTTACAACGAATGTATAATTCCTTTATCACTATTGTCCTGAATGAACTCAAGGCATGGTGCAGTCATCCTTTCAACATTCATTCATTTGCTTAATCTCAGAGCAGACTGGGTGAGATGTGTGTGACATCAATATCACATATTGGTTCACACATGTATGTGCATGCCTTTCTCAATCCTACTCATCAAGTGGCCATGGACTTTAAACTCTCTTAGGAGGGACAAATCCCATATCTATCACTCACCCCTCAAAAGCCCCACGTGTCAAAGTCACCCAATCATCACCTTTATAACAACCCATGTTTCAGGACTGTGTTTGATGATGTCAAAGTGTACCCAACTACATGTGTTTAGTGTAGTGATTTTAGGTCAAAGAATCACATTCACCACCATCACTGTGAGAGATGACTGTGACTACCAAATCATGGTTCCATGTGTCACTCTCACAGTGGGTCTGTACGATATACTTGTTCTCTAACAAATACCGATGTGCTTGGTTTGAGATCACTATATCATGACTAATGAGATTCTCTCATCAACCAACACACAATCTAATCTTTAGTGTTATTGATGTCTATGGTTATTTCCACAATAACAACTGACTAGGGACTGAACAAGAATGCATACTCTTAACATCTGTATGATTTCATCATTTAGGTCCTCAACCTAAAAGCATACGTCATCGAGTAAAACAATTCTTTAGACACCTATCATGTTACATTGTTATCTCAGAAATAGTTAAAACATACAGATCGGAAATTGCCTTTATTATTATTCAAATCATTTACAAAGTATCCCATTACAATCATCACATGACTTTCTCTATGGGCATACATACCAACAACTTTCATAAAAGTATTTATAGGCTTTGATATGATCAAATGCTTAAATACTTTACATCAAAAGTTTGTGGACCTTCTGGAATGACTGTTATAATATATAACAAAGTCAAATCCATCGGAACATGATGATATGAAGGAATTACATCATGATGGGTCATGATATATTTTTCATAATAATCCATTCGTCTAATTTCCTCATATATGTATACTCCAAACTAGATGATGAACCATTAAAATGGTTTAAAAGACATCATATATGATATGATATGTGAATGTCCCAATATGTCTTAAGGATAGAAACTTTATATAGAAAGTAATATCTTGAAAAGTTTTATCCACAAACCATGATTATTAAACACTACTATTTACCAATCCAAAAACAAAGTCTTTGCTTCTAGGATAACTGAATTCCAAAAGAATCTGTGGGACAAAGAATAGAACTCATAATATTCGAGATCAACAAAGAGGTATGAGAACTAAAGAGAATCACAAGTTGTTGTGGAATCTCAAGTTCTCCATGTGACACAGAACCTCACAGTTCTAGTTGAACACATATGAAAGTGGAGGATTGTCAATCCAACAACTCTGATGGGTTGGTCATAAAATGATGAGTGAACAAACCAAGTAAAAGCTATTGAGAACCATAATCTGAGAAATGTCTCCTCACCATTATGGAGTCCATGTACACTAACAAGGTATGCCCTTACTAGTACCACCTGAAGGGGGTAAAACCCATATGGTAAATTTGGATTTTCATTGAAAAAACAACATGGATAACCCAAAAGGATAGATTGGTTGCAAATGTTTTCAAATTAGTTCAAAGTGTTTGAACATAATGAAGTTCCTTTACCAATTGTCGTTCTTGTTAATATAGCTAAAATAGACTATGATATTTGGCATATGAAGGTTAAAATCATATTTCTTAAAAAGATCATGTGATGTGCATGTGACACAACCTAAAGTTTTTACAACCTGATTAATACAAATATGGTCTACAAGATACAAAGTTAAAACTGGGATTGAAACAAGCATCCTAGAGATATGATCCTTTTACTTGATAAGATCGTCAAAGAGTTTGACTTGAATTAAGATTAAAAATAATTTTTTTGTTTATAAAAGATTTAGTGGGACCATATATAAATATTCCACATATGATGAGGAACAACATCTCAATATTGTGAGTATTGAGAGCTCCATGGAAGACACCTTGAGTAATGAAGAATTTAGTGAAACATCCTATGTGATAGGTATTAAGATATATAGAGATAGTTCTTGAAAATTTTATAAACTATGAATGAGAACATATAATAGCAAAGTGATAAAACTTTTTAGCATGAATGATACAATGAGAGGGAATCAAGAATACACTCTCATGAACCCTATGTTTCAATTCTTGAAAAGAATGGAAAAAGTCATGAGTGAGATACCGTATGCTATATCAATAGATCTATCATGAATGTTATAAATGTACTCATCCAATAAATTTTTATGTATTGGACATGACAACATGATGGTCATTAGAATGTCATTAAAACATCCATTAGTACTTATGAAGTACTTAAGGATAAGTTGTTAGATCATAGCAGCAAGGAAGAGTTGGGTGTGAAGGGTTACACCAATGTAAGGTTCCATAATGAAAAATTAGGTCGCAATAAAGTATGTTTGATATTAATAAAATATTTGTAATTTGGAAGGGTTCTGAACTACAATCCATTAAATTTATTCTACACATAAAATTTGAGTATCTTGGTGTTGTAAACACATGAGATGATACTATATGGATCTAGAAGTTCATATGATGAACTTAAAGATGTTCCAACCATAGATGACACTATAGGGATATTGTGACAACAATGAAGCTACTTTTTAGGTAAGGAATATTAGATACCATTACAAAAGTTTCATCTCACAGTGAAGAGATGAGAAACATGCAATATATTAACTAACAACAAAATGTCGCTAACCTGCTAGATTAGCACTTGTGCAACAAAAATATGATGGACATGTTTAGATCACTAAGAATGAGAATTGTTAGTGATTGGCTATAAGTGCAAGTGGGAGTCTATCAGAAAGGTATGCCCAGAGAGCTAACAATATTATGATTTTCATGGCATGTAATGTAAAAGATTTGATTAATAATCATAAATGAGGCTTCCAATTCATTATATTTCACTGAGTTATGTGATAATGAGGAAACATTGTGAAAGTCTAAAGTATGACAATACTCAATGATGTATGTCTTCAACTACGTGACTTGAACAATGATATCATACAAATGCCAAGAGTATGTATATTCTTATTATGTCCCTAGTCTATTGTTACCGTCAAAGGCAGATACACAACAATTACACACAAGACTGGAGTATGGGTTGGTTGATGACATCATCTCAGTAATCATGATATGGTATATCAAACCAAGCACATAGATACTTGTTAGAGAACAGTGTACCCAACAGACCCACCTTGAGAGTGACAGATGGAAACCATCATTGTTGGTCATAGTCATCTCTCATAGTGAAGGTGGTGATTGTGATTCTTAGACTTGAAGTCACTACACTCATCACATGTCGTTCGTTATACTTTGACATCATCAAATGTAACCTTGAATAAGGATTGCCATAAAGGTGATGATTGAATAGTTGTAACACATGGGGACTGACTTTGAGTGATGTAGATTGTATTTGTTGCTCCTACTAGAATTTGATATCCTAGAAAAATGATAAGTGAGACTGAGAAATGCATGTACATGCACTTGGGAATCAATATATGATATTGAGGTCACATATATCTCATAAATTCTGCTACAGGTTCAAGAAACATGATTTGAACACTGAAAGGATGATGATTCCATGCCTCGAGTTCATTCCAGATATTAAAAACAAAGAAATTATACAATCACTACAACACCGTACATGTATTGTAGGTTGAAGTTGTTCTCCAACTTTTTGTTCACTTGGGCCACATTAATTTGTGACTAGGCACCACTCTTTGCTTGTGATGACATAATATAGCTATTGACATTCATTGCCAATGTTATATGGGACCAATAGGGTCACACACATAAGAACTCGTACAGAAGACAAGTTTAATCATAAATGATGATTTGATTGATTACTAAATTGTTTAGGTATTCAATTCAGGCAACAAATCAACTGATTGGACAACCAACCAATCAAATCAAGTGCTGAGACAACCATTTAATGTGTCAGGTTGATTAGATATTAAATTGGCTGAGTTCTACATGAATAAGGGCACCAACCAATCATCTCACTGAGTGAACTGATCAGCTCAGGTTGGGAGAGATGACTGGTTCATCCAGTGAACCGATCAGCTCAGTCATGCCCACTAATGGTTCTAGTGACTTTCCCAAATTCGTGAGAAAAGTTAATTGTTTCACTTGCTCAATTCAATTCGTGCAATGAATTAATGTTTAGAATTAATTGGAATTGAGTTGCTAATTTATGTGGGAAACATGCCAAAACTACCGGTTTGGGTTGCAAACCGATCGGCTCACATGTGAACTGATCGACTCGCATGTGAACCGACCGGTTCAGTTGCCAATCAAATGTTTGGGGATTCACAGATTGTAAAAATTCATGATCTTCCGATCTCTTCCACTCCCACACAGGGTAATCCCTCCTATAAATAGAGGGTATTGGGGGTTTTACTGAACACAAGTCAATTGCATCTGACAATTATTGTCCTCTCTGGTTGTAGTAACCAATATAGAGCCTGAGCAAGTGCTACCCCCTAAAGGGAGGGATTACAAGGAGAAACAATTATGGAAGAGCAAGTTCTGGACTAGTACACTAACAGGGGGGACAACTCCTTCCTATTCATTCTACTAGAATGACATGAGTTATATTTGGTCCATGTGGACTTATTTAGAAGAAAGGAGGCCTTTGCCCATAGCTAGGAGGGTGACGTCAGCTTGCAGTCTGTAACGAGACCACATGAGCTACTACAGATAGTGTTTGAGTCTATCATCAGTGATAAAGACCATGATCTGCACAGACACCGTCCAAGAATAACTAGAATATAGTTGAAAAACAACAAGTTTTAGTTGTTAGACTTGCTCCAGGATCATGTATAAACTTATTAAACCATCTTTCCTGTTTCATAATTATTGACATGATATTGTACTTATGGGGAATACAGATGATATATTTTTTATTTCCGCTACCTACTCTATGCTTGTATTACCCGACACATGTCACCTATATAATATTAAGCTATCCTATGCTGTATACTCATGATTCCCTTGTACCTAGTTGATGAACATTACTCGCTTTGAAACACTGTAGACCTCGACACCTTCGGTGATCATGTTGTTCTTTTCCAAACAAAACCTAGATATATGTATCAAACTAGATTAGTTTGTGATTTTTATGACACACAACACAGTTAACTAGTAAGTATCATGATAAAAATATCATGATGTTAATTGAGATAAGTTAAGTGCTCATGTGGTGATTAATGCATCATCAAGTTAATTAAGCTAAGCTAAGTGCTTAAGATGCGATTAGTATTTTGATTATTTGAGACAAGCTAATTGTCATTTTTTATGCCTTGAGATTGTAGTGGATCTCGTGCTTGATAAATTGCAAAAGAAATCATTTTATTTGGACCTACGAGGTGAAATTTGTGACCTTTTTAGTTTCTAGGGTTGAAATTGCAATTCTTCCAAGTTTTGGCTTTATAACCCTTTTCTTTTTCTTTTCTCCCTTATCTGCTCCTGTGAACGACCACTTGAAGCGGAACTGTAGCTCCGTAGAGCCGCGATCGCAACAAGGTGAATGATGGGCGATTTTTGTTCTTCGATCCCTGGAGCTCCGAGCAGCATGCTCCTTCCTCCTTCCTTCTTCCCCCTTCCTCTTCTTCCTCCTCCACTTCACCCGC
This sequence comes from Alisma plantago-aquatica, assembly GCA_963693085.1. Lineage (NCBI taxonomy): Eukaryota > Viridiplantae > Streptophyta > Magnoliopsida > Alismatales > Alismataceae > Alisma > Alisma plantago-aquatica. Next base: position 1,065,439,594 of record OY856412.1, read on the forward strand.
GTGACCTACTCCTAGTAGACCATCCTGCAACCTTGGTCGATGGCCAAGCTGCAGCTGTTGCTGCTGCTCATGGCTAGGGGCCATCTTGTGGCGCCCAGCTGTAGGGGAAATCCTCCCTTGAGCTCTGAATTTGAGAACCAAGCAAAGGTGCGCAGCCATAGCCACGATTCAGTCGTCAATTGAGTCTGTTTTTAACCAATACGTGAAGCAGTCGTTCTGTTGGATTTGTGGTTCATGAACAGTGTAATCCAAAGTTGAAGACAACCCAAAATTTGCACAGAAATAGACTCTGGACGCATTTTCAGACGAATTCGGACATCCCGAACCACTGTGAGTAGAATTTCACTCACTATGCAAGATTTAATTCTGGAAATCAGAAATTTTTGGTTAATTGCGTGTTTGTCACTGATAAAAGCAGGTATCAGGCGTTGTGTGGTATTTGGCATCGCTTGATATTTTATTTCATAATCACGTTTTTACGCTTTTACACGATCTAGTTTAGCATATGATCAGTGTGGTTTGGACCAGTGGAATTGCATGGTTAATCGGAACCTAAATTGCTCAGTTTCAATTTTGAAATTAGTAGCACACAACCAATAACATAATGGTTTGGGTATAAATCCAGGCAGTACAGATTTTAGAAATTTATCAGATGCACGATTTTAAGGAAATGATGATGATATGGAAAGTTAGATGAAAACTCTAGTTGCATGTTTTCTAGTATTTTTAATGAGAGCGGTTTAATATTTATATGAATTGGAACGTTTCTCTGAGATATTATTAGAAATTCTCAATTTTTGTTAATAATTTGTGTTATGATACGTAAGTAACTCTTAATTGAGTTTTGTGATGCACAAACTAGGATTAGGGTTAATGTGCACGTTTTTCGATAAATTTTAGATAATTGACAAGTGCTACTAATGAATTTTCATATGTGAAGTAATTAGTCTTATCAGTGCAATAAAATGTTCAATTGCATGAATTCAGTGTATATGTGCCAAATTGACATAAGTTTAGGTTATTTATGAATTTTCAATCTGCCAGCATGCATGGTATATGGATTACTCAGTATTTACAATGTTTTTGAGTAAACAACTCTCTCAGTTCTAGAATGATATTGTATTGTGATTTGAACAAGAATTAAATAGACGAGGTGCTAAAGAGATACCAAAACCAAGAACAAGTAATAGAGAGATGCATTGTAGTAAGAGCTTTTCTAGAATAATAAAACATTAGATTAAGGGCCCTCACACCATAGAATCCCTATGTGAGGTCTTCGCCTTAGGGATGAAATGACCTGCCCTGATGGTGCGTCCAGTATACGGGGTTCGGAATGCACCCACAGAGTGTGCAGGGAGATGAAGCGCTTGAGGAAGTCTCCTAAGAGAAAATTGGTTACCCAACATGAACCAGACGTCCCGGTTGTAACACAGAGGTACCCACAGAGCGTACTAAGTTGAGGCCCGTAGAGCATCTCAGACCCTCTGCCTGTGTACTCAACTTAGAGGAGTAGTCCAGTTTACGGCACCATTGGATGCCGAGGCCAGAGAGCCAGAGTTCTTGCAGCAGACCAGGAAAACAGTCAGACTTAGCTATCCCGGGGTGTCAATTAAGTCTTGTACGGTGGGATCGTAGTTTGCTACGAGTCTTCATATGTATAGTACACTACATATGATCAGGGCATAAGATAAAATATGTTCATATAGGTTCACACAATTTTTATAAGTTTAAAAAGTTGAGAAAGATATGAGTTAGCTTCACAATAGTAGTTCTTTAAGTGAAATTTTAGTATTTTCTTTTAATTAATTGTATCTACAACTTTGCATCAATTATTATCATAATGAGATGTTGACATCTTCTTTTGTTTAAATTATATTTCTTAGACCTGGTCAGCGTAGTATTTCTTGCATATTATTCCAAATAATAAACATAAATGAGTTATCTGCGATGGTTGGGTGAAATTCTATTCACTGAGCCAGTAGTTCACCAACCTACTGAAATATTTTTCAGGTCAACGTCAGCACGAGGAAGCTGAAGGATCATATTACCCAAGTACATAGAAGGTAGTTCGTAGTTAGTTAGAGGTCTCTTAGTTCTTTCCCCTCGGTCCTAGGGACATGTGTTTGGTAGAGAGAGAATGAAATGTAAGATGTAGTTTAGTTTTCAATTAATTGTTGCACATTATATTCCACAAGTAATATGTAATATGTTTTTTAAACTCTAAAGTATCTTTCAAGATTTAGAAATAGCAAGTTTTCTTCTGTAGTTATTAAGGTTTCAATTTATTCTAATTTAAAAGATTTTCTTCTTTAAGCTAATTTTTAGTGATCAAGAAAAGAAAAGGTTAAGGGTGGTTTGTCGAGGGTCACTCCCCAGTCTTTGGGGTCATTAGAGATGGCTCGGGGATCGGGACATCACAACAACTTTGGAATCATAGCATAGGTTGAATACATAGTTACTCTAAGTCAATGTAAGGGGATGTTAAGAGACCAATAGGATTGAGACTTAGGTATCTTTCTTCTAACTGCAGTTTCTAATAGGAAATATTATGTTATAATATTGCACATGGCAGGATGAGGACGTGGTCATAAGGACTAAGCTGAGAGACACGTTGGACATGATCCTTAGGTGATGGGTCCAGGTGGTGGAGATGATGTGAATGAGGCATCAAGGATGTATAGGATGTTTCTTGAGACCAGGGAAAAGTATAAGATGGAGAGGCAACCTTCTACCTCGAGCAGCAAGGACCTGATGAGATCCTATGAGCTGGTTAAGAAGCTTGGAGGTACTTAGTTCAATGGAACTACGGACCTTACAGTGGCAGATGAATGGGTGAGACAGTTAGAGAAAGTGTTTCATCTGATGGAGCTGTCTGAGGAAAGAAAAATCAATCACACAGTTTATTTTCTTAAAGGTGATGCAAAACTCTGGTGGTGTGGTGGAAGATAAAACGAGAAATACGGTGCTAACTTGGAAGGATTTCATTGATGAATTCCATCTGAAGTACTATCCACCTACCTTTCTAAATGAGAAGATAAGACAACTGTAGAACATCAGACAAGGGAATATGTCAGTGGGAGAGTATGAGGCACACTTCACCAGGTTGGTAAATTTCTGCCTACAGCTCGTCCCAAACGATGTGGAAAAGTGTAGAAGGTTCCAGGAAGGATTGAGGCCTAAAATCCAGAATACTATATCTATAATTTTCCAAAGAAAAAGAGAGAACTTTGGAGAGTTTCTTGAGGCAGAGAGACATGTATAAGAGTCAGTTATTACTGATAAGCAGACTGAGAGTAAGAAAAGATCTAGAGATTTTATTAGAAAGGGACAAAGCAGTGGTGGATACATGGGGGGTGGTGGTTTCTTTTCAAAGATAGAACGAGGGCATGGTTGTTTTGGTAGACAAGGATCTAGTTTTTCATCAAGTGGAGGAAGACCTAATTCTAGAAGATGGAGTACACAATGTACATGGACACCTCCAACTAGGTCTTTGGGATCTTCAGTTTCAGTGATAGGTCCACCGAGGCAAGAGACGCGAGCATGTGACATCTATGGAAGACCACACTCAGGAATGTGTTGGGAAATAGGGTTTCAAGGATGTTATCAGTGCGGACAGATGAGACATATCAAAAGGAATTGCCCCTACGTATAACATTCAACACAACATGGTTCCCAATCACAGTACCATAATGTCCTGAGACAGGCTCTAGCTGGAGGACCCAATTCTTCTGTAGCTTTAGGTTCCCAAGGTGGAGTAGCACCCAGTGGAAGGGAAGGACAATGTGGACACTGTGGGAGAGGAAGAGCTTTAGGACACTTCTTCTCTCTAACACCACGAGAAGGTATTGTTTCTTCCCGAGTAGTTACAGGAGAACTACTTTTCTTTATTAGCATATCAGTTATAGTTTTGAAAGATCCGGGTGTGACTCACTCGTTTATATAATGTTCTTTAGCTTGTGAGATTAACCTGTTAACACAAGAATTATCGATTGAGTTGTTTTTTAGGGTTCCGTTAGGTGAACCAACAGTGTTGACGGAGTTTTATCCCAGATGTTTGTTGACCTTTGGTGGATTCACCATCGCAGTTAATCGTATACCCCTAGATGTTAACACTTTTCAAGTTATCTTGGGTATGGATTGCCTAGAGATGTATCAAGTTCAACTCCACTGTTGGAAGAAGGAGGCTGTATTTCAACAGGGTGAATTTTCTTGTGTCTTTTTTTTAGACAAGAAAGTTTTACCTATGTGTATCATATCAGCTACTGTAGCTGATAAGATGTTACAGAAAGGATGTGAGGCATTTTTGGCACAAGTAGTGAATACTAGTGTTGGGTTTTAGGGGAGGCAGAGAAGGCAGCAGAAACAAAAAAAAAATTCTCCCCAAACCCAGAACAAGGAAACACGTCAATGTCTATATAATAGGAAAGGATGGTTTGTGGAATCATACCTTGTCCCGAGGATTGCTTGGTGACAATACCTCGCACCTTGTGCGGTCTTCACCTCCGGTCTTGGATGATGTCTATGCAGCTCCTGGTCGCACTGGGACCGACGACTCCTCCTCTCACCATGACTGTCTGGATTGACAGTTATCCTCCTGAGCGGCAGAAACATCCCACCTCTGAAGTAGTCCACACGGACCACCTGGAATTCCACACTCCTTGTCCCACAAGGAATTGGAAGGAGTCGCACCGTCCTGTTGATGTACTAGTCGCCAACACACTCTCCTGCCTCTAGTTGCAACTGTAGCTGTCTTTCCCTTGTTGCACCTCCCTTTGCGGGTAGCACTTGCTCGGGCTCTCTCTCGGTTACCAAAACTAGAGAGAACGACAACTTTCCAGAGCAACTGGTTGCACTGAGTTGTACTTTGAGAAGCCCCCAATACCTCTATATATAGGAGGGTCATGGGATAGGGTTCTCCATCCTGGGCAATGCGGGACTAAAAGAAGGAGTAGAAGGGTTCGAGATTATCCACAAAACAACCAACTCGCAACCTGAACCGATCGTTTCATAACTGAAATGGTCAGTTGGGGGCCTGAATCGGTCGGTTCACAAGTGAACCGGTCGGTTGGTGGTCCTGGTCGGTTCCCGATTGACTTTCCTTCTTTTGTTTCTAATTGGTATCGAATACCAATCATATTTCTCAGTCAAATTGGGCAATTGAAATGAAAGGAAAATTCACACCAATCCTACTTTCCCAACTTGCTCGGTTGCACCAGTTGAATCGATCGTTTCAACACTTAAAGCAATCGGTTCAACCTGATCTTGAGTCGATCGACTCAACACTTGAGCCGACCGGTTCACCAAGCTCAGCTGACCGGTTCATCACATGAACCGATCAGTTGGGAGTACAGGTTGTGCTGAATCAGTCAATTGCGATTTCAATCAATCTGATACTCCAATCAATGTGTCCAACACCTTGAACAATATGATATTGAGCTATCAATTGATTGAGTGTTTAACTTAACTACTAAACTCCTTTAGTAATCAATCTAAACATTGTTTGTGGATAAAACTCCTCTTCTAGGTTAAACCCTATGTGTGTGACCCTGCAGGTCCATTTCACATTGGCAGTGAAAGTCCATAACACTTATGACTTCACAAGCAAAGAGCGGTGCCTAGTCACACATCAGTGCTACCCAAGTGAAAGTAGAATGTTGGAGAACAACTTTCAATCCTACAATCCGTGAATGGTATTACAGTGAATGTATAGTTCCTTTGTCACTGATATCCCAAATGAACTCGAGGCATGGAACAGTCATCCTGTCAACGTTCAATCACTTTCTTGATCTCATAGTAGATTGAACGAGATATGTATGACATCAATATCACATATTGATTCATACATGTGTGCGCAGGGCTATCTCAATCCTACTCATCAACTGGCCTTGGATATCAAACTCCCTCAGGAGGGACAAATCCCATATCTATCACTCACCCCTCAAAAGCCCCATGTGTCAAAGCCACCCAATCATCACCTTTATAACAACCCATGTTTCAGGACTGCGTTTGATGATGTCAAAGTGTGCCCAACGACATGTGTTGAGTGTAGTGATTTCAGGTCAAAGAATCACACTCACCACCATCACTGTGAGTACTGACTGTAACTATCATGTCATGGTTCCATGTGTCAAACTCACGGCGGGTCTGTCCGGTACACTTGTTCTCTAATAAGTACTTATGTGGTTGGTTTGATATATCTATATCATGACTAATGAGATTCTGTCATCAACCAACACCACAATCTAGTCTTGCATGTCATTGTTGTCTATCTACCCACTACAATGACATCCGACTAGGGACACAACAAGAATGTACAAACTCTTAGCATCTGTATGATCTCATCGTTCAAGTCCTCAACCTGAAGGCATACGTCATTGAGTATTGTCATTCTCTAAACATTCAATATGTTCTATCACCATCTCATATGACTGAAACAGAAAGAATTGGAAGCTTGCATGTGATGTTTATCAAATAAATCTTAATGTATCCCACCAATCATCCCATGATTCGCTCTCAGGGCATACATACCAACAGACTCCCACTTGCATTGCGAGCCAATCACCCTTGAATCATATTCATAGTGATCTTCAAACATGTCCCACATGTTACTTTGCTCTAGTGCCAACATAGTGAATTATGGCAACACCTTGCCAAAGTCAGTATAAATTGAATGTCTCTCATCTCTTCATTGTATGTCACACGTATGAGATGGAGTTGCCGTTATATGCGATCTTGTATTCCTTTGCTAACCTTTAGCCACATTGCATGATCAAGGATTACATACTTGTCATCAATGACTGGAATATCTACAAGTTCATCTCATGAACTTCCAGATCCATATAGTGTCCATTGTTGTTCTCTAACACATAGATACTCGACATTTCCTTTTAAATGATTTTATTGGAACGTTTCCAATTATCAACAAACTTTCACTTTATATATCCCATATATATTTTGTGATTAATTTTCTGTCCTTTTGGAAGTTTGCATCAATGTAACTCTTTACATCAAACTCTTCTTTATAGAACTAGTACTTCTCAAGTACTTACCAAGTTCTTATGTTTTCCAGTAACCCTTACTAGAAGTAGACAGACATCCACTCGTCATGTCCTACATATGAGTTATCAGGATGAGCACATCATATTGCAATGTCATACATACAAGATGATGAATGCATTTTGTTCTTGCCATGTCGATACATGCAAGATAATGGGATGATTACATACATGATAGATTCATATCTATTCTTAGTGTTCCCATTCTTCATAAGAATTGGACACTTGGCCTTGGGATACTAACTGCATGTAACATGGATAGGTTTTGTCCCACTGAATCTCTGTACATTGAACCCTTCAGTACAGATTGCCAATGCATGCTCTCTCTTTTCCAGGTCAAGAGGTTTTCAAGAACTATATCTATAGATCTCTATTCCTATCATATAGGAAGCATCTCTATCTTCCTTAAAGATAATTTCCACTTTTGGATTTCCATTCTAGAACATTTCCATTTCACATCAACATGTGGAATGTGAATACGCTCCCACTAAATCACATATCCCTTCTTTATCTTTGACATATCAGTCAAACCCTTTGACTATATCATCAAAGTAAAGATCCAATTCTGAGTTGCTTGTACTCAATCAATCACATTGATTAGTCTATTGTAACTTATAGACTTCATTTGTATTAGTGGATTCATAAACCTTATAGGTTGTATCACATACACATCCTTGTTTAATTCCTCATAGGAATGCGGTTTTAGTATCCATATGCCAAATGTCTAAGTCATGAAGATGCAATCAACAAGCATCATCCTTCTCAAATTGTTATCCATGTGTCTTAACACTTAAGATTAATTTGCAATTATGGATTTCATCCAATGAGTGCTACCATCAAGGTCATACCTTATGGTTGACATGGATGTCATTTAGGATGTAATAGTCATAAACCATAACTCAAAATTCGGTTCCTCATATTTATCTAGATGGTTGACTCATCACATGAACAACTCATCACATAGATAATTGAGGTGTATCTGTTAAGGAAATAAGAACTCACAACTCCTTGTGATTCTCAACGTCCTTTATTAGTGTGGGGTATTCTTTTATTAAGAAGAATTTAGTTTTTTGATAATCATTCTCTAACTCCTTAGAGTATGATTCCTTCTTTATTTAGACATCACCATGCCTTAATTGTGGGCTCAAATATCCAAACCTCGAAATAATCAGGATTTAAACATGTGCAGAAGCAATCGATAATCAGCGGAAGACAAAAATCACGGGAATTTAAAACTTTTCGAGACAAGAGCTTGAAACCACAAACCTTTTCCATAGAAAAAGGATTTCAACCGTATACATCTCTGTCAAATTACTTCTTGAGTAATTATATACATCATGATACAAAATTCTCAAGAACTCATAACCAAACCACTCCAAGACCTGAGAGTGCAGAGGACACATAGGACTGACTCTAACTACACCACATAGCAGGCTGAATCTCCACCTGAGATTTACTGCTACTCCTGGTGCTGCTACTGCAGGGATTGGTCACCTTGAGACCGGTTCCTCCGTCTTCGACGACCACCTAAAAAGTTGAAGTCTACGGGGTGAGACAATTATACATAATTGCCCCAGCGAGAGTTATATCTCTCCACTAGAAGATTTATAAGCAAAACAAAGAATAACTTAAGCATTAAAAGCCTTCAAAGTATTCATTAGCAGTTTTGATGATAAGCAAGAGTTCAATCATTTATGAAACATGAAGAACATCTACACTATTCAATGTAATAATAATCAAGTAACTCGTAGTTAACTCTAACAGATATACTACACTGTTGATTATGTTTTTCAAACATTATTATGCCCTGTGGAGATGAGGCATACCACTCATACTCCATCTGATCACTAAGAAGTCACATCAGTATCATACATAGGTCATTAAAAGAGCCGGATTCTTATGACCTCATCTACCTCAGTCAGTTAGAGGATTGTTTGCAGGACATCTGGCGGGATGTCTGCTATTTATAGCTCTCCAGGGTAAACTGGACCTTCGCTATTTTAGAGTTACAGTGGCGTTCTGTACTCTCTTCGTCATCGGAGGATTTCTTATTTATCTCTCAACGATGCGGGGTTTGTGTCTACTTTGGGAGAATAGTGATACATCTCACCTTTTGGATTTTGTAGTGAAGGTATGACGGACTATAAAAATCTACATCACTTCCTACACTAGGATGTAAGGTTCTACACATCCATATACCCCACATACTCAAAAGTATGTGATCCAGGAGTTCCCTTGGGAAAACCTGTTTCACCATCATTTAGACTCTGACAATGATGGGTCTATGATGAGGGCTCTACATTTCACTTGCTTAGTTAGGTACATTCAGTATTTTTTAAACATTGTTCTTCAAACAATAACATTAGCATAACATCTATAAATGAGAATACTAAATGTAGCAGGCCTAACTCTTTTCAATCATCAGTTCTCAGTCATCTCATCACAAGTCATCTGTCAAGCATGACCTTGATGGTATTTATGGCTCTTACAGCCCATAAATCTCAAAAGATGTCACTAAAAGTGCATCAAGATAATTCACTTATTCATAAAGCTTAAGGCATGCTTTCAATGAATATAATATGGTATTCCATACCTGGATATGATCATTCATCTCATGACAACCTGCATGGTTAAATCAACCGATAACAGTAAACAATTCATCAATTAGGGTTTACTATTCATCTTTCATGTCATCACCCTAACATTAGGGTTTACTATTCACTTTATGGTGAATTGTACTCATTACATCATCATGTAAGAGAAACATCATCATTAAAGCTCTTAAATAAGATTAAGATTCATTAGACATCATAATTAGGGTTTCCATGATCTCACATAGGTGGATCATTCCCTAATCATGCACATTCATGTGTATTGAAAGTATCTTACTTGAGTTTCCACCTTAAAAGGGTACTTTCTCTCTCTTAGGATACTTTCTCTCTCCTCTTACTAGTAGATGGTGATAACACCACTCTAGATCAGGTTGGGTTAAGTCCTCATTGACTAACACAAACCAAGACATCACTATCATGTGATTAGGGTTTGATTAGAACAAGGTTTTACTCCTTTAAACCCCTCAAGGGTATTTTGGTAATTTGCCTCATGATCACCATCATGGGTTAACTCACTAATCACTTAGTCCCTTAATGACCTAGGTTACCATTAGGGTTTAGATTAGATCACCATTGAACTAATTACACCATCAATTGATTAAGTACAAACCACCATGTACATCTTCAAACAGTTTCAATCTTCAAACGGTTTCAACCACCAAACGGTCTTGAGACCGTTTGGTCCCAAACAATCTTGAGACTATTTGCTCCAAATGGTCTTGAGACCGTTTGGATGTGTTGACTGTTTGGAAGGGTTGACTTTCCAAGCCGTTTGGAGCTCAATCGGTTTGAAACCGTTTGATCAAATCGACTTGAGATCGATTGGACCAAACGACCTTGAGATCGTTTGAGCCCAAACGGTCTTGAGACCATTTGGTCCCAAACGGTCTTGAGACCATTTGGTCTCAAATGGTCTTGAGATCGTTTGGATCCAAACGGTCTTGAGACCGTTTGGTCCAAATGGACTCAAACCGTTTGGACCTCCAAAGTGGTTCAAAGGTTATAATTGTTCATGGATATGTATGTTGAAGCCCTCAATTGGCCAAAGCCATGTTAACCACTTATAAATTGAGTCAATTAGGATTAGCCTTAATCATTTGGACATCAAATGGACCCTCAATTGAAAGCCAATTAGGGTTGATTCCATCTTAATTAGGGTTTCAAATCGGATAGTCATCAATATTCAACAATGTGAATCAATTCAAGGTTGAACCTATCAATTGACCTCCAATTGGGACCAAACTTGGCCCAAACGGTCTTGAGGTCGTTTGTACATCATCCAAACGGTCTTGAGACCGTTTGCCCATAGTTTGACCAAAATCCAAGTCATTTAGATTATGGTTGAACTCCAATTAGGTCACAAATCAGCATTTTTATCAATTCATCAACTCCTTGCAATTGGACCTTCAAACCATTAGATTATCTCAACCCTAGACCTTCAAACGGTCTTGGGTTGTGCCCGAACGGTATGGAGACCGTTTGGAGGAACCCCCAAACGGTCTTGAGACCGTTTGGGTCCTTCAACCCAAAACTCAACAAGATCTATGTTTTAAATCAGCAATTTTGACCCGATTAGGGTTTGGATGTTGAAGTGCCTTCAACTCTCAATTGGTTAAGAATTAAACTTTGATTCTTTGCAGGAATGAAATTCAATATATAACCAACAAACCCTCAAACGGTCGTCCCTTGTTAAACTTTATCAAACGGTCTTGAGACCATTTCAATCCAAACGGTCTTGCAAGACCGTTTGAGGGCAAACGGTTTGAAACCGTTTGACCCCAAACGGTTTGCAACCGTTTGGACCAAAAGGGTCCAAGGTCGTTTGAAAAAGTAACATAGGGATTCACGCCCCTCATCTTCAACCTCTGTCAAGGTCGGTTCTCCCACCGTTTTGCTTGAAAAAGTGCAAGGAAGAAGGGAGGTAGAAGAAGAACTAGCATACTAATTTTGCAAGAACAAAGTATGCATATAAAGCAAGAGTTTAGAGTTATAAAACCCGCCTAAAGGTTGTTACTAGAGCTCCAAGCCTTCAAGATCCAAGATTTAATGTCGTCCTTGAGCTCCAACACTTGTTCAGAGGTGAATTCTCCAAGGAAACGTAGGGTTGGTCGGCTAGAACAAGAAGACTAAGTAAGCTATCCACAAAACCAACCTTAAAAGATGAATTCCTCCATGAATTCGAGCTAGAAGGTGGTGTTCTCTTACCTAGAACAGGTTGGTCGTCCCCCTGAGCTCCAGAGCTATCCTTGGTCGTTTGAGAAAAAAGAGAGGAAGTGAAGGAAATGAAGGATCGTTCACTTATTTGCAAGGAAAAGGGCTTATATACTTTAGCCCCTTTTTCACCTTAAGGACCTCTCAAGTTATGGAATTACATCTAAGTCCCTCCTTGCTCAAGGTCACGTCCACACTCATATAAGCTTAGGCAAAGCTAAAGAAATCTCAAGATCTAAGGGTAAAGAAAGCCAACTTTCAACTAGGGTACATACATGAAAGGTCTCCATACCCATATTAGGTGACTTTCACCACAAAGATCACTTTTCTTACCTGATTATTCATTGATGTGTCCCTTTCATCATTTCTACTCTAAATGATGACAAGAGTTATAAAAGATGTTCTAGGAAGTGAAAATTACAAGTTGCACCCCTCAATTTGGGTAAATTGCACTTTACTCCAAATTAGGGTTTTGAAGCATAAGGATTGCTTCCACAGCTGCACCTTGGTGCTCAAGCTTGGGAAATCCTTCAAACTTCATCATAAACATCCTCATGATGTTTAAACATCAAAGGAACATCTTAACTTTGTGAATTTGCAAGTTGAACCCTTAAACTGGGTAATTTGCACATAGGTCCCTGCATACAACACAATGCTACAACTTTGTTTAAAAAGGAGAAAGAATTGAAAATATATGTTCCTGAGGAACTTAATTACATGCCAGGGAGTATTCACAAGTATATAATTACATATTTAGGCAAAACTTCCAGGGTTAGGTTATAACCCAGGTCAGGGATGTTAATTCTTCACCCCTTCACAAGGATTTCGTCCCCGAAATCGATAAAGCGTATTATAAGAAAAGAGTAGGGTATTTCCTTCTCATCTCATCCTCTAGTTCCCAAGTGGCTTCTTCAACACCACGATGGTTCTAGAGGACTTTTACAAGGCTTATATTATTCCAAAACGAAGGACTCCTTTCCAAGGTGAGACCTTAAGATATACTCTGTCTCCAACCTGGAACTCTAGGGGTCTACGACGTTTATCTGCATACGATTTCTGTCTATCCTGTGCAGTCTTAAGTTGTTGCTGTATAACTTTAATCTTCTTCGTAGTTTGCTGCACAAGATCAGGACCTAACAACTGGTGCTCACCAGTCTCATACCAACACAAGGGTGATCTACAACGTCTACCATATAAGGCTTCATATGGTGCCATATTAATGCTATGCTGATAGCTATTGTTATAGGAAAACTCTATCAAGTTCAGATGTAGATCCCAACTTCCGGTAAACTGGAGAACACATGCTCTCAACATGTCTTCCAAGGTATGTATAGTCCTTTCCGACTGTCCATCAGTCTGTGGATGAAAGGTTGTACTAAACCTTAACTTGGTGCCTAGGGCTCTGTGTAACTGTTCCCAAAAGCGACTTGTAAACTGGGGACCTCTGTCAGAAACTATAGTGACAGGAACTCTCTGCAAACGCACTATCTCTTGAACATACAACTGGGATAACCTTTCAGCAGAATAGGTTGTTTTGACAGGTAAGAAATGTACTGTCTTAGTCAACCTATCAACAACTACCCAAATGGAATCATGTCCTTTGTTTGTCCTGGGTAGGCCAACAACAAAGTCCATGGTCACATGGTCCCACTTCCACTGTGGTATGGGTAAAGGTTTCATTGTTCATGCAGGTTTCTAGTTCTCATCCTTGACCTGCTGACACACAGGACACCTCAGAACAAACCCAGCTACATCCTTCTTCATCCCAGGCCACCAATACATATCTTTCAAGTTTCGATACATCTTGGTGCTCCCAGGATGCATAGCATGCATTGAAGAATGAGCTTCCTCCAGAACTAACTCCCTCAGGTTATCTACATCTGGCACTATCATCCTCCCATGATAGCATGCCACCTGGTCATCTGACTCATGAAAACCTTCTCGCTTCTCATCACCAAACTCAGATCTAATCTGCTGAACTGCAACATCTACTTGTTATGCCTCCTTTATCTGCTCTCTAAGGGTAGGTTTAATCTGCATCTCAACTAACAAACCAGCTAACAATGATACCTTCAACTGCACATTGTCTTGCCTTAAAGAGATAAGCATATCTCTCCTAGAGCATACTAAGGAGCTTATTTGTGCTCTATCCATGGTTGATGTTGCTGATTTCCTACTCAAGGCATCTGCAACCACATTGCCTTTGCCCGGATGGTAATCAATTGTACAGTCGTAGTCCTTGATTAACTCCATCCAGCGACGTTGCCTCATGTTGAGCTCATGCTGAGAGAAGATATACTTAAGGTTCTTGAGGTCTGTGAAAATTTGGAAGGTTTCTCTATAGAGATAATGTCTCCAGATCTTCAAGGCATGAACCACAGCAGCTAACTCCAGGTCGTGTGTCGGATAATTCTCCTCATGTTTCTTAAGCTGTCGGGAAGCAAAAGAAATCACTTGTTTATCCTACTTTAACACACATCCAAGTCCATTCTTGGAGGCATCACAGAAGACTACATATTCTTTTCCTTGTTCAGGTAGCACAAGCATAGGTGCACTTGTCAACCTCTCTTTCAACAGCTGAAAAGACTATTGACACTTATCACTCCAAGCAAAAGGAACATCTTTCCGTGTTAACTTTGTCAAAGGTAAGGCTATAGAACTGAAATTCTTAATAAACCTTCGATAATAACCAGCTAACCCTAAGAAACTTCTAATCTCCGTCGGTGTCTTCGGTTGTTCCCACTGTAGAATAGATTCTACCTTTTTAGGGTCAACTCGAACTCCCGAGGCAGATATCACATGTCCAAGGAAAGACACTTCAGATAACCAGAACTCACACTTGCTAATCTTAGCGTATAGCTTATGTTCTCTTAGTAAAGTCAAAGTTTGGCGAAGATGTTGCTCATGCTGCTGAGCATCCTTACTATAAATCAGTATGTCATCTATGAAGGCGACAACACACTGATCAAGGAAGGGTCGAAAAACTCTATTCATGAGTTCCATGAATGCAGCTGGTGCATTGGTTAGTCCAAACGACATAACCGTGAACTCATAGTGACCATATCTTGTCCTAAAGGCAGACTTGGATATGTCACTGTCCTTAATGCGGAGTTGATGATATCCAGACCTTAAGTCTATCTTGGAGAAGATTGTTGCACCATGCAACTGGTCAAAAAGATCATCAATCCTCGGCAAAGGATACTTGTTCTTTATTGTTACTTTATTGAGTTGTCTATAGTCAATGCACAACCGCATTGATCCATCTTTCTTTTTAACAAACAAAACCGGAGCACGCCAAGGTGAGGTACTCGGTCGGATGAAACCCTTCTCAAGTAACTCTTGAAGTTGTTTCTTGAGTTCTGCCATCTCAGCAGGCGCCATCCTATAAGGAGTCTGGGCTATGGGTTTTGTATCTGGGACCAAATTGATCTCAAAATCAATCTCCCGAGGTGGTGGTATACCAGGAAGTTCTTCAGGAAACACATCCTCAAATTCCCTGACTATAGGAACTTCAGCAGGGTTGGGACTCTCCTTGGTAACATCTACCACATGGGCCAAGAATGCATAACATCCTTGCCTCATCAACTTATCAGCAACCATAGCTGATACAAGACAGGTGGGCAGAATCTTTCTTTCACCTTGAAAGATCCATGTGTTGCTTTCATCAGCAAACACTTCCAACTTGGACTCACAATCCAAGACAACTCGATACCTTTCCAAGGTATCCATCCCTAGGATTACATCAAATCCTTGCATATCAAGCGGTATGAGGTCCACTTGAATGCGATGCTTAGAAAAGAAGAGTACGTAGGGAGAGCATACTTCTTGCAGAACGGCAGACCCACTCAACGGAGTCTCCAACAACAAACTATCTGCCCTATGACTAACTGTCATATTGCAGTTGCGAATCACTCTTCGAGTGATAAAAGAGTGCGTAGCACCCTGGTCAATCAGAACAGATACTACACAAGATTTAGACATATCAGAATATAAAAGTTCCATCTGACATGTCACCACTTGTGGATCAGCCACTGCCTCTGGTGGGTTCATAGCATAGAACCTCGTTGTAGCCTGTTGTTGAGGTGGTGCTGATGATCCAGCTTGAGACGCTTGCCCGCGTCCTCGACCTGCTCCTTGAGATTGCCCTCTCTGTGATCCCTGTTGTCCTTGTCTCGGAGGTTGTGTCACACTGACAGGTTTAGATCGGTAGTCCTTCATCAAATGTCCCACCTTACCACAGTTGTAGCAGCTTCTCTCTTGTGGTCTTGGTGGTCCAGTAGCGGACATTGATGCAGAACTCTGGGTCTCCCAAGGTGGTT
Source organism: Alisma plantago-aquatica (assembly GCA_963693085.1). Classification (NCBI taxonomy): domain Eukaryota; kingdom Viridiplantae; phylum Streptophyta; class Magnoliopsida; order Alismatales; family Alismataceae; genus Alisma; species Alisma plantago-aquatica. The sequence goes on from OY856412.1 coordinate 1,065,455,791, forward strand.
GTCCTCGTCCTCTACCTCTACTTGGAGACCACTGAGTCTGAGAACTAGATCTAGGTGGTGGAGGGTTAGGTGCAGAGGATCTAGGCTTCTTAAATTCCATAGATGAAGAACCCTAGAACTGTGCATATCTTTTCTGAGTTTGCCTCTTCTCAACCACAGATCTCTCTATCCTTCGGACTGACTCAACGAAGGTAGAGAATCTCTCTCGGTTTTCTAAGGCAGACACAGGGGTAGACATGTCAGCATTCAAACCCCTCTCGAATCTCCTGATTCTCTCTTCTTCTATGGCAGCCATGTGCGGACAAAACCGCAACAAATCCATGAACTTAGCTTCATACTCGCTAATGTTCATGACTCCCTGCCTCAGTCTCTCAAACTGAGAGATCTTCTCGTCTAGGAAGGTCTTTGGGAAATATCTCTGAACAAATTCCCGCCGAAAGTCTTCCCACAAGATCTTTATTCCAGGTCTCTTTTGCTCTTCCATTGTCCACCAATGACCAGCGCTTCCTTTGAGAAGATAGATAGCATGTCTGACCTTCTTAGCTTCAGGGATATTGAGAATCTTGAAAGCCTTCTCCAGCTCTGTCAACCACAGATCAACATCTGCGGGGTCAGCAATCCCAAGGTACTCGGTAGCTCCGACACGACGTAGTCGCTCGAACGTCTTCTCGATACCTTGACCTTCTGGTTCGACAGGTGCCCTGGGTACATGCATAGGCATCCTATCGATTATGTGTGTCATGGCAGTCATGAATTTCCCAAACATTGTCTGAACTGCTGGGTTACCCATGTCGGATGGGTCAAACTGGGGTGGCTCTCTGGGTTGCTCAGGTACAGGCTGTTCTATCTCTGGTACTCCTGCACCGCCTTGAGGTGCACTAGCACTACTTTCTACCACGTTCTCATCATGTGGCTCTGACACCACTTAATTGTGGGCTCAAATCTCCAAACCTCGAAATAATCATGATTTAAACATGTGCGGAAGCAATTGATAATCAGTGGAAGACAAAATCACGGGAATTTAAAACTTTTCGAGACAAGAGCTTGAAACCACAAACCTTTTCCATAGAAAAAGGATTTAAACCGTATACATCTCTGTCAAATTACTTCTTGAGTAATTATATACATCATGATACAAAATTCTCAAGAACTCATAACCAAAACACTCCAAGACCCAAGAGTACAGAGGACACATAGGACTGACTTTAACTACACCACATAGCAGGCTGAATCTCCACCTGAGATTTACTGCTACTCCTGGTGCTGCTTCTGCTGGGATTGGTCACCTTGAAACCGGTTCCTCCGTCTTCGACGACCATTGAAGTCTACGGGGTGAGACAATTATACATACTTGCCCCAGCGAGAGTTATATCTCTCCACTAGAAGCTTTATAAGCAAAACAAAGAATAACTTAAGCAGTAAAAGCCTTCAAAGTATTCATTAGTAGTTTTGATGATAAGCAAGAGTTCAATCATTTATGAAACATGAAGAACATCTACACTATTCAATGTAATAATAATCAAGTAACTCATAGTTAACTCTAACAGATATACTACGCTGTTGATTATGTTTTTCAAACATTATTATGCCCTGTGGAGATGAGGCATACCACTCATACTCCAACTGATCGCTAAGAAGTCACATCAGTATCATACATAGGTCATTAAAAGAGCCAGATTCTTATGACCTCATCTACCTCAGTCAGTTAGAGGATTGTTTGCAGGACATCTGTAGGGATGTCTGCTATTTATAGCTCTCCAGGGTAAACTGGACCTTCGCTATTTTAGAGTTACAGTGGCTTTCTGTACTCTCTTTGTCATCGGAGGATTTCTTGTTTATCTCTCAACGATGCGGGGTTTGTGTCTACTTTGGGAGAATAGTGATACATCTCACCTTTTGGATTTTGTAGTGAAGGTATGACGGACTATAAAAATCTACATCACTTTCTACACTAGGATGTAAGGTTCTACACATCCATATACCCCACATACTCAAAAGTATGTGATCCAGGAGTTCCCTTGGGAAAACCTGTTTCACCATCATTTAGACTCTGACAATGATAAGTCTATGATAAAGGCTCTACATTTCACTTCCTTAGTTAGGTACATTCAGTATTCTTTAAACATTGTTCTTCAAACAATAACATTAGCATAAGAGCTATAAATGAGGATACTAAATGTAGCAGGCCTAACTCTTTTCAATCATCAATTCTCAGTCATCTCATCACAAGTCATCTGTCAAGCATGAACTTGATGGTATTTATGGCTCTTACAGCCCATAAATCTCAAAAGATGTCACTAACAGTGCATCATGATAATTCACTTATTCATAAAGCTTAAGGCATGCTTTCAATGAATATAATATGGTATTCCAGACCTGGATATGATCATTCATCTCATGACAAGTTGCACAGTTAAATCAACCGATAACAGTAAACAATTCATCAATTAGGGTTTACTATTCATCTTTCATGTCATCACCCTAAAATTAGGGTTTACTATTCACTTTATGGTGAATTGTACTCATTACATCATCATGTAAGAGAAACATCATCATTAAAGCTCTTAAATAAGATTAAGATTCATTAGACATCATAATTAGGGTTTTCATGATCTCACATAGGTGGATCATTCCCTAATCATGCACATTCATGTGTATTGAAAGTATCTTACTTGAGTTTCCACCTTAAAAGGGTACTTTCTCTCTCTTAGGATACTTTCTCTCTCCTCCTACTAGTAGATGGTGATAACACCACTCTAGATCAGGTTGGGTTACGTCCTCATTGACTAACATAAGCCAAGACATCACTATCATGTGATTAGGGTTTGATTAGAACAAGGTTTTACTCCTTTAAACCCCTCAAGGGTATTTTGGTAATTTTCCTCATGATCACCATCATGGGTTAACTCACTAATCACGTAGTCCCTTAATGACCTAGATTACCATTAGGGTTTATATTTGATCACCATTGAACTAATTACACCATCAATTGATTAAGTACAAACCACCATGTACATCTTCAAACGGTTTCAATCTTCAAACGGTTTCAGCCACCAAACGGTCTTGAGACCGTTTGGATGTGTTGACCGTTTGGAAGGGTTGACTTTCCAAACCGTTTGGAGCTCAATCGGTTTGAAACCGTTTGATCAAATCGACTTGAGATCGATTGGACCAAACGACCTTGAGATCGTTTGAGCCCAAACGGTCTTGAGACCGTTTGGTCCCAAACGGTCTTGAGACCGTTTGGACCTCCAAAGTGGTTCAAAGGTTATAATTGTTCATGGATATGTATGTTGAAGCCCTCAATTGGCCAAAGCCATGTTAACCACTTATAAATTGAGTCAATTAGGATTATCCTTAATCATTTGGACATCAAATTGACCCTCAATTGAAAGCCAATTAGGGTTGAGTCCATCTTAATTAGGGTTTCAAATCGGATAGTCATCAATATTCAACAATGTGAATCAATTCAAGGTTGAACCTATCAATTGACCTCCAATTGGGCCCAAACTTGGCCCAAACGGTGTTGAGGTCGTTTGGACATCATCCAAATGGTCCTGAGACCGTTTGCCCAAAGTTTGACCAAAATCCAAGTCATTTAGATTAGGGTTGAACTCCAATTAGGTCACAAATCAGCATTTTTAGCAATTCATCAACTCCTTGCAATTGGACCTTCAAACCATTAGATTATCTCAACCCTAGACCTTCAAACGGTCTTGGGTTGTGCTTAAACGGTCTTGTGACCATTTGGAGGAACCCCCAAATGGTCTTGAGACCGTTTGGGTCCTTCAACCCAAAACTCAACAAGATCTATGTTTTAAATCAGCAATTTTGACCCGATTAGGGTTTGGATGTTGAAGTGCCTTCAACTCTCAATTGGTTAAGAATTAAACTTTGATTCTTTGCAGGAATGAAATTCAATATATAACCAACAGACCCTCAAATGGTCGTCCCTTGGTCAACTTTATCAAATGGTCTTGAGACCGTTTCAATCCAAACGGTCTTGCAAGACCGTTTGAGGGCAAACGGTTTGAAACCGTTTGACCCCAAACGGTTTGCAACCGTTTGGACCAAAAGGGTCCAAGGTCGTTTGAAAAAGTAACATAGGGATTCACGCCACTCATCTTCAACCTCTTTCAAGGTCAGTTCTCCCACCGTTTTGCTTGCAAAAGTGCAAGGAAGAAGGGAGGTAGAAGAAGAACTAGCATACTAATTTTGCAAGAACAAAGTATGCATATAAAGCAAGTGTTTAGAGTTATAAAACCCGCCTAAAGGTTGTTCCTAGAGCTCCAAGCCTTCAAGATCCCAGCTTTAATGGCGTCCTTGAGCTCCACCACTTGGTCAGAGGTGAATTCTCCAAGGAAACGTAGGGTTGGTCGGCTAGAACAAGAAGACTAAGTAAGCTATCCACAAAACCAACCTTAAAAGATGAATTCCTCCATGAATTCGAGCTAGAAGGTGGTGTTCTCTTACCTAGAACAGGTTGGTCATCCCCCTGAGCTCCAGAGCTATCCTTGGTAGTTTGAGAAAAAAGAGAGGAAGTGAAGGAAATGAAGGATCGTTCACTTATTTGCAAGGAAAAGGGCTTATATACTTTAGCCCCTTTTTCACCTTAAGGACCTCTCAAGTTATGGAATTACATCTAAGTCCCTCCTTGCTCAAGGGCACGTCCACACTCATCTAAGCTTAGGCAAAGCTAAAGAAATCTCAAGATCTAAGGGTAAAGAAAGCCAACTTTCAACTAGGGTGCATACATGAAAGGTCTCCATACCCATATTAGGTGACTTTCACCACAAAGATCACTTTTCTTACCTGATTATTCATTGATGTGTCCCTTTCATCATTTCTACTCTAAATGATGACAAGATTTATAAAAGATGTTCTAGGAAGTGAAAATTACAAGTTGCACCCCTCAATTTGGGTAAATTGCACTTTACTCCAAATTAGGGGTTTCAAGCATAAGGATTGCTTCCATAGCTGCACCTTGGTGCTCAAGCTTGGGAAATCCTTCAAACTTCATCATAAACATCCTCATGATGTTTCAACATCAAAGGAACATCTTAACTTTGTGAATTCGCAAGTTAAACCCTTAAACTGGGTAATTTGCACATAGGTCCCTGCATACAACACAATGCTACAACTTTGTTTAAAAAGGAGCAAGAATTGAAAATATATGTTCCTGAGGAACTTAATTACATGCCAGGGAGTATTCACAAGTATATAATTACATATTTAGGCAAAACTTCCAGGGTTAGGTTATAACCCAGGTCAGGGATGTTACATTAATCATGACTTCATTATGATAGACTATCATAACTACTCATAAGGATCTCAAACATTTGGTCTAAGTATGTCATTCATTGATCTCATCAAGAATTAACACTTTACCAAATTTGCACTTCATCTATGATAATCTTGAACACTTCAAGATATTCATATTTGAAGTATTAGCATTTGTTTCAATAGGTATGTAAATACATCACATGTATTATACCTAATAGGACAATCATTCTCCCACTACCATTAGTGCAGATTGATTAATCATGTCCAAGATATTCATGTCTCTTACTAGTTCTCTAACCAAAAGAGTCTAGATTTATCATCATATGGAAACTAGAAATGAATTTCTCATGATTGTTTGAGTTATCTATAACTTTTAGGTATCATTTTATCTTATGCATATCAAATACCACAAGATAAACAAGGCATTGCCATAAAGATCATATCTTTAAGATTTGAAACATCAACTATATTAATTGCCATCATTGTCATACAATATGCAAAATAAAGTGTTTCTATCTATTGGCAAATATGAAAAATCAGTTCATAACTGTATTACATGCCTTGTAGGCTGAAAAATAAACTAAAGTACTCCTATCTATGGCAGCAACACTTGCCCCAATCATGAGTGCTTTACACTTTACATCTTGGTATCATGTACCTCAAAAGGTGTTATAAGTTTACTTTCATGACACCTTTAAGTAGAGACGTCTGTAGTCTCCTTCTTCTTTTGTTCTTCCAGATAGAGAGGACAATTCCCTTTCCAATGTCCTGGCTTTTGACAATGGTGGCAATTTGCTTTCTTGGTCACGCCTCCCTTGGCCTTGAGAGCTGAAGACGGCTTGGACTCCTGGCTAGCATCAGAACCTTTCTTAGCTTTGCCCTTACCCTTGCGCTTGGACTTGCCTTTCTTGCTCGTGATCACCATCACAGCCTTAGGCTTGTCCTTCTTCATCTGTATTTCGGTTGTCCTCAACATGCCCAACAACTCTGATAGTGGCCTACCAAAGTTGTTCATGTTGTAGTTCATCACAAACTGACTGTAGGATTCTGGCAACGATTGCAGTATCACGTCAGTAGCCAACTCTTGGCTCAGTGGAAATCCCAGTCTTTGCAGGTTCTCCACATAACCAATCATCTTGAGTGTGTGAGGACCAACTGGATCTCCTTTTGTCGTGACGCACATGAACAGCGCCCTAGAAACATTGTATCTCTCTTGTCGTGTCTGATCTTCATACATGTTCCTGAGATGTTGAATCATCTCAAAGACACCCATGTTCTCATGTTGTCTCTGCAACTCATGGTTCATAGAACATAACATCAAGCACTTTACATCAATGGCATCATCAGCATGCTTTTTGTAAGTATCCCTTTCTGCCTTTGGTGCATTAGGAGCGAGTTCCTCTGGAATTGGAGTATCCAGGACATAGAGCTTACGCTCTTGAGTGAGAACAATTCTCAATGTCCGATACCAGTCGTGGAAGTTTGTCCCATTTAGCTTGTCCTTTTCAGGGACCAATCGCAAAGAGAAGTGATTGTTGTTTGTCGTCATTTGTACTACAAACAGGAAAATGCAATTTTAGTCCAAAAACTCATTTTTGACTTATTTGATTGATTTGAAAATTTGACGATATAATTAGGCCTTTAATTAATTATCGCTCCCACGATTTTACTTCAAATTTCTAGCCCTCACCATCAATTCAGAAGATTGCAGCATACAACCTTCTAGTGGGCAAGATTTTGAAATCCTCTAAGTCATGGACCAGCTAGGGCTGTCACCCACAACATAGATCTCTCAGGTAGGCAACTTTTGCCAATTGCATCATATGCAACTCTTGATAAGATGTCATATGCAACTCCTTGCCATGATCATCTCCATGCCTAAAGGTGCTAGATCCAATCTAGGTCACCCTGTTAAGTCTGACCCAAAGCAAACACGATGAATATGAACCCTGCTTGGGAAGACCCACACATTCATCCTTCACGCTTCCACGAGATAGACGGTGCACCACGCTTGGGCGTGCCCACACTTGGTCGATCAAGCTTTTCACGTGTGTCGCATTTGGAAGGCATCTAAAACTTAATATTTAATGAGGGATTTGGTTTTTATACACATATACATATCCAATCACCACAATACATAGTACGTATCATATGCATGATATATCCCACAACAAACATGCACAAATGATAAAAGTGATGATTATGGCCATCCTAATGTGATTCCCCAAGCCAAGAGGAATCACGGTCATCTAGGTCTACATCACATGAAACTTGTACAAGATGAACTCTTTTCTTTGCCTTCCGAGTTGATCAACTCATCATATGAATGATCTGCTCTCTCTGGCTGGTTGTCTGCGTGCCACCAACCGATCAGTTGGCTCCTCCATCTGATCGGTTCGCCTGGTCATCGTGCATCTCGTCATGGGTGCCACCCGCTCGTCTCGCTCCTCAAACCGGTCATCAACCGATCAGTTCACTCCTTGAACCGATCGTCTGCAACGTCAACCGATTGGTTCACACCTTGAACCGATCGTCTCATCTGTCGTCTCGATGTCCTCCGTTCTTTGAAATAAAAGGAAATGAAATTATATCCTATTTTACATTGTATGAAAAGAAACCTCGAGTTTCATTTAAGGGGAGCAAAGGTAGGAGAAAATCTCAAATTATTTCGAGTTACATTAGGAATAGGAGAAGGGAAGATCGGTGCACAGATCGAGATGCAAGCAACCACCCATAACCAATCACAGATAGGGTTTATTGGCCATATCCACGCTATACATTCACCACAAAAATCATTTAAGGGTGACGTGTATCGAGTGATTTAATAATACACATCATATATGTAAATTTGGGATTTATGGATTTAGGATTGGACATGCATAAAGCCAATATTATTTGCATCGCATGCAATAAATCAAGGCGACAAACCAAAATCGATCATATCGATATTACTAAAATATAGAGCAGTTGACGTGGCTTTGATACTGCTGTTGCATTTTAGGGGAGGCGGAGAAGGCAGCGGAAACAAAAAAAATTTCTCCCCAACCCCAGAACAAGGAAACGCGTCAACGTCTATATAATAGGAAAGGATGGTTTGTGGAATCATACCTTGTCCCGAGGCTTGCTCGGTGACAATACCTCGTGCCTTGCGTGGTCTTCACCTCCGGTCTTGGACGGTGTTTGTGCAGCTCCTAGTCGCACTGGGACTGATGACTCCTCCTCTCAGCAGGACTGTCTGGATTGACAGTTGTCCTCCTGAGCGGCAGAAACCTCCCACCTCTGAAGTAGTCCACACGGACCACCTGGATCTCCACACTCCTTGTCCCACAAGGAATTGGAAGGAGTCACATCCTCCTATTGATGTACTAGTCGCCAACACACTCTCCTGCCTCCAGTTGTAACTGCAGTTGTCTTTCCCTTGTTGCACCTCCCTTTGCGGGTAGCACTTGCTCGAGCTCTCTCTCGGTTACCAAAACCAAAGAGAATGAAAACTTTCCAGAGCAACTGGTTGCACTGAGTTGTACTTTGAGAAGCCCCCAATACTCCTATATATAGGAGGGTCATGGGACGGGGTTCTCCATCCTGGGCAATGCGGGACTAAAAGCAGGAGTAGAAGGGTTCGAGATTTTCCACAAAAAAAACCAACTCTCAACCTAAACCGATCGTTTCATAACTGAAATGGTCGGTTGGGAACCTAAACCGATCGGTTCACAAGTGAACCGGTCGGTTGGGACACCTCAACCGGTTGGTTCACAAGTGAACCGGTCGGTTGGTGGTCCTGGTCGGTTCCCGATTGACTTTCCTTCTTTTGTTTCTAATTGGTATCGAATACCGATCCTATTTCCCAATCAAATTGGTCAATTGAAATGAAAGGAAAATTCTCACCAATCCTACTTTCCCAACTTGCTCAGTTGCCACAGTTGAATCGATCGTTTCAACACTTAAAGCAATCAGTTCAACCTGATCTTGAGCCGATCAACTCAACACTTGAGCCAACTGGTTCACCATGCTCAGCCGACCGGTTCAACACATGAACCGATCGGTTGGGAGTACAGGTTGTGCAGAATCAGTCAATTGCGATTTCAATCAATCTGATACTCCAATCAATGTGTCCAACACCTTGAACAATATGATATTGAGCTATCAATTGATTGAGTGTTTAATTGAACTACTAAACTCCTTTAGTAATCAATCTAAACATTGTTTGTGGACAAAACTCCTCTTCTAGGTTAAATCCTATGTGTGTGACCCTACAGGTCCATTTCACGTTGGCAGTGAAAGTCCATAACACTTATGACTTCACAAGAAAAGAGTGGTGCCTAGTCACACATCAGTGCTACCCAAGTGAAAGTAGAAAGTTGGAGAACAACTTTCAATCCTACAATCCATAAATGGTGTTACAGTGAATGTATAATTCCTTTGTCACTGATATCTCGAATGAATTCGAGGCATGGAACAGTCATCCTGTCAACGTTCATTCACTTTCTTGATCTCAGAGTAGATTGAACGAGATATGTATGACATCAATATCACATACTGATTCATACATCCGTGCGCACGCTTATCTCAATCCTACTCATCAAGTGGCCTTGGAGATCAAACTCCCTCAGGAGGGACAAATCCCATATCTATCACTCACCCCTCAAAAGCCCCATGTGTCAAAGCCACCCAATCATCACCTTTATAACAACCCATGTTTCAGGACTGCGTTTTATGATGTCAAAGTGTGCCCAACGAAATGTGTTGAGTGTAGTGATTTCAGGTCAAAGAATCAAACTCACCACCATCACTGTGAGTACTGACTGTGACTACCATGTCATGGTTCCATGTGTCAAACTCACGGTGGGTCTGTCTGGTACACTTGTTCTCTAACAAGTACCTATATGTTTGGTTTGATATCTCTATATCATGACTAATGAGATTCTGTCATCAACCAACACCACAATCTAGTCTTGTGTGTCATTGTTGTCTATATACCTTCCACAATGACATCTGACTTGGGACAAAACAAGAATGTACAAACTCTTAGCATCTGTATGATCTCATCATTCAGGTCCTCAACCTGAAGGCATATGTCATTGAGTACTGTCATTCTCTAGACATTCAATCTGTTCTATCACTATCTCATATGACTGAACCAGAAAGAATTGGAAGCTTGCCTTTGATGTTTATCAAATCAATCTTAATGTATCCCACCAATCATCCCATGATTGTCTCTCAGGGCATACATACCAACAACTAGAGCAAAGAAGAGCACAGTCAGTTTATGGGATGTGCCAGTGGTTTCTGAGTTTCCAGATATTTTTCCAGGTGAGTTGCTAGGTCTACCTCCTAAAAGAGAGATATACTTTGAGATTCAGGTGTTACCAGGTAGTCAACCTATAGCGCTGCCAGCTTATAGAATGGCACCAGCAGAGTTAAAGGAACTCAAGATCCAGTTACATGAATTACTGGATAAGAATTTCATTCGACCTAGTTCTTCACCATGGGGAGCTCCAGTCTTGTTTGTAAAGAAGAAAGATGGTACTATGAGATTATGTATAGATTATAGACAGTTGAATAAGATCACTATCAAGAATAAGTACCCATTGCCAAGGATAGATGACTTGTTTGATCAATTGCGTGGAGCGACAATCTTTTCTAAGATAGATTTGAGATCTGGATACCTTCAGTTGAGGATTAAGGCTTCAGATATTCCTAAATCGGCTTTCAAAACAAAATATGGGCATTATGAGTTTCTGGTCATGTCATTTGGACTGACTAATGCCCCAACATCTTTCATGGATATGATGAACCAGATTTTCAAGCTGTTCTTGGATCAGTTCATAGTGGTTTTCATAGACGACATTTTGATTTATTCCAGAGATGATGAGCAACATAAGCAACATTTGAGGATAGCATTACAGTTGTGGAGACAATATCAGTTATATGCTAAGTTCAGTAAGTGTGAATTCTGGTTAGCTGAGGTGTCTTTTCTTGGACATGTCATCTCAGGATATGGAGTAAGTGTTGACCCTAAGAAAGTCGAGTCTGCTCTACAGTGGGAGCAACCTAAAACTCCTACTGAGATCAGACGATTCTTAGGATTGAAAGGTTACTACATAAGGTTCATCAAGAACTTCAGTGTTATAACGTCACCTCTGACACACTTAACAAGGAAGAATGCACTATTTTCCTGGTCAGACAAGTGTGAGAAGAGTTTTCAGATTTTGAAGAAGAGGTTTGTTGGTATGTATGCCCTGAGAGCCAATCATGGGATGATTGGTGGGATACATTAAGATTGATTTGATAAACATCAAAGGCAAGCTTCCAATTCTTTCTGGTTCAATCATATGAGATAGTGATAGAACAGATTGAATGTCTAGAGAATGACAGTACTCAATGATGTATGCCTTCAGGTTCAGGACCTAAACGATGAGATCATACAGATTCTAAGAGTTTGTACATTCTCATTATGTCCCTAGTCAGATGTCATTGTGGAAGGTAGATAGACAACAATGACACACAAGACTAGATTGTGGTGTTGGTTGATGACAAAATCTCATTAGTCATGATATAGAGATATCAAACCAAACACATAGGTACTTGTTAGAGAACAAGTGTACCGGATAGACCCACCGTGAGTTTGACACATAGAACCATGACATGGTAGTCACAGTCAATACTCACAGTGATGGTGGTGAGTGTGATCCTTTGACCTGAAATCACTACACTTAACACATGTTATTAGGCACACTTTGACATCATCAAACGCAGTCATGAAACATGGGTTGTTATGAAGGTGATGATTGGGTGTCTTTGACACATGGGGCTTTTGAGGGGTGAGTGATAGATATGGGATTTGTCCCTCCTGAGGGAGTTTGATATCCATGGCCGCTTGATGAGTAGGATTGAGAAAGGTGTGCATGCATGTGTGAATCAGTATGTGATATTGATGTCATACATATCTCTTCCAATCTACTCTGAGATCAAGAAAGTGAATGAACGTTGACAGGATGACTGTTCCATGCCTCGAGTTCATTTGGGATATCAGTGACAAAGGAATTATACATTCACTGTAACACCAGTAACGGATTGTAGGATTGAAAGTTGTTCTCCAACCTTCTATTTCACTTGGGTAGCACTGATGTGTGACTAGGCACTGCTCTTTGCTTGTGAAGTCATAAGTGTTATGGACTTTCACTTCCAACGTGAAATGGACCTGCAGGGTCACACACATAGGATTTAACCTGGAAATGAAGTTTTGTCCACAAACACTATTTAGATTGATTACTAAAGGAGTTTAGTAGTTCAATTAAACACACAATTAATTGATAGCTCAATGTCATAATGTTCAAGGTGTTGGATACATTGATTGGACTATCGGATTGGTTGAAACTGCAATTGACTAATTCTGCACAATCTGCACTCCCAACCGATCGTCTCATGTGATGAGTCGATCGGCTCGTGGTGGTGAGTCGATCGGCTTCGTGAACTGATCGGCTCAGGTGGTGAGTCGATCGGCTCATGGACAGGGTGAAACGATTGCTTCAAGTTTTGAAATGGTCGATTCAACTGATGCAACCGAGCAAGTTGGGAAAGTAGGATTGGTGAGAAATTTCCTTTCGTTTCACTTTCCCAATTTGATTGGAACAAGGATTGGTATTTGATACCAATTAGAAACAAAAGATGAAAAGTCAATTGGGAATTGACCAGGACCACGGACTGACCGGTTCAGAAGTGAACTGACCGTTTCATGGGTCCCAATCGATCGGTTGAGGTGTCAACCGACCGGCTCAGGTCCCCAACCGCCCATTTCAGAAATGAAACTATAGGTTCAGGTTGCGCAGTTGGTTGTTTTTGTGGAAAATCTCGAACCCTTCTACTCCTGCTTTAGTCCCACATTGCCCGAGATAGAGAACCATGTCCCATGACCCTCCTATATATAGGGTTATTGGGGGCTTCTCAAAGTACAACTCAGTGCAATCAGTTGCTTTGTAAAGTTGCCGTTCTCTCTGGTTTTGGTAATCGAGGGAGCCCGAGCAAGTGCTACCCGATAAGGGAGGCACAGCAAGGGAAAGACAACTGTAGAAAGCGACTGGTGGCAGGAGAGTGTGTCAGTGAATAGTACACTGACAGGAGGGTGCGACTCCTTCCAATTCCTTATGGGACAAGGAGATTGGAGTTCTAGGTGGTCCGTGTGGACTACTTAAGAGGCGGGAGTTTTCTGCCACTCGGAGGATAGCTGTCAATCCCGACAGTCCCGGTAAGACCAGGAGTCGTCAGTCCCGGTGCGACCAGGAGCTGTACAGACATCATCAAAGATCGGAGGTGAAGACCGTGCAAGCCGTGAGGTATTGTCTCCGAGCAAGCCTCGGGACAAGGTATGATTCCACAAACCATCCTTTCCTATTGTATAGACGTTGACGCGTTTCCTTATTCTGGGTTTGGGGAGGAGAATTTTTTTTGCTTCCGCTGCCTTCTCTGCCTCCCTAATAACCGAACAGTGGTATCAGAGCCTAGTCAACCTTTCTATACTTTAGTATTATCGATATGATCGATTTTGGTTTGTGGCCTTTATTTATTGCATACGATGCAAATAAAATTGGCTTTATGCATGTCGAATCCTAAATCCACAAATCCCAATATAGATATATGATATGTAATATTAATGCACTCGATACGCGTCGCCCTTAAACAAGTTTTGTGTTGGATGTATAGCGTGGTTATGGACAATAAACCCTAAATGTGTATGGTTGTATGTGGTTGCTTGCATCTCGGTCTGCGCACCAATTCCCTTTCTCCTATTCCTGATGTAACTTGAAATAATTTGAGATTTCTTTCCTACCTTTGCTCCCCTCGAATGTAACTCGAGGTTTCTCCTTTTACAATGTAAAATAGGATAGAATTTTATTTCCTGTTATGTCAATGAATGGAGGACATCCTGACGACAGCTGAGACGATCGGTTCAAGGTGTGAACCGATCAGTTGACGTTTGAGACGATCAGTTCAAGGAGTGAGCCGATTGGTTGATGACCGACTCGAGTAGAAAGATGAGAGGGTGGCATCCATGATGAGATGCATGATGACCAGGCGAACCGATCAGTTGGAGGAGCCAACCGATCGGCGGGTGGCACCCAGCCGACCAGCCTGATGGCGGGTCGATCAGTCATGTGATGAGTTGATCAAACCCAGAAAGGAAAAGCACAGAGTTCGTCTTATACAGGTTGCATGTGATGTAGACCTAGATGACCGTGATTCCTCTTGGCTCGAGGAATCGCATTAGGATGGCCATAATCATCACTTTTATCATTTTGCATGTTTTCTGTGAGATATAGCATGTATATGATATGTACTATATATTGTGGTGATTGGATATGTATATGTATATAAAAACCAAATCCCTCATTAAAATATAAAGTCTTGTATGTCTTCCATTAGCGGCACACATGAACTTGATCGACCAAGTGTAGGTTACACCAAAGCGTGGTGCGTTGTCTATCTTGTGGAAGTGTGAAGGGTAGACATGTCGGTTCTGCCTAAGCAGGGTGCATGTTTACCATGTCAGCTTTTGGGTTAGACTTAACTAGTGATTCTTAGAGCATCTAAGCTCAGAGGCAAGGAATGCTCATGGCAAGGTGTTGTGCATGTTCATTCATCAGGAGTTGCATATGATGCAATTGGCATGATGGCCTACCTAAATAGTCAATATTGTGGACGATCAACCAAAGCTGAATCATGACTTGGTGAAATATGGATCTTGCCCCCTAGATGGTTGTACGCTACAATCTTCCGAATTGATGGTTAGGGCTATCAATTTGAAGTAAAATAGTGGGAGTGATAATTAATTAAAGGCCTAATTATATCGTCAACTTTTCAAATCAATCAAATAAGTCAAAAATGAGTTTTGGACTAAAATTGCATATTTTCCTTTTGAAGTACAAATGACAACAAACAACAATCACTTTTCTTTGTGATCGGTCTTTGAAAAGGACAAGCTGAATGTGACAAACTTCCACGACTGGTATAGGACATTGAGAATTATTCTCATTCAAGAGCGAAAGCTCTATGTCCTGGATACTCCAATTCCAGAGGAACCTGCTCCTAATGCACCAAAGATAGAAAGGGATTCCTACAAGAAGCATTCTGATGATGCCATTGATGCAAAGTGGTTGATGTTGTGCTCAATGAACCACGAGTTGTAGAGACAACATGAGAACATGGGTGTCATTGAGATGATTCAGCATCTCTGAAACATGTATGAAGATCAAGCACGGCAAGAGAGATACAATATCTCAAGGGCACTGTTCAAGTGCGTCATGACAGAAGGAGATCCACTTGGTCCTCACACACTCAAGATGATTGGGTATGTGGAGAACCTGACAAGACTGGGATTTTCATTGAGCCAAGAGTTGGCTACTAATGTGATACTGCAATCGTTGCCACAATCCTACAGTCAGTTTGTGATGAACTACAACATGAACAACTTTGATAGGCCACTGTCAGAGTTGTTGGGCATGTTGAGGACAGCCGAGACACAGATGAAGAAGGACAAGTTTAAGTCTGTGATGGTGATCATGAGCAAGAAAGGCAAGTCCAAGCGCAAGGGTAAGGGCAAAGCTAAGAAAGGTTCTGATGCTAGCCATGAGCCCAAGTTGTCTTCAGCGCCCAAGGCCAAGGGAGGCGTGACCAAGAAAGGCAATTGCCACCATTGTCAAAAGCCAGGAAATTGGAAAAAGAATTGTCCTCTCTATCTGGAAGAACAAAAGAAGAAGGAGGTGACTGATGTCTCCACTTAAAGGTGTCATGAAAGTAAACTTGTAACACTTTTGAGGTATATGATACCAAGAAGTAAAGTGTAAAGAACTCAATAAATGGGGCAAGTGTTGCCACCATAGATAGGAGTACTTTAGTTTATTTTCAGCCTAAAAGGCATGTAATACAGTTATGAACTGCTATTTCATATTTGCCAATAGATAGAAGCACTTTATTGCATATTGTACGACAATGATGGCAATCAATAAAGAAATGTTTCAATTTATAAAGATATGATCTTTGTGGCAGTGCCTTGTTTATCTTGTGGTATTTGATATGCATAAGATAAAATGATACCTAAAAGTTATAGATAACTCAAACAATGAAATTAGCATCAATCATGAGAAATTCATTTCTAGTTTCCATGTGATGAGATCAATGAATGAATATCTTGGACATTATTAATCAATCTTCACTAAAGGTAGTAGGAGAATGATTATCCTATTAGGTATGATACATGTGATGTATTTACATACCTATTGGAACAAATGCTAATACTTCAAATGGTGTTTGGAGAAATACCAATATGAATATCTTGAAGTGTTAGTACAAATTTTGTAAAGTGTTAGTTCTTGATGAGATCAATGAATGAAATACTTGGACCAAATGTTTGAGATCCTTATGAGTGATTATGATAGTGTATCATAGTGAACTCATGATTAAGGCATGGTGATGTCTAAATCAAGAAGGAATCATACTCTAAGGAGTTAGAGAATGATTATCAAATAACTGAATTGTTCTTAATAAAAGGATACCCCACACTAATAAAGGACATTAAGAATCACAAGGAGTTGTAAGTTCTTATATCCTTGATGGATACACCTCGTTTATCTATGTGATGAGTTGTTCATGTGATGAGTCAACTATCTAGATGAATATGAGGAATCGAATTTTGAGTTATGGTTTATGACCATGACATCCTAAATGACATCCATGTGAACCATAAGGTATGACCTTGATGGTAGCACCCATTGGATGAAATCCATAAGTGCAAATGAATCTCAAGTGTTAAGACACATGGATAACATTTTGAGAAGGATGATGCTTGTTGATTACAACTTAATGACTAAGCATTTGGTATATGGATACTAAAACCGCATTCCTATGAGGAATAAAACAAGGATGTGTACGTGACACAACCTATAAGGTTTATGAATCCACGAATGCAAATGAAGTATATTAGTTACAATGGACTAATCAATGTGATTGATTGAGTACAAGCAACACTACAAGAAAAGTATGAATTAACTACAATTAATATGGCTACATTTACTTTATATGTGGTTAGAATTCATTTTTCTTTAAAAATTTTAGAAGTGTTTATAAGGAATATAGCTAATACCGTAAATAACTAATTCAAAACAATCACTTCTGGATTAAGTATTTTTGTTTTCATTCCAAATGCACCCACCGCATTTATCCTGCGCTTCTTTTCTTTCAGTTCGCCACACCCCTTCCCCAATTTGATTCCATCACCGTCACCGCACCGCTATCCAGTATCCATTATTAACCCATGCAATCCCTGCTAGAGGCGACAATACTTCACATAGGATGCAACGCTGTAATCTCTCACCAGGATGGGTCAAGTGTGAAGGTGACCCACAACTTCTCTTCCCCATCCCTGCTCCTCGTATTTACCCTTTTAATTCCTTACAGCAGATCCGTCCATGCCCATCAGCCCATGGAGTTCCACGGCAATTCCTAAATTGAAGCTCCATTTACCAAATAGTTTGGGTACTGAGCAAGGCAGCATAGAAGCAAGCATACGTGTTCTGATTGCGGCTAGGTTGTAGTAGAGTGAAGGGAATCCGGCAAGAACTGTGCGTCCCTACCGTAAGTCCTAAGAACTACAAGTACTTATTGTACCTTTATCTTCCTCCAGTCTTGTTTCACCGCAATATTCATCTCTGTGATGGATCTTAAATGACGATTCAGTCTTTCCATTGTGCTTGTTGCCCCTCGTTGCAATGGGCAGAGAATCCGGAGATGCCTAGATCACTAAAATATTGGCATGTTCAAACAAGCATGAGATACATAGGTAGGTAGGAAAACCATCCTCTTCCAGTGAAGTAGAAACCCATATAGTCAATTTCATTCCTTGCAAAGGTATTCCACTTGTATACGTTGCATAGGAAAATCTCATTTACCTATTGCGACCTTGTCATGGCTCTTATACAACTCGAGATGAATTATTCTGCCAGGGTTTGATTCTGCCCCCTCCCCCCTAGAATGTATGTTTTAAATTTGACAAACAAGTCCACTGCACAACTGCCTAAATTGTAGCCTTCCTAGTACTACTTGGCATAAATCTGAGTGTGGTAATGACCAGCAATTTGATTTGTCACTGTTATGGTAATGATGGCAGATAAACATCTCTATTACCACTATTCCATCCACCCCAGATCTGTATTCTATTCCTTACATAACTACGGTTCCAACCACCACCAGATTTGTATTGTACCCATTGCATGATCCAACTAATTATCTACACCAATGTGGTAGAAAAGGAAAGAGTTTAGGACATACCTCTCACCAACAATCTCTAGTAGGGAAAAAGTTATCGATCAATATACACTAACAGTTAACCTTCCTTGCAACCACCACATCATTCACAAAAACCACCTAACTATCCACATAAGTATAATAACCACAGAGGGCAAGCAGGCTGGCACCACTAAACTAAATAGATTATTGGATGCCTTGGTAATGCATTGTATCACGTGATTGATCCAATAGTCTATCTATAGAACAGTAAAAAAATGACCTCATTCTGCTTTTATGCATTTTACTTATTATACTTCATATGTGAATTTGATTAGTTATTTTGCTTAGGGAGATGCTTCTTACAGAACAAAATACTTAAGAGTAGTAATAAGGCGTTTGTGCCATTTGTATGACAACTGCTAGTGTGGAATATAGATGAGTGTTGGTTTCCCTTCAATGGTAGTTGACACACATTTTACTCTCATATGAGATATTGCTTTATAATTCATCATGGTCCTCTGTTTCATGGCTGCACCCTATGCACAGCAGTTGAGAAAAACATTCCAGCATCATGACAATGGAAAGTCAAATGTTATCCGGAATATAACATGTCACAATCTCCCTTCTATTATGAGATTCTCTTACACAGGTCAAAAGGACCTCTCTCATGTCCCAAATTTTGTGTTAGGGAACTAATTATTCAATGTAGTAGTGAATGTATGAATGCATATGGTGAGTACTAAAATTTTTTACACTATTTTTCTGGTCATATCGACATCCGACCAAAATAGGGATTTTATCATAATTAACTGCCGTTTGACAAAATGAAGTGTGTAAAACTTGGCTGTTAACTTCCATACTTTATTATTGAACCAAAAGTTTGAATACCCACAATAAGTATATTTTGAAATAGAAGTTTATATTGTTAGTAAGACCAATATAATAGTGATTCTATTATCAAACAGTAAAATCTTTGCAATGCTTACATTTTAAAATATGTAAAGCTAAAGAAAATAGAAAATGGGGATCCAAAATGGTTTTAACCTAGAACTCTATATGTAAGTTTTTTTCCAGGAATCCCATGAGACTATTTATTCATCCCTATCTATTGCAAGCCTAATACTTCATTGCACTGACTATTTTATGGTCACCATCTAGATCATTTTCATATATGCTAGTGATGAAATCACGGAATTAAGTCCATTCCCCCTCCATTATGGACTACTTACCTTCGCATTTGACTAGGTGATCTGCTAAAATATTGGATATACTTATAGTAAATTGAAAATGACACCTCCTCTACTTTACTCAAGTTTTTTAATGTTCACATAAGTTGGTATGCCTACACTGAATTCTAGAACAGATGATGATATCTCATTTACAAAACGTACCAAATGTTGTTGGCAAACTAGATTGGCCAGTCATTGCACATCTTATATTTTTTCTAGGTTCATGGAAACCCATTTCTTGATGTTATTTTCTATAAATATTTCCATTCGTGTAATATGACTTCATCCATATCAGCCTTACTAAGGGACAATCTCATACAGTGTGTATGCATGTTTCTTCTACCGCCCCACACATTGAGCACTAATTAATCAATGTGAATCGTCTCTTACTCGGTTGGTTTTGGTCATTAGACCATCATGTAGGACCTACCATAAAAACATTTTAGTCCTTTGTGCAATTTGTAGCTTCCATATCTTGGACTAGCAAGCTTGTGATGGAGTTTTGGTCTGCAAGATCTATTTGTTAGTTGCCTTAGATGAAAGGGTTCCTCAATTATCTTTAGTATAAACCCACTCATCATGCCCTACTATTGGATTTGGAGAAGGCATGCCAATTAAAGATGAAGTCATTGCTTCATCAAGCCCATACATCAAGGAATTTCTACTCCCGCATGCCATTCAAATTTACCAAATAACTTGCTTTGAGATTGTGCGGTTCATATGTAATTTTTTTCATGTTTAATGTGTTGTTTTCTCATAGATTGTTTTCCCCAATAACATGTTGCTGAGTTTACTCTAATAATTTGCTGATCCACTTTTTTTGTAATCACACTTCTATTCATAACATGCTATATATACCCCCTTGACATATGTCAAGAAAACAAGCATATCTATACTTTTCTTATATCCTTTAGCCTTTTCCTGATTAGCTACTAGTATGTTGTTTACATTGACAAACTTACCATTCGCATTTCCTATTAGGATGAGATAAGTGGCAGGATTTGTACCAGAATTTCACATTTTGCTGGTGAATTTCTTGGTTATTGAGAGAAAGAAAGTTTTCATTATTATTGGTCTTCACATATTGTATCCTATATGATAACACAAGAGGTTGCAATTACATCATGGGAGCATTTAGAATATTAAGTGGGAGTTCTGAAATTTAGGGAACATAGATGTATTCAAGTTCTAAGAAGATTTAGAAATGTTGGAAGTTGGAAAATAAAATACATACAATATGTTATACATGAAGAGGATTCAGTAGCATTAGAAAAATGCATTCACACCCCACATTTCAAATTTATGTTCGCCTTGTCTAATACATGCCATTGTAATTGTTTTGATGAATCAGTCCAATCAAGTATGAACTATTGGTTGTCATAAAATTCTAATGTATAAGAGTTCCCACTTACCTTATTTGCATCATACCCCTCACCTAAAATATCCCAAGTGAGGTTGTTATAACGTTCTTGAGCAAATATCTTTTTGTGAGACAATCATCAACAAATATTGTATTGTGCGGATTTTCTCATACAAAATGTTCACCAGTCATAAGTGCATAAGGTTTTCAAATATCGGATAACAAATTCACTAGTATTTTGTTGTTTTGTTGAAGACATGCTAATGTATAGATTCTTCTTAGGACTCCCATACAATTGCAAAATAGAAAAAACTTCAAAGATCAAAGTTCAAATATCTAATCACTGAAAGGCTGGCCAAGTTAAGAAGCATCTTATTAGTAGGATGCTTAATCTAGTTGAGCTCATAATTAGGATTCTTAATCTATGTGGTTCATTAAATATCATATCTACTTAGTTTCTTTATGCTCCATTTGTTTAGATCATGTTGCAGAAATTTGACTTTGTGTCGACTTCGCCAGGTGTGGAAGTGAAAGTTTGTAGAAACTTCGAGGAAGTTTAGATGCAAACTTTGACAAACTTCGATGCTAATTTTTGAAGAAAATGATGTGAATTTGAAGGAAATTTCGATTGAAAACTTCTAATTATGTTATAACTCTCTCCTATAATTGCTAATTTAACAAAAACACACGATTCATGAGTCTTTAGTCCTAAGTAGGTTGATAATATGATGTGCGCCTGCAATGGTCAAACATGCATTACACATACTAATAAAGTTCAAGTGTTGAAGATATGTAGTATATACAAATATACAACCAAATATTAGTTGCAAGACCCTCTCTAGGAAAGAGTGGCAGAAACAAACATAGGAGTTGATATTAGAAGTTGTGAAGAGGGTTGGAGGCAACACTTATGTATTATATGTCCGTTAGTGCACTAGTAAGAATTAATGTTCTGGGTCGTCTCAATTTTGCCCCAACTTTGCCAACTTTGAGGAAACTTCGCCAACTTCAGAGAAGTTGAGACGAAAATACATACAAAAAACCAACTTCAACAAAATTAGGGAAACTTCTCCCCGAAGTTTAGACGAAGATAAAGTATTGAGGATTCGACTTCGCCTAGGCTCGAAGTTTGAAGTTTCGGCGAAACTTCACCCAACTTCGCCGAAGTTTAGTTCTATGGTTTAGATCTTATTGATATATCTTTCTTGATAGAAAGCCATGTAATGTTTGTGATATTCTTATCTCGATTGTGATTTTAGAAGTATTGTCTTTGTTGGAGTTCTACATTATATGTAACTTGGTCCTTGTTTCTAAATTCAAGTTCAAACTTTATATGAGATCCTTTTTAGTCATTAAGTATTCATTTTTTTTGCCTTAATGTTATATCTACTTGTTCTCTTATCTTCCATATTTCTTGCCTTACCGGCAATTTTATACCTCTGATGTGTGTCCCACAAATCACATTCCTAAATTACCCAAGTAGCTCTGCATACCCTCACCATTCCATTTGGAGAAATTATCTTCTAATGCCATGGGCTATTTCACATATTACCACCAATCGAAACACATCTCATTGGATAATCCAACACCATATCGTCCTTTTACTAATCATGTTAATTACACCATCAATTTTCTAGGAGCCATTTTAGACGGTGCCTGCAACCTTGATGATATATCTTGAATGAAATGCAAGGATAGTGACATCTATGTTTCCAATGTGCAAGTCCAATCTGCATTTGAAATATGGGTACAAATACCAAGATACATGCCAGGTGTACAATCATCTCATCAGGAATTATGTAACATAATTTTCTTTTGGGATGGGGTTAAGCAGGGACCGCAATACTTCTTATAAGATAATTTGTGAACTTAAATGCCATACATGGTGTTATAGCAGCACACAAAATCTTTAATCTGGATAGTGGATAGTAGAAGTCTGAAAAAAGACCATTAACATCTTTTTGTCTATTTGTACTAATGATTTACATGCTTCTATACTTTCTTTAAAACATATCATGTTCTTTTTTAGTGAAAGTTTTTAAGCATACAGAGGCTTGAAAATTTGTGTTGACTTGGTGGTTCAACTAAAGTTAGCTGATATTTAATTTTTCTTATCTAGGAGTAGTAATCAAAGTTTGTTGATTTTTCTAAGCAAGATTTTTGGACATGTTTGACCTAGAAAGCTACTACACTCTTTGGTTGTGCTTATAAACATAGTGATGAAAACACACTTTTTTGTAGATATAAACAAAGTGAGGAGTTTCCTCCAGCAAATGGACCTTACCTGCAAATGCCCCTTCGGCAAGATGTTTTTTAGTGGCTCTAGACACCCATCAAGGTTAAGGGTCTTTGCTGCATGAGTTATATCAATCATTGAGATTAATACCTTTTACTTTGGTAGCAAAACTATTTTCTGCTCCAACTTGTCATCCTCTTTTCCATTAGGTACTTGATGATGGCATAAATTCTTTTATTTACTTCAACGTATATTAGTAATACACCCATATATAATGGGAAAGAGCTATCAAGAAGGTATGTTTGTATTGTTGAAGTTTGAATTTGAATGCTTCTTTTGCTCAAGATTTTTCCAGGTTAACAAAGGAAACATGACCCCCCTATGAATATGTAGCTTATGTGCTCTCAAAGACAATATATCCAAGCCATGTTAACAGTTACAACTCGAAATGAACCTGTCGTGTATTCTATCAAGTACTTGAGAAAATTATGGATCTGGTTGTACTTTATCCGTAAGGGATAGGAAAGTGTTCATAACATACTATAGAACCAAATAAATTGAAAAACGAGAGAAATTATGTTACAAGAAAACAAGTAAACAAGATCTTAGTAGGTAAGATAGACACATGGTAACCCATTTAGTTGGAAATAAATAGAAATTTCAACATCTAATAAGTTTCGAACATGCTTAAAACCTAGTTGCAGAATTCTAGATAAATGGCATCATCAATTATAGAAAATTACCACTTGGCAAATGAAACAATACCTAGATATCTAATTTGATCAACATTATGAAACAGTGGTCTAACTAGAAATGCAAGTCCCATAACTATACCATTCTTATAGCTTGTGCCGCTGACAAAGATTAGACATTCATTTAGGAGTTTCTAGTATATGTTTTAGTAATACATACACTTGAAATATTGTTTTTCAGGTGTAAACAAAGAAATTCAGAATCAATTTTGACGTACAACAACATGGAACTTTCATATATAGGTAATCCTTTTATTATATTATGTCGTTTAGATATAATCTCCTCATCGTTTCATGTGCATGTCTGTGTACCAATTGTAGCAATCCCCACATTGTCATGTATTTCCATGTTAAATCATTGGTCAAATCATTTCTTGTATTTGTTTGTGTTTTCAAAAGAGTAAATACAATATGTGAGATGGTTTACGAAGGTAACTAGTATATTTATGTTGTATGTCTGAATTCTCTCAGTGTATCTCTCAATAAGTCTTTTATCTTTTAAATCTAAAATTAGTGCAAATGCCTCGGCAAGCCAACAACAAATAATCCTACTCAGATCAAAATTAACAACAACAAGTTAAAATTAATTTCATATTGTAATCAATGACAAACAATATGTTGTGTTTGTGATGTTAGCATTCATCAAGACTAGTAAATTATGGGTACAAGGATGACCACTTAGTGGACCAATCTAGTTGGCTCAAGGACTGGATGGATGAACAGGGGTACTGTAGGAAGAACCTCGTGCGCTTAAGTGTTGTAATAGAATGTAAACTGATGGAAAAGTAGGTGAGATATGTTCCAACAGATTTTCTTACTCCATCCTTATGTGATTTAATTTAGGACTCCCTCTAAATGATTGATGATACATGTCATGTTCTTTCTCTATTCTACAAATATACAAAGATTCATCCAGTGATATTTTTTCACATGGTATCTTTTGCCTGTGATTGGTGTGTTTGTGTGTGGGGGGAGGAGTTTGCTTCCTGGAGAAGAAGCCACCTGTTGGATTCAACCTAGTATATAAGATAATGAATTTCTCTGTATAACATAATCAATCTCTTCATCGTAATTCACTCAACTTCATTTCTATGCTACCTTGTACCCATGTCTAATTCTATGACTTATACTCATTTACCAGTAATCAAGATTATTTTGCTTCTAATTGCCAATGTGGTACTACATCGATGATCTAAAGCTAACCTTATACTTTCTCCCTTCCACTAAAATTATTTTCTTATAACAAATCTAGGTTGATGATCAATCATGCATTGAACTGATATATCAATGCATGGGTCAGACCATCATAATGGTTCATTGTGCACCATGTAGACAGCTCGTGTTGGAAAATACCATTTTATAATAATCAGTAGACCATGTGAGAATATAAGTTGCAATTATAGTTGATCCCTAGATATATTAATAACTGGTCATGTTTAGAATATCATTTCATCACTCTTTGGAAATCAGTACACTTTTTGTAGTGAATTGATTGGCTTTGTAAAAAAAATTGTTTCCAAAAAGCTTAAACGTGATTTTTTTCCCAGTTGCCGTGATAGTACAATTACCTAATCTCTTTTCTTATTATGCATTTCTTTTTTTTACAAAGAAACAAGGCACGCCAACATCTCTATAGAAGCTTCACTTGCCTAGCATGAGCATGACTACTGCTGTGTACTGTCCAAGTAATTAATTGTTAACTCAATTTGTCCATGTGTTATTGCATGAGTTATTACTCATATGTCTTGCCTCTACTCTATTTAGATCACTTTTTAATGTTTAATATCGTCCAGTAACTATCAGTTGCTTATCTAATTTCCATACTTTTAGTATTGTCGGCTCTTAGGTATGATCACAACATATCCATCTTATATATTTCATGTTCAATTTCTGTGGTATTGACAAAATATGTTTTATGTTTAGTTTTTGTGGTATTGACAAAATATCCAAGTCTTAAAATTATTTTCTGGCCAGTTTTATAGACATTTCATTCTCTCTTATAATGCCCTTCAGATGTCAATGCAACTATCTTGTTTATATATTTTACTGGACTACATAGGGTCGAGTGATGTGGGTCACACTTATATGTATTTTATATTGATTGAAAGTTTGTAGGTTCTTAGTAGCGTGGTGGACCCATATGTGTTTCCACCTTCATGCTACTACCTTTAGTTCAGATTTTCTTTGACGACCACCAACATATGCCCCTCTTGTTCCCATTCCCCTTAAAACTGCCAGTATAGGTCCTTCTTTTTCAAAGTTCCCAATAAATAACTCCATGTATAGGTCCTTCTTTTTCACTAGGAGGGACAACATACTCTATGTATGCAATATTATTTTTAAGGCTAAGTTTAGCCACATTGTCAACCACCTTGTTCATCTCCCTGGGAACATACTCAACGTGCCAATAGGACTTCATGGTATTTTGAATCCTCCCAATCTGCTTAGCATACCTAGGATTCTCATTGCAGCATTGGTCAATCATAGTATTTGCCTGTAGAGAATCTATTTCCACAATGATCGACTGTAAACCATGATTAGTGGCAATCTCCATGGCCAACATAATACCTTCTAGATCTACCTCAGTCACATCTTGAGATTGTACCTGTCTTGCTACGCCTCCCTTCCATCTGCCAAGGTAATCCCTTATCACCACAGCACAAGTCGCCTTGTTCTTCTTCACCGCGGCATCAACATTCAGTTTAGAAACTCCACGCATGGGTGGTGTCCAGGTGAGGTTTTGTACCTGACATTGTTCACTCCTGTTAGTTTCTTTCTTAAACACCTCATTGTGGATTTTGAGATGCTCTCTTATTGCTCTTGCCTGTTGCAGAGCGTTCATGATCTTGTTACTAAAAACCTATTTGTTCCTTGCAAACCAGATCTGTCAGGAAATGATGAGGGCTGTAATAACATGTTCTTCATCGATCTCTAGCTGTTTGTTGATCCATTGCTTGACGCTCTGATTATCAATGAAGATGGTGTTAGTTTGACCCGGCAACATGATATCCCAGACTTGTTTAGCATGTTTACAGTCTCTCACATTTCCGGCATGATTTTAAGGGTAATGTTGTTCAGTGAAATCGGTCTGAGCTGTTCACATCTCTCCGGTGATTGCACCTTGGGTATGAGCACAATAGTCGAATTGCACAGCTCGTCAGTTACCTTGCTGGAAGTAATGGCTTCTTGAACCGACCGAACTACACTGGCACCAACGATGTTCCAGTTAGCTTTGATGAAAGTGTCATTGATGCCATCAGGTCCGACGGCCTTGGTGAGGTCCATGGACCTGACCACCGCAAGGATTTCCTCCTCGATGGGGCACTTGCCAATCATTTCCTTTTGGCTCTCAGTAGGGCTGGCAAGTCTCCCTGGACAGTTCAGCATGTGCTTTGGATCCTGGCGATCGGGAGCGGTAAGAATCATCTGAAAGTGGGTCACCACCAGTTGCATCAAATCTGATTCCTTTGTCACCCATTCATTGTTGCTGTTCTTCAGAGCTCGTATGGTATTTCTTCTATGTCGTTGGTTAACGTAGTTCTGGTAGAATCTCGTATTGATGTCCCCTTTAGCTACCCAGTTGATGTGGCAAGCATGCTTGAGGTCCTCCTCCTCCTTTAAAATATCATCTAGCTCGGTTTGGAAGGCAGTACATAACACATCGGAGATCTCATTATAATCTTCCACCATTTCTGTTTGCAACTTATTAATGTTACTGATTAGGATCTCTTTCCTTCTCCGGGCTTCCTTCTTCATCTTCATATACCATTTCGATATGGTGTTTTGGGCTTGTTTCAACGCATCAGGGAAGTTGGTGTTCGGTTTCCAACACGCAGCTAGCATAGTTGGGAAGTCAGCTGTCCTCTGCCAGGAGGTGCGAGATATGAATCTTCTGGTAAATTGTAGTCTCGACTGGATATGGATCAGTATGGGGCAATGATATGACCCAATTTTGGGGAGGTGCTCAACAGAAGCATTGGGAAAGTTATTAATGAAATTGTTGTTGCCCATTGCTCAGCTGTTTTTGTAGAAGCCCATGCCGATAAGTATATCTCATGCCGGAGAAGCCTAAATCAGTCAAGCCTGCCTCCATGAATGTATGTTGTGCTAGAGTCACTTCTAAGTTATTGAAACATTCACTTCCACTTTTTTCCTCTGGGCTGACAATGGTGTTCAGATCTCCAACTACAAGCCACGATGATGTGAACTGGTTTCCCATGTTGATGATGTGTTTCCACAACAAATTCCTGGTTCCCATTTGAGGGCTCGCATATACAAACGTGACAATTAAGTTGTTATTGATCTTGCAAGTAATAAATTGCCTGTGGGCGAGAATAATTTGTATTTTACAATGATCCTCCTTCCAGCATATCCAAATGCCTCCGGCATAACCCCTCGCTTCCACACGATAGGACTTAGTGAAACCCAACCGCCTTATAATTCTGACCGCATTTTCACCACTCATTCTTGGTTCTAGGATAGATACTACTTTAGGTTGATGGATCACAATTAGCTCCTTCAGGGCTCTCTGTCTAACGTCTTTGCCCATGCCTATGATATTCCAGTAGATTAAGTCAGCCATAAAGCAACAGGTATACGAGTGCTTACTCTGTTTGGATGGTTGCCTCCTTGTCTTCATTGGTTTCATCTTCCTTGGTCATCATGCTTCCTCCAACCTCAATTTGGGTGTCTTTCTTATTTTGCCTAGGGCTTTTTCTTCTGTACTCATACAGGGGCTTCATCATGTCGCTCTTCATTCTAGTTCTGTTGTCGTTCACCTTTCGACTCGAGGCTGTCGTATAATCATCTTCCTTCACAGTAGTCTCTTCCACTCTACTGTGGTTGCGTGGCGGTGTATCGCTTTTTTCAGAGTGTGTGGTTGTAGTGTTGTTCGTCATGGTATTTGACGAATTGTTCGCAAACTGTGTTTCTGTAACTTCTTTTCCTTATGTTCCTCCTATAGTCAATTGATCGATGGTTGTTGTCTTCTCGAGCATGTTCTCTTCATCTTCTTCATTCACTTGAATAACCTCATCGACCTCTGGATGAGCGGCCTTGTGTGCCTCTTCTTTGTTTTTCCTGGACTCGCCACTGTTCCTCGCTGCCCCCTTTTTGACCCCGGTTATAGCCTCCACTGCCTCCTTCTTGGTTTCTACATTCTTGAACACCTTCTTCTTATGCCATTCTTTGGTACTCTTGGCCTTACTTTGCCCCTATTCATTGGATGTATGTTTCTCATTAGTGGCTTCAGCCGTTCTGCTACTATTGTTCTCCTCAAGCACAATGTTTTTGAGGCTAGCAAATGCATTCATGGTGGTTGCATTTTGTTGGATTCTCCCTTCTTGCCTATTTTTCTTGGTTCCTCTTCGTCTGCTATTTCATTTCATTCTCTGTTGCTGCCACTCCCCTCGACTACTGCTAGTCTCTTTTGTTCGGTTCCCCTCGGGTGCATCCTCTTCTCTGGGAGGTTTATCTATCTAGCATGGCGACAGTGTTGTGCCTTATGTCCTGCCTTCCCACATTTAGTGCAGAAATCTGGTTCAACCTCGTATTTCACTGCATACTCAATGCCATTGATATATATTGCCGGGTGAAGAGTTTTTGTGGTATCTATTTCAATGGCCAGTCTAGCAAACTTACTCCTGGTTCTAAGAGTTGTGTGGTTATCCACTTTTATGAGTCTCCCCAACGCCAGTCCTATATACTCGAAGAGAGTAGGAACATACAAGTGTAATGGTAGATCTAATATACGTGCCCAAGTCACCATGTATCTAGGCATCTCGTTTGTCAGTTTGAAAGAGGGCGTCCAGTCCCAGACAGCCAAGCAGCAGCCGAATATCTTCCAAGGTCCTCCGGTCATCGCAGTTTTGTAGTCGCCTTTGCAGGACAAATGGACGACTTAGTGTCCCAAATCAAGTTCATACATGTTGAATAGCCCCTTGGGGTTCTAGAGAAATTTGATCTGGTCCCTGATTGTCATGAATCCAATATCCGTTCCCAGAAGCCCTATCACGATGGTGTACTTCCATGGTCGCGCGAGCACCTCTTCCGCCTCTGGCTCAATGAATATGGCCGGCGCCCCGTCGATGGTGGACATCTCAACGACCCTATCCTCAAGATCATTCTTGTATAGCTTTTCCAAGAAGAAGTCTTCTGTGTTCATTTGTGTTTCGTGCGTTGAACCCATGCCCACGACTGCGTTGTAGGTTTGGAAGCCCTGATGGTTACTATTGCATTTTTTAACTTAGATTTGAATAATCGAATTGAACAACACCAGTGGTTAGCATCTTGTCTCTACAAACTGTAGTAAGTTGGTAATAGACTGAACAACTACTAGTTATTCTAATGGTAAGAATCAATGTTTCACATCCTTTCATTTGTGCAACTTTGACAATGACAAGAGCTTCTGGTTGTTTTACCCATTTCTTATGCAATTTTCAGAACTAGAGACAATGCATAATTCTACTTTTTCTTTTTATAAACAAATTTCTGTAATGACACCTATAGAGATGATCTGTGGCCTATAAACAGAGGTGCTTGTTTTAGTAGCTGCAGAACTAGGATCCAGGATCGTATAATATATGATTTAGCTATTTTTTATGTAAAGAAAAGTACTATTTAAGTATAAATATAATATAATGACCAGCCCTGTATGCCCGAACAACAATGAGGAACTACATTCGTATCCCACCTTAAACATTTCATTTTGTCAGTTCGAGATACTGGCTTACAGCCAGGTCGGGAGCACCAAATTAGCTGATGAAAAATGAAAACATGTGATCCAATATATGGGAGTTCAATGCCCCTCCAAAATTGAGGCTCTATGGTCCTCATACGAACAGTGAGAATTTCAAAAGACCAAGTTAGTATGACATAACATGTCATGTTTGAAACATGTACTACTTTATATCTTGCTACCTCCCTTTAAACTAGCAATGTGCCTACTAAGTAGCTAATAATAAAAAACACCTTCCTTTTTCTAACATGCAATTCTATCAATGGTGGAAGCATGTATAAATGAAAAAAATACAATAATGATATTCAACATTGCTGACAGAAACATCTTTTTCTATTTTTGTAACATCATCATCATCTTTTTCTCCCACAAATTCTGAAGCGTCAACCACATCAAAAGAGAAACTTGTCTGTGTTCATCTATCATTGTTCCAATCACTGGTATCTGTTAAAGAAATAGGTTTTGGAGGTTTCCTCTTAATATATGAGCTACTTATGGTTGTAATGATGATTATTGAAGTTTGCAGCTTGAGAAGTTGGACAATAACCAATGCACGTCTGAATCACAACCTAAATATGATACAAGTAAAATTTTGGTGACATGCTTGCATCTTTATGTATTTGGTCATCATTTCTTCTCTCATATTTTTTGTCCAAAATAGTCAAATTCGTGCAGACTTATAACTTTGTTACTTTACATGTAATGTTCATTCAAATTGTCGAGTGTTTGAGGGTATTAAAATGGACACACACTTATGGATATCACTGACATGAGACAATATTTGAAGTATATACAAGGTATAAGATTTATTCTTTTGATCCATGGTTAGATTTGGTGAGTACATATCTTGTATGATTTTTTCTCAGGTGAGGCAAACTCTAGACTTGAACGTCTTCATCAATGTGCTGAGAAGGAGATTCATATCTTTCTTTCTTTCATGCAGAGACTGCATCAAAAGAATTTACTGGTTTTTGGACCTTATTTTCTGGTCATACTAGGTAAGTCCAACTATGATACAATTTTATGCATCTAGAAACTGCATTATGGGTAAAGAAGTTTTCACAAGTAGTAACATTTTTCCTCTATATTGCAAAGTATCCGGTCCTTTTTCACCAAGTTCTTACAAAATCACTCTAGTCTATTTTTTTTGCATGAATTCAATGTGAAATTCACTCAATAAGATGTTGAGCTAATAGTTCTTGAAGTTTATGGTCTATATTTGTCTCCTTTTTTTCTGCTGCATGGTTAAACCTTCATGTTGCCATGGTGGTTTGAGTAGAACCAATTTTTATGCTATTCATTGCCCTTTTTGTTCAAAGTTTCTTTGTGACCTGCTTTTGATCTCTTTTGGCTGCTAAATAAATCATGAATGAAGACTCCAATCCGAGCTTGCTTATCCAAAAAGGGAATAGATGAAAGGGTCTATGTTCCATTAGAAAATAAGAGTGTAATCTGAGGCAAATTCCATCTTCTCCAGATAATTTGTGCAAGCTCTAACATATTTTTGTCGTCTCTGCTACATTGTAGAATTATTGCAATGCATATTTAGACTAGAATAGTACTTGGAAATTGTGATAACTAACCTGATACAGCTGTTTCTCTATATTATCAACCACCCACATGAATTTATCTTTCAGCAGACGAGACTCATATTTCTGCTTCCTGCAAGAAGAGTATCGATACATTTGCAATGTATCCAGAGAGAAAAGGTTCTTCAATTGTGACTAAAAGGCCGCATGCACGCCCAGAGCATTCACAACTTGCTGCTCTAGATTTTGGTTCTAGTCTGCTACGAGCAAGGTATTGTTCTAATCTTAATAGTTCCAGGAAGAGTTTGGATGATGATGATGATTTCAGGGTTCCTACTTTTGCCGATTCAGAAATCGCTGCCTATCTTGATAAAGCCCAACCATTCGATGACATATCTTCATCTATGTTTAGAAGTCATCCTTACATCCAGTTGCACCAAAGACAGGTTGATCCAAGCATTTTGAAATATAAACGGAACAAAATAAGTGACAATGGACTACTATTTACTGAAAGAGAGTCCATAAAGGAAGCTTCTCAGGATTCTAGATTGTGTATGGACTCTAGAGATAAGGATGCACAACAAGAGCTCGAACAAAAGAAGAAGACAAGAAGGATGTTAAAACTGGCCGAGAAAGACACAACTCTTTCACAAAGATGTTAGTAGACCACTGAATTATTGATATATGTATATACTTTTTTTGTACACATTGTGTAATAGGGGCAAGGTATATGTCCTCCCCGTGTACATTTGACATTTCAATATAAATGAAAGTAAGATTGTTGGCATAATGAACATAACTTGGCCTAACTACTACAATTATATATATATATATATATATATATATATATATATATATATATATATCTTTATATGTGTGTGTAGTAATTATCGCCTTTCCCTACACATTAACTTCATATAAAATGTATTAACTTCATGTTTTTGCTACATACTGACTATATATGCAATTGTAGTCATACATTTAGCTATAATTATACTTATATTTAAATATGTAAGGACAATATCTAGCTACGCTTCCGGATACATATGAATTTGTAGCGAATGGATTATTTAACTACATATTTGAAAAATATAGTTAAAGTCTTTAGCTATACGAGCATATACTACAATTTGTATGTGTAAAGAAATATGTAGTTAAAGCCTTTAGCTACAAAATATGGGGTTTTCGCTACAATTTTTTTATATAGTTAAAGACTATTTTTTTGTAGTGCAACTCAGAATTGGATCTTTACTTTGATGATATAGTCAAAGGGTTTGACTGATATGTCAAAGATAAAGAAGGGATTTGTGATTTAGTGGGAGCGCATTCACATTCCACATCTTGATGTGAAATGGAAATGTTCTAGAATGGAAATCCAAAAGTGGAAATTATCTTTAAGGAATATAGAGATGTTTCCTATGTGATACGAATAGAGATCTATAGAGATAGTTCTCAAAATCTCTTGACCTGAAAAGAGAAAGCATACATTGGTAATCTGCATTGAAGGGTTCAATATGAACATATTCAGTTGGAGAAAACTTGTCCATGTTACATGGAGTTAGTATCCCAAGGCCAAGTGTCCAATTCTTATGAAGAATGGGAACACTAAGAATAGATATGGATCTAACATGTATGTAATCATCCCATTATCTTGCATGTATCAACATGGCAAGAACAAAATCCATTCATCATCTTGTATGTAGGACATGGCAATATGATGTGCTCATCCTGATAACTCGTATGTGGGACATGACGAGTGGATGTCTGTCTACTTCCAGTAAGGGTTACTGGAATACCATGAGAACTTGATAAGTACTTGAGAAGTACTAGTTCTATGGAGATAAGGAAGAGTTCAATGTAAAGAGTTACATTGATGCGAACTTCTGAAAGGACAGAAAATTAATCGCAAAATATATATAGGATATATAAAAGTGAAAGTTTGTTGATAATTGGAAGTGTTCCAATAAAAACCATTTAAAAGGAAGTGTCAAGTATCTATGCGTTAGAGTGGATACTATATGGATCTAGAAGTTCATGAGATGAAATTATAGATGTTCTGCTCATTAATGACAAGTATGGAATCCTTGAGCATGCAATGTGGCTAAAGGTTAGCAAAGGAATACTAGATCACATATTACGACAACTCCATCTCATACGTGTGACATACAACAAAGAGATGAGATACATCCAATTTATACTGACTTTGGCAAGGTGTTGCCATAACTCACTATGTTTGCACTAGAGCACAGTAACATGTGGGACATATTTGAAGATCACTATGAATATGATTCAAGGGTGATTGGCTCACAGTGCAAGTGGGAGTCTGTTGGTATGTATGCCTTGAGAGCCAATCATGGGATGATTGGTGGGATACATTAAGATTGATTTGATAAACATGAAAGGCAAGCTTCCAATTCTTTCTGGTCTAATCATATGAGATAGTGATAGAACAGATTGAATGTCTAGAGAATGACAGTACTCAATGAGGTATGCCTTCAAGTTCAGGACCTGAATGATGAGATCATACGGATGCTAAGAGTTTGTACATTCTCATTATGTCCCTAGTCGGATGTCATTGTGGAAGGTAGATAGACAACAATGACACACAAGACTAGATTGTGGTGTTGGTTGATGACAAAATCTCATTAGTCATGATATAGAGATATCAAACCAAACACATAGGTACTTGTTAGAGAACAAGTGTATCGTACAGACCCACCGTGAGTTTGACACATGGAACCATGACATGGTAGTCAGAGTCAATACTCACAGTGATGGTGGTGAGTGTGATTCTTTGAACTGAAATCACTACACTAAAAACATGTTGTTGGGAACACTTCGACATCATCAAACGCAGTCCTGAAACATGGGTTGTTATAAAGGTGATGATTGGGTGACTTTGACACATGGGGCTTTTGAGGGGTGAGTGATTGATATGGGATTTGTCCCTCCTGAGGGAGTTTGATATCCATGGCCACTTGATGAGTAAGATTGAGAAAGGAGTGCAGGCATTTGTGAATCAGTATGTGATATTGATGTCATACATATCTCTTCCAATATACTCTAAGATCAAGAAAGTGAATGAACGTTGACAGGATGAATGTTCCATGCCTCGAATTCATTCGGGATATCAGTGACAAAGGAATTATACATTCACTGTAACACCATTCATAGATTGTAGGATTGAAAGTTGTTCTCCAACTTTCTATTTCACTTGGGTAGCACTGATGTGTGACTAGGCACCGCTCTTTGCTTGTGAAGTCATAAATGTTATGGACTTTCACGGCCAACGTGAAATGGACCTGCAGTGTCACACACATAGGATTTAACCTGGAAAAGGAGTTTTGTCCACAAACAATGTTTAGATTGATTATTAAAGGAGTTTAGTAGTTCAATTAAACACTCAATTAATTCATAGCTCAATGTCATAATGTTCAAGGTGCTGACACATTGATTGGAGTATCAGATTGATTGAAACTGCAATTGACTGATTCTGCACAATCTGCACTCCCAACCGATCGTCTCATGTGATGAACCAATCGGCTCAGCTTTGTGAACCGATCGGCTCAGGTGGTGATTCGATCGGCTCATGGACAGGGTGAAATGATTGCTTCAAGTGTTGAAATGATCAATTCAATTGATGCAACCGAGCAAGTTGGAAAAGTAGGATTGGTGAGATATTTTCTTTCGTTTCACTTGCCCAATTTGATTGGAACAAGGATTGGTATTTGATACCAATTAGAAACAAAAGATGAAAAGTCAATCGGGAACTGACCAGGACCACGAACCGACCAGTTCAGAAGTGAACCGACCATTTCATGGGTCCCAACCGATCGATTGATGTGTCAACCGACCGGCTCAGGTCCCCAACCAACCATTTCAGATATGAAACGATCGGTTCAGGTTGCACAGTTGGTTGTTTTTGTGGAAAATCTTGAACCCTTCTACTCCTGCTTTAGTCCCGCATTGCCTGAGATAGAGAACCCTATCCCATGAATCTCCTATAAATATAGGGGTATTGGAGGCTTCTTAAAGTACAACTCAGTGCAACCAGTTGCTTTATAAAGCTGTCGTTCTCTCTAGTTTTGGTAACCGAGAGAGCCCGAGCAAGTGCTACCCGATAAGGGAGGCACTGCAAGGGAAAGACAACTACAGAAAGCAAATGGTGGCAGTAGAGTGTGTCAGTGACTAGTACACTGACAGGAGGGTGCGACTCCTTCCAATTCCTTGTGGGACAAGGAGATTGGAGTTCCAGGTGGTCCATGTGGACTACTTCAGAGGTCGGAGTTTTCTGCCGCTCGGAGAACAGCTGTCAATCCCGACAGTCCCGGTAAGACTAGGAGTCATCAGTCCTTGTGCGACCAGGAGCTGCACAGACACCGTCCAAGACCGGAGGTGAAGACCGTGCAAGCCGCGAGGTATTGTCGCCAAGAAAGCCTTGAGATAAGGTATGATTCCACAAACCATCCTTTCCTATTGTATATACGTTGACGCGTTTCCTGGTTCTGGGTTTGGGAAGGAGAATTTTTTTTGTTTCCGCTGCCTTCTCTGCCTCCCTAATAACCCAACAAGGTTGACTACAACATCAGTGTTGACCCTGCCCGAGGTAGATAAGGGCTACATAGTGTTTTGTGATGCTTTCATGAGAGGTTTAGGCTGTGTGTTGATGTAGGAAGGCAAAGTAGTAGCTTATGCATCTAGACATCTTAAGAAGAATGAGGAGAATTATCTGACACATGATCTGGAGTTGGCTATTGTAGTTCATGCTCTTAAGACATGGCATCACTATCTTTATGGTGAGGCATGCCAAGTGTTTACAGATCATAAGCGCTTGAAATATATCTTCACCCAGAAAGATCTGAATCTTAGACAGCGAAGATGGTTAGAATTGATCAAGGATTATGATTTGACGATAGATTATTATCCTGATAAAGAAAATGTGGTAGCAGATGCCCTCAGCAGGAAGTCAAGTTCAACGGCTAATGCATTCTCTATGGCATGTTTCAAGACAGATCAGCTAGTAGAAATGTGAAAATTGAACTTAGACTTAGGCGTGACAGAGCAGAGTGGTTTGATTGCACAGATGCAAGTCAAACCTACTTTTTATGATCAAATCAAGGAACTTCAACAGAGTGACAGTGAGTTACAGCAGATCATGGAGGATATGACAAAGGGAAAAAGACCAGAGTTCAAGTTTTCAGATGAAAGTTTGTTGTATCAGCATGACCGGTTGTGTGTGTTTGGAGATAGTGATTTGAAAGAACAGATTCTTGAGGAAGCACATGCATCAATGTACGCTATGCATCCATGCAACACTAAGATGTACAGGAATCTCAATAAGTTGTACTAGTGGTTAGGTATGAAAAAGGATGTAGCTGAGTGTGTTTCTAGATGTAGTGTGTGCAAGTAGGTTAAGGATGAACATCAGAATCCTATAGGTACCTTGCAATTTCTTCCTATACCACAGTGGAAATGGGAACATGTCACAATGGAGGTACAGAGAAGATAGTGTATCTAGAACCTGCACAACTAAGACCAGATGTGTCCTATGTTGAGGGACCAATACAGATAGTTGATCAGAGAACCAAGAAGCTTAAGAATCATGAGATACTATTAGTAAAAGTTCTATGGAGATCATAACCTAGAGGAAGCCACTTGGGAGCTTGAGTTTGAGATGCATAACAAGTTTTCTTTTCTCTTTAAGGAAGTTCAGGTCAAAAGTCTTATTAGGGAGGGAGATTTTTATGACCCACATCACACTTAACTAGTAAGTATGATGATAACAATATCATTATGTTAAGTGAGATAAGTTAAGTGCTCATGTGGTGATTAGTGCATCATTAAGTTAATTAAGCTAAGATAAGTGTTTAAGATGCGATTAGTTTTTTATTACCTGAGACAAGCTAATTGGCATGTTTTTATGCAGTAAGATTGTAGTGGATCTCATTCTTGATAAGCTACAAAAGAAATCTTTGATTTGGACCTACGAGGCGAAAGTTGTGACCTTTTTAGTTTCTAGGGTTGAAATTTCAATTCTTCAATGTTTTGGCTTTATAACCCATTTCTTTTTCTTTCTTTTCTCCCTTATCTGCTCCTTTGAATGACCGCTAGAAGCGGTGCTATAGCTCCGTAGAGCCGCGATCGCCGCAAGGCGAATGCCGAGCGATTTTTGTTCTTCGATCCCTTCAGCTCTGAGCAGCAGGCTCCTTCCTCCTTCCTTCTTCCCCCTTCCTCTTCTTCTTCCTCCACTTCACTCGCCCAGCCTAGCAGGCCGCCCTACAATGTTGGTCGGCGGCCAAGATGCAACAACTATTGCTGCTCACGGCTAGGGGCCATCTTGTGGCGCCCAACAGTAGGGAAAATTCTCCCTTGAGCTCTAAATTTGAGAACCAAGAAAAGGTGGGCAACCATAGCCACGATTCAGCCGTCAATTGAGCTTGTTTTCAACCAATACGAGAAGGAGCCATTCTGTTGGATTGCTGGTTCATGAACACTGTAATCCAAGGTTTTAGACAACCCAAAATTTTCCCGGAAACAAGCTCTGGACGCATTTCCGGAGGAATCCGGACATCCCGAATCGCTGAGTAGAATTTCACTCACTATCCAAGATTTAACTCTAGAAATCGGAAATTTTTTGTTAATTGCACATTTTTCACTGATAAAAACAGTTATCAGGCGTTGTGTGGTATTTGGCGTCGCCTGACTTTTAATTTCATAAATCACTTCTTTACTCTTTTACATGATATAGTTTAGAATATGATGAGTGAGGTTTGGACTAGTGGAATTGCATGGTTAATCGGAACCTAAATTGCTCAGTTTGAATGTTGAAATCGGTAGCACACGACCAATGACAATATGGTTTGGGTATAAACCCAGGCATTACAAATTTTAGAAATTTATCAGATGCACGATTTCAAAGGAATGACGATGATATGGAAAGTTAGATGAACACCCTAGCTGCATGTTTTCTACTATGTTTAATGAGAGTGGTTTAATATTTATACAAATTGGAACGTTTCTCTGAGATATTATTAAAAATTCTCAATTTTGTTAATAATTTGTGTTATGATATGTAAGTAACTCTTAATTGAGTTATGTGATGTACAAACCACGATTAGGGTTAATGTGCACGTTTTTCGACAAATTTCAGATAATTGACAAATGCTACTAATGAATTTTCATATGCGAAGTAATTACTCTTATCATTGCAATAAGATGTTCAATTCCATGAATTCAGTGTATATGTGCCAAATTGACATAAGTTTGGTTTATTTATGAATTTTCAATCTGCCAGCATGCATTTTTTTTAACTATAATCGGATTCCTATTTGAATCCGGAATTCAAATTATAATT
This sequence comes from Alisma plantago-aquatica, assembly GCA_963693085.1. Lineage (NCBI taxonomy): Eukaryota > Viridiplantae > Streptophyta > Magnoliopsida > Alismatales > Alismataceae > Alisma > Alisma plantago-aquatica. The sequence goes on from OY856412.1 coordinate 1,065,495,548, forward strand.
GAAAAAATCCATTTAACTTTGCCCTCATCTGCCAGCATGCATGGTATATGGATTACTCAATATTTACAATGTTTTTGAGTAAACTACTCTGTTAGTTCTAGAATGATATCGTATTGTGATTTGAACCGCAATTAAATAGACGAGGCACCATAGAGATACCAAAACCAAGAACAAGTAAGAGAGAGATGCATTATAGTAAGAGCTTTTCTAGAATAATAAAACATTAGATTAAGGGCCCTGACATCGTAGAATCCCTATGTGAGGTTTGCGCCTTTGGGATGAAACGACCTACCATGGCGGTGCGTCCAGTATACGGGGGTCGAAATGCACCCACAGAGCGTGCGGGGAGAGAAAGCCCTTGAGGAAGTCTCCTAAGAGAAAATAGGTTACCCAACATGAACCGGACGTTTCGGTGGTAACCCAGAGGTACCCACAGAGCATACAAAGTTGAGGCCCATAGAGTGTCTCAGACCCTCCGCCCATATACTCAGCTTAGAGGAGGAGTCCAGTTTACGGCACCATAGGATACTGAGGCCAGAGAGCCAGAGTTCCTGCAGCAGACCAAGACAACAGTCAGACTTAGCTATCCTGGGGTGTTGGCTAAGTCTTGTATAGTGGGACCGTAGTTCATTACGAGTCTTCATATGTAGAGTACACTGCATATGATTAGTACATAAGGTAAAATATGTTCATATAGGTTCACATAGTTTTTATAATGTTAAAAAAGTTAAGAAAGATATGAGTTAGCTTCACAACAGTAGTTCTTTAAGTGAAATTTTAATATAAAAATTGAATTAATTGTATCTACAGCTTTGCATCAATTATTATCATAATGAGATGTTGACATCTTCTGTTGTTTAAATTATATTGCTTAGACCTGCTCAGTGTAGTATTTCTTGCATATTATTACATATAATAAACATAAATGAGTTATCTGCGATGGTTGGATGAAATTTTATTCACTGAGCCAGTAGCTCACCAACCTACTGAAACATTTTTCAGGTCAACGTCAGCATGAGGAAGCTGAAGGATCGTATTACCCAAGTACATAGAAGGTATTATGTAGTTAGTTAGAGGTCTCTTAGTCATTTTCCCTCTATCCTTGGGACATGTGTGTGGTAGAGAGAGAGAATGAAATGTCATATGTAGTATGGTTTTCAATTAACTTTTGCACATTATATTTCGTAATTAATATGTAATATGTTGTTTAAACTATAAAGTATCTTTCAAGATTTAGAAACAGCAAGTTTGCTTCCGCAGTTATTAAGGTTTCACTTTATTCTAAGTTGAAAATTTTATCCTTTAAGCTAATTTTTAGTGATTAGGAAAAGAAAAGGTTAAGGATGGTTTACCGAGGGTGAGTCCCCGGTCTTTGGGGTCATTAGAGATGGCTCGGGGATCGGGACGTGATAGTGATACTCCTTTGGATCTTTCCGTTCGAGCTGGGTTAAAGGTTCTAAAAGAAGCTCTTAGGGCCTTTTGTGGCACACAACCTGACAATATCCACTCACAACGTTCTGCTGACATGCAAACAAATGGAGTCTCTCCTCTATCAAATGTTCTTTCAAGTAACCTAAACTCATGCCATGCAACTAGTGATTCCACTGCAGAAAAGGTACGAAAGCACAATGCAACTTGTATGAAAAATCACCATCAATTTTTGCCTTTTCTTTTGATACCTTTAGAGTACTTGTCGATGATTTCACCTAACTTTTGTGTCACCTTCAACACATCACCTACATGAATCTTATGCTAACTTTTTCTATGTCATGTAATTTTGTTTATATATCTATAGGCTTCACAATCCAAAATGGACTGACAACCTTATTTGTTGCCCACACTTCTGTGAATGCATTTTGTAAAACAAAAATAAATAATTAATGGGGTTGTGAATATGAATGACTATTGATAAAGAATCTCTTGAGAAGGTGGGTGACTATAGTAGAAGTGGAAAATACCTCTAAGTCCCTGCCTAAGGACAAGGCCTTTAGGCTTGATAGTTTCAACTCTCTTTTCTACAATAAGTGTAATAGCATTGTCAAAAAGGATGTAACCTAAGTTGTTTTAGTTTTCTTTGGTGATTCTAAACTTCTCAAAGAGTTCAATAGAACTTATATTGAACTTATTAGAAAAAATGTTGAATCTTTACCTATAAAGATCTTATAGCAATATCATTGTAATGATATCTAAAGGTAATCTTGAACATCTTGGCTAACCAATGGAAGTTTGTACTCAATGATTTGACTGACATGAATTAGGTAGGAAAAATGGTGATGCTATTAGCATTGCAAATGAGCTTCTCATTTATTTTCCTCAATTCTTTGGCCCTCAACATATGTAGATTTAGGTGATTTTTTCAAGGAAAATGATATCGTCAATAGAGATGTTCTTCTTCTCATTATGGAGACATGGATTTTCCACCATGCTAGCTAAACTGGATTAGAGTGATATTTGACTCCACCTCTTCCCAATTTCTTATTAATTATTCCCCTTCTTCTTTCTTCTATTACTAATGGAGTAAGGCATGGTGGTCCCCTCCCCCTTGTTTGTTTGTTTTGGCCACGCATGGGTTCCCTTTTATTATGAATAGCTTTGTATATTGTTTCTATTAATTATTCTAAGGATTTGAAGGTTCTCATATAATCATTATGATCAATTGTTATTCACTAAAGTTAATGTGGATAACGTTGAAGTTATTAAAGAGGTCCTAGAGATCTTTGATAAGGATTCTAGTCTGAAATGCGATAATATTAAAAGCCAACTATTCTAGAGCAAAGGAACGTGTTGATATTATTATTTAGAATTTCTTGCTATTTTTTATTTCTTATCTCCTAGATATCTTTGATAAGGATTCTAGTCTGAAATGCGATAATACTAAAAGCCAACTATTCTAGAGCAAATGAACGTGTTAATATTATGATTTAGAAATTCTTGCTATTTCTATTTCTTATTTTCCCCTTATGTATATGGTTTACCTCTCCTCGGTGACTGATGAACTCAATGAACGGGCTTATTATTAACAAAGTTAAAAGAATGCTTGATAATTGGAAAGTCAATATTCTGTCAATGGTTGGCATGGTTGAGTTAGTCCACTTAACACTCCCCTCATATCTTTTTTTATGTACCAAAGAGTTTCCTCTTCCTAAGTTTAAAGAACTTGAGATTGTATCTGAAAACTTAATTTGTTGGGATACCAAGAAATACAAAGCATATTCATAACGTCTCCTAGAACTATATTTGTAGACCCTAACGTGAGGGAGGTCTAGGGATTAACATGTTAACATATAGGTTATTGTAGGCATTCCCAAAAATTTTTGGGATGCTTTACGTGACAGAAACTCACTTTTGGTGAAGCAACGACATGAAAAAATATATCTGAGATATCTCGATCTGGTATATGGAATCCAAACAGAGTTCTTCATGGCTGCGAAAGAAACTCTTTAAAAGTAGGCACATTCTATCTAACAAAGTTTGATTCATCGTTGGGACTGGAAACTAATTCTTGTTGTGGAAGGACCATTGGATTCAAGGGTTTCAAATTCTTAGTAATGAACTCGTGTTTAGAGTTGGTGAAGAAGGCTTCAATTTCACTAGTGAATACATGAACAATTGCCTGTTGGGGTAGTTCTGTCCTTTTGTCTAAGGGTCTTCTACTACTCTTCACTTATTTAGAAAGATGTCTCCTCCATCTAACGAGGAAGATTATATAACCAATAGTTCATTTCTCCCTAGACGCATTGTCGCTTGGCAGTTACCAACCCACCTCAAGCTTTTGAGGTTAGCTACCAGCGATCAAAACTTGGTGCGTTCTATATGCATTCAAGCACTACATGTCTACATCACATACTCGTATAGTCCATGGTCAAAAGACCATTGACGGTTGTTTCTCTGGTCAAGTCTACAGTCAATCAGTGCACCGTTCCAGCTTATAATGGACAACGGTTTTTGGGTTTCGAGTCCAATTCCGCAAGACCCAAATATTTCTCCCACCCTTAATTGCGCTATTCTTTTCGCTTTATGTGCAGTTACGCTTGGCCGCCGTGCATGCCTACCAAAAATGTGGAACCAGTGCGCCGGCGTTTCCGCATCCATAGATTAGCCAGAGCACCGATTGACAGAAGCCAAGCAACGTTGCAGAGAGCCAATATTGGTGGATGCAGTCCATCGGAGAGCTAATCGCAGTCCACGGATGTCTCAGAACAGGACGTCTTTACCGGACCGAAGTATGCTGCGGCGGCTGTTCAAATTAGGACACCATTAGATTTTTGCTTGCAACATGGATCATCGAAAAAACAAATATTTTTCTCTCGAGTTTACTCAGCGCCCCTTTCTTTCAAGATAACTTTTCGTGTGATCGATGGCTATGTGAAAATGGATTTTGTCCGTCAAATTAACATATTCGATACTCAGAAAATTTAAGATTCTTCTAAAGTCGAGGGAGTCTTATGTTATTCTTATCCCCCTGATTGTCAATAAATCATGTGTTGATACAAATCTATTAATAATCTAATCTTTTTGAGTCACCAAGTTAAGCCTAAGCTAACTATGTGATTATTCTATATATAAACATTCTATACGGCTCGTGATTTTGGAATGGAAATGCGGAACAATTTTACAAATAAATTATTTATATATGGTATTATTAAAGGGACCATGTGCTCATGTTCCACATGCATGATGGAGGCCGAATGTCTGAAAATGTGGTAAATCGAGGCGCCACTTGGTAGGGGTGTCAAAAAGTCGGTTCGAGGTCGGACAACAACCGAATTTATAAAAAATGGCTCAATCCGGACCGACCCGGAATCAATTTTTTTTACAAGTGATATGTTCAGAACAGACCCGATTTCATAACTTGAAACCCAGAACCGAACCTGGACCATACACATTTGTTAATTATACACGAAATATAGTAATTCATACAAATTATACCTAATACTTTGCAAATTTGTCAACCCATATTCAATCCTGATTGAACAAATCACCATCCAAAACTGACCCGGTTTCAATTCGGACATCATATCCAAACCCAAAATTAACCCGAATTGATAAAATCCAAGACCAAATCCATCGGACAGGAACGGGTTCGGACAGATTTTGATAGCCCTATCACTTGGGATTCAAACTTGGGTGACAACATCTTGTTGGGAAACGACATACTTAGATTACTTGCGTCACTCCTCGTCAATGTAAATTACCCATGCATGGCTCTTACTTGACTACATGTGCCACTCCTATTATTCATGTCTGGCTTTTACTTAGTATATGTGCTACGATATATATGCATACGTGTATGTAGGTGATTGATGTAATTATGTTAATTTTTCTTGTGGATCCATGTGTATGTCTTTTTTCTGGTGATACGGGAGCCCGTATGGCTTACACCCGGAGTTAAACCATGTTGACGATTCTCTCCAGGTAAATCACTAATATGACTAGCACAAGGGACTTCTCAAGGAATCTGAACCTAGATACTTAGGGAGGTGCAGACCCCCTTTTATCACATGACAAACCGGGTCGTCTTTCAGATATTTTTTAGTTAACATACGAAACTCATAGTTCAACTAGTTGTAATAAAATATGTATCTTATGAACTAGTTAAGTATCAAAGGATAATATTTCTTGGAACACAATATGCATGTTATGAATAGGATAGACCCTATATAATAGTTACAATTAATATTGTTCTTGACACCATGTATCTTTTTTTATAGTAGTGCTACTGCATTACTCATTGGCTTTTAATATACTGCAATTAGATGTGGTGAATGTAATGTATGGACTTTGTGTCATTATAATAAAATGCATACGTACTACTACTTTTCTTTCAGTCCTTGCAAATCTAATTATACATGCTGACGTAGTACATATTGATAACATGAAATTTTACATTAAAACACTAGAATAAATATTTATGAAATTTCTTTCGCATTGTATCTTAAGAAGTCTATAAGTATTTGACTTTTCATTTTTTAAGGCTGGTTGATGTATTCTATTATTACAGGATGGCAAACTTTGTTTGGAGACATCATCAAGAATCATGCTTGCAATCGTCTAGGATAACAATTTTGACAGAGATCGAAGATATCGTGTTGTATCAGCTACGGATTGACTTGGACGTGTCTCGTTTGGTTGTGAACCTAGAAATATTTTGTACTTAATACCATATTATATACGAAAAGAAGTGCATGAGGAAGCAACTTGCAATGTTGTGCTCATGAGATTGTAATGACGCAATATTGAATCATTATGTATTCTATTATTAGAGGATGACAAATTTTGTTTGGAGACATCATCAAGAATCATGCTTGCAATCGTCTAGGATAACAATTTTGCCAGAGATCGAAGATATCGTGTTGCATAAGCTATGGATCAACTTGGACGTGTCTCGTTTGGTTGTGAACCTAGAAAAATTTTGTACTTAATACCATATTATATACGAAAAGAAGTGCATGAGGAAGGAACTGACAATGTTGTGCTCATGAGATTGTAATGATGTAATATTGAATCATTATGTTTACTTATTGTTTTTAACAAATCATGTTATATATAATTTTCTTTTTAAAAAGATCTGCTTGTTACTTGATGAGTGTGTGACCCGACATGAGTGAGTGATTTATGAATTAGAATTGGAAAGATTTCAAACATTGTTTAATACAATTTTCACATTGTGTAGGTTCACAATATGGTTCAATTTGTAACTGAATTTCTTATATCACCTCATTTATTATCAAAAACCTAGGACTGCAAGTTTTATAATTGAAATATAAAAATACATACATTCGACAATTATTTTCATAGTCAAGTATAAAATGTTCAATTAAAATAATGAAATAAAAATAGTTGATGGATATTTATAGATTGACAGGTTTAATTGTGGACTATGGGAAATAGTCTATTGACACCTGATATGTGGTAGTAGTCCACATTTATATTTTAATCCATCGTTCAAACTATAGATTGTAAAGTATAGTCCACAATTATATTTTTGGACTCTGGGAATAGGCTATCTACACCTAATCTACAATAATAGTCTATGTGATTTAAACCCTCTTGCTCAGCTACAAACCCGGACTCCATCCACTCATCCACTTTTTGTGATTCCTCGTCCACATAGTCTCTCCAACATCACCCTTGTACACCACAAGAAGTAGAGCATTCTTTGTCTTTAGTGAGAAATGACAAAGAGCAAGCGACTGAAGTCCTTGAATCAAATATAGATCTATCAGGAGAACAAAGAAGCTTCCATCAACGTCAAGTTCTAAAATCCAGTCTACCATCTCTTTGAGAAGACGATGCAGGATTATAGGTCCCTTAGGGCTCACCATCCCAAGTTCCCCTTTGCAACACAACCTAAAGATGCTCCATTGGAGGAGGTGACACTTGGGGATTCTCCATCTCTTGACATGACACAAGAAGATTATGTGGTGCAAGCGACAAGGGAGGTTGGCGATGCTACCTAGATGACTAAGGGGTTCAAAGCGGTGTAACATCTTGGCTCTCTTTGCGCTCGTGGATAACTTGCTACATGACAATTATGTTATCTCTTGTGTGGCTCCATGAACTCTACTCTCACCTTCTCCCTCTTCAACAGTAGCAAAAATGATGTAAGATCAAGAATTGCATTCTTTGATGTTGTAATTCTAGTGATAAAAGCACAATCTCATACTGATTGAATTCTGGTATTTGGGCATTTCTCTCTCAAATTTTAGCTTGAATATATACAAATGCCACACAAATTTTATTTGTGACTGTGGAAGCCTTTACTGATGTTGTTGCACAATTCGCAACATCAGGCTGAACAACTGCAATTGCAATTGTTGTGCCAACTGCTTGAAGGTGCACCTAGTTTGGAGTTTGAATGATGCCCCGAGGAACCCATCAAGTTGTTATACCACCTATTTGATCTCTAATGTGTATACCAACACACGAATGTGAGCTGCACTGAGTCATACTATACTAGCACAATTTCTATAATGTTAGCGTTGCCGAGTTGTACTGTATTTGCACAAACTCTGTGGGAAGCAATAAATGAATTAGGAAAAAAAATGAGAGAGAGAGAATGCACATGATATTTTGGTGGCTTGGCTTAGACTTTGTCTCTCTTAGACTTGGTCTCACTGTCTCAATTAGTTTCATTTTTCTCTTAATTAATAAAAAGAAGAGAACAACACCTAGTTACATAAATGGATCTGAGATCCAACTAAATCCACTAGACTTGTCAGTATCTACCATTCTCTTGGTTTTGTGCATACTATACTACATTTAGCCTACACCTATGTGAAAATAAAGGAAGATAAAAGGAACATGATTAAAACAATATTCACCCTCCTAATCAGGTTTCTATTTGATGGATTGAACTCAAAGTTTCTTGCACATATCCAAGAAATTGAGCCATCTAAGTGATTTGGTGATAATGTCTGTCATTTGATCATCTGTGGCAACATGCTACACCTCAATCTTCCCATCTTCTACACACTTTCGTATGAAGTGGTACCTTATATCAATGTAGTTGCTCCTTTAGTAATGAATCAGTTTTTGCTAAGTGCAATAGACAATTGATTGTCCACCTTAAGCAACGCTTTTCCATTGTCGTGCATCTTTAGTTCTTCAGGAAGATGATTAAGCCAAATAGCTTGACAAGCATTAGTTCTAGATGCAGTGTATTCAGCTTCACATGATGACAACTCTACCATCACTATAACTGTAACATCCCAGGATTTGAGGCCTCAGATAACATGATCTTAAAAGGAATGATTGGACTACCCATATCACCAAGGTGCACCTCCTTTTCCGGGAGCCCATCACTAAGGAACTCCATAGTTAAGCGTGCTTGGCTTGGAGTAGTACTAGGATGGGTGACCAGTCAGGAAGTTGATCTTGGCTTGTGCGTCAGTGTGGACAAAGTGCGCAATTAAGGCTAGTGGTGGTTTGTGGGGCCAATCGTCATTCTTGAAACTCTACTAGAGCCATTGGCAGTGGGCCCAGGCATTTACAATTGGTATCAGAGCATAGGTTCCTCACTTAATCTTTAATAATTATTAAATTTGACAAATTCTGTAGAACCCAAGGGAGTTATTAGAGGATTATCCGAAAGATGGAGGTGTCTAGAAAAGGATCACCACCGGGGGCTGGCAATATTTTCCTCCGCACCGCTAGTAGGAATACGAGGACTCCCGGATCCGTGTGACTGCCTGGCCAAAGTCTTAGGGTATGATTCGAAATAAGATACCTTTAGGACTCTCTCATCTTGTTCATCCCTTCTCAACTCAAATTCTGTTAAGGACCTTAAGGATTAGGGTTTCCTCTCTTCTCCTCACCCTCTTGAGGTATGGGTAATGTTGATAAGGATTAGGGAATCCTCCACCAAATTAATAAAAAGCATGCAAATAAGATGTCATGGACATAAGATTAATAGAGTAAGCGTAAAGGAGTAGATACATGCTTAGGTCGTATGACACGAGTTGTCATTGCCCTCAGGAGAGACCTGAGGATAGACCTCCTTAGTAGGAGGATAAGTAGAGAGAGTTAGTCTTGGAGGTAGAGACCTCCATTAAAAGTAGAGACCTAGAAAATCCTTTGAGGATGATGCTAACGCTAACCCTAAGTGAAGGTTAGAGAGAGGGAGATGACAGGATGAGTTAGATGACATGATGAGCATGACTTGGATACCATATGAACCATGAGAAGTTGATGACCGAGTACCTTGGCAACCCAACCCTTGGAAGGGTCGTGCATGTTTGAGCGAAGGATAGCTCCTACATGTGTGAGGTTAGAGAAGAACCTGTAGAAACCTGTTGGGCTGTTGCAAGTAGGATATAGCTTGCACCCAGAGTGCATCAGTAGTGTTGACAGTTGGACGAAACTCTAGATAAAGGATCATGATGGATAGCTTATGTCATATGCATAAGGGGCTATGGATGATCTTGAGCAAACATAAGTTCGAGCCTAGGCTTCACCCATGTAGAGGATGCTTTTGAGGTTGGTCCTTCATGAAGAGAGGAACTGTAATGGTGAGGTTGGTTGTAGTGTTAGCTCTAGAGAGAGAACATGAAACCAAGCAAGAAGGTTGGAAACCTAGACTCCGAGATATGAGGAAAAATAGGGAGTTGAGGATGATGCGACCTAAATGGATGATAGTGGTTGCCTCATGATTGATCCCTGGAAGTTGATGATGTCTTGGTTGCCTTTAGAGGGACCAAACCCTAGAGAGAAAAGATGAAGCTTCTGGTACCTATGTGCCTACGGTATCAGTGTTTACCTTCTGAGGTAGGAAGAAGAGTTTATTAGACTTGGAGAGGTTTAGTAGCAGGATGTGAAACCTTATACCTAGTTGGTTGTCCTGGAAGAGGACTCAACTCCAAAGGGTTGCTCGAATGAAAAATTCATGGTTAAGAGGTCGAGCATGCAGTTGGACACCCAAAGGTGTACCTAGGGTTTCTAGGCATAAGAGGGGAAGCAGTGTACCCAATGCTCATGATAAGGTTTGAGTCTCTATAGCTTCGAGCATGTGTAGAGGAGAAAGAAACCCCTTAAGTTAAAGGTATGTGTGATGAACCGCTCACAACTATGTTGGTCTAAAATTGAGGATGGTAACAAGTGTGACCTAGCATGATTTAGTAGGTACGCTTGTGCTTTAGTAGTGTTGGATTAAGCATGCTCATGTGACTGTAAACCCTAAGGATGCTTGTGATATTTTTTATCAAGATGTAGTTTCCTCCCATCCTGGGAGAGGGACCCTTTGGTAGGAGTTTACCCGTTGGGTTGGTTTTGAGGTAACATAAGGAGGTTTTATAGGATCTTGAGAAGATAAGTGAAGAGTACATGGCATGAGGATGAACCTATAGACCCATAGATCACCATCTCTATGTGCATGTGGATGTATTACCATGGAGGTAACTGGCATGGGGCTTGACCAAGTTAGGTAGGTTGCCATGATCCCTATGAAAGGATGAAAGTCAGCCCATGAATGCAAGAAGGGAGATGATGAATGCTTGGGTAAGGTTCTAAGTTGGACATGTACTATAATAGAATCATAGGTCTATCCTAGGTTCAGGTAGGGATAAGACCGATGAAAGAAGGAGTTGTCTAATTCCCTAGTTGCACATGAATATAGGGTCAGGAGGTAACAACTATCATTGTCTGAGGGCCTTGGGTTAGGAGATTGATCACCTTCATGAACTCATGAGACCCAAAGGGCAGATGAGTAGGGCACTCTCTTGATGCATGAGGGAAGAGGGATGACCCCAAAAGAGCCAATACCCTATAGACCTACAGGAGATGACCAAGGATATAAACCTCAGTAGGTTCAAGAATAGTTTGATGTCATGATGTCTGTGATGTAGAGACATATGTGGCACGTTGCAACTTAGATGTAAAGGTGTATTGGTAAGGTGGGATGTACCATCTCTACTCTTGTAACAGGAAGAACTCTATATTTGGACTGTAGCCAAATGCTTACTTCCTCTTGTTATGGGGGTGAGAGATAGGACATTACGCATGCCATACACCAAGGATAAGAGATGATGTAGGTTGGAACGTTGCCACGAGAAATGGGGATAGAGAAGATAACCTACCCTGGTAAAGTAAATGATAAATGGATGGTTTGAAAACACGAAGAGAAATGAGGTAGTCACCTTATGAGGATGTTTTTATCATGAGCTAAGTGGAACTTACAAGTTATACCAGGTTGAGTTTGATCACCATGATGATGAAATCAGAGAGTGTTCTTAATGAAGATAGACATAGAGTTTGAGGTGAGATGATAAGTGAAATACATGGAAGTGTATGTCTTCAATGCTACCTAATATATAAGGATGTATAGTGGTAATGGATGCTCTGGTTGAGATACATTTGACTTGTTTGACCAGAAGCTAGAAGAGGTTGTTTGGCTAACCCTAAGTTTGGAAAGGAAATGTGTTTGGATAACACTCAGAAGTAACAAGATACGTTGAAAAGTTAAGGGTTGTTTGCTTAGCCAGTCTAGTCCTTGATACGATGAAAGGATGGTGGTAGAACCTCAGGTGCACTCCTTTGGAAAAGAAGGTGATGAAACCCCCATAGAATGGTTTTGGGATTTTTAGGTATTGATCTTGAAGAATAATAACATAATGAGATCATGATTTGAAGATCACCATACACCATACCACGATGATAATAAGTGACAGTAGCGCTTTGGATGCTTAAGATGAGGCTGTAGGTGGTATGTGGACATGCATGACAACGAGTGAAGGATGAGCACTGGTAACCCAATGCATTGATATAGAGGATAAAGAGTTCCTGAGAGGGAATCGGAGTTCATCACTATGGATGTTGTGATAGGTCTCTCCTGGACCAAGGAAGGTCGAGATGCAATATGGGTTATGGTAGATTGCCTTACCTAGATGATATGAGAAAGAAAGAGTTCTGTTAAGGGACAGATCTGGTTGAACTACACCATGAAGCGAGTTCAAAAGTTCTTAAGTATGACCTAAAGGGTCCCTTCCATGAGGTGGAAGTCGGTACATGAATAATTCGATGTTAGTACAGTTTATCACCCCTAACTAATGGTTAGTATGATCCAGACTAAAGGGTCTGATGAGAGCATATGTGCTCATTCAGAGTGATAGCTAGAGATAGTTCTTGTCCTATGCAAGATGTGAAGTTAACGACCATAGCCAATATCGGGATTCAAAGAAACTCTATAAGAGAGGTTGTGTCATTTACCACTTCATTAAGGTGATGTTGGTGAAGGAGCACGTGATGGTTAGAAAAGGACCACAGTGTGTGTAGATGAAGTCGCTTTGATCATGCAATGGCTGAAAAGAGCCTAGAGACGATAAGAGTCGTGAGCAGATGCAAAGTAGACTGACATGCAGTTCACTGTGGGAGAATATGTGACATGAAAATCTGACTCCTCTAAGTTATAGCTAAGAGAGTTGAGTCCCCGATACATGGGTCCATTTGAGATGGATTGGTCTAGAAGGTTATGGATAACCTTACCCCTCAGGATAAAGAAAGGTGTGATGAGTTCCAAGGGTCCAATTTAGAGCACTATGTGAGGTACCCAGACCATGAGCTAAACAATGAACCTAGTGAGCCCCAAGGGAGGCTGAAATGGCCTGAGTCACCTGTGCAGTTTGTAGATGCCAGGATGAAAGAACTCAGAGAAAGGAATATGTGATGATAAAGGTTCTTTGGAAGCGCCCTGAGTATGGTAAAGCCACATAGGGGCCAATGATGGACATGGAAGAGTCTTATCCTGAATTGTTTGTTTGCTTGATAGAATTTTGAGGAAAAAATTCCTATAAGAGGGGAATGATGTTATAAACCCAATTTTCCAAAATATGTAATGCGATTTTGAATCTCCTTTTTAAAGAGAAATGAAATCCGTGGTTGATGTGATGAGTTGATTTGAATAAATTTTGTGTCTGATAACTTGTAATGTTTCTAATTGGGCCTTTTTGTCCATTAAGCCCAATTGAAGGAGAAAAAGAAAAAGATTAAAAGAATACATAAAGAAATGAATGGAATAAGAACAAAAGGCTAAGGAATGATTTCCCAAAAATAGGATTTCGAGTTAATAGATTCCTTAGGGTTCAAGGAACTCAGAATAGGAAAATAATAATAAAAGAAATAGAAAGGACATGGAAAATATGAGTAATTGTAGGATAACTTGCAAACAAAGAAAAGGGATCGTAATTTTAAGATAATAACTTCAAATTTTGTAGGATGGAAGAGAAAAATATAATTGAGTTTCTCTCAAAATTTGAAGTAAAAACGACTTACCGTTTGGGAGTTATGAATTTTCCAAGATATCATTGAATTAGGAATGTAATTCAAATTAATTGGAAATTTATTTCCTTTTGCTCAAGCACGCGTGATGAGGACCCTTGGATTTAGATCCAATAGGCGTTGCTCATTGTCCAAGTCCCAATGAGACGAGGACTATAGCTGTAATAGAGGGATTTTGTTTCCTTGATTTTGTGGTCTATGATGCATGAGCATCCTTGGAAAGTCCTTCTTTGAGTTCGGGAGTGATAGGAGAAGTTTCCCGACCCTGGTTTGTTGGGGTTTCGACCGAATCCAGTGAAACGCCCAACTGGGCTGGTTGTCCAGTTCGTTTAGGTTTGGGAATCCTCATAGGAATGCCTCATACCTTATAAAAAGGGTATCACGCGATCCCTCTTGTGGTTGCGATCGTGTACGGTTGGTTACCGAGCTCCGATGCGCCCTCCTTTTCCCGACCGTCTTGGCTCCGGCGAGGTCGCCGCCGCGGCGCCGCCACTGGTGGTTTTCAAAATAAAGGAGGAGGACGACACGTAGGGACCATGAGATCAAAGACCACGGTCAGCCACCGTGAGATCCAACGATCTCAGTGGAGCGCATGTTGAGTTAGCCGCTCGGTGGAGTGCTGTGATGCGAGTCGCCCGATCGAGATCCATCATGGACTCGAGTCGATCTCACGGCCAATAGCAGGAGGCAGGGCGCGCTTCAGGGTTAGTGGAGATGTGTTACGCTGAGCGTCAGATCCGGAGGAGGACCACGGGCGCATCAATCCAACGACTGACAAAAAACGGTAATTTCATCTCTCTGCTAAATAAACCAGAAAAAGGGTTTTTCTTGCGAAATTGATAGAAATAGCTAGGAACCTCTAATGGAAAAACTTTATATATGAAAGTTGTGTAGAAAAGTACGAGGAATCTGGTGAAAATACTTTGAGAACCTTATTCTTCTCCGTTTTTCTAAAGTACCCTAATTGCTAATAAAGTGTATTAAAAGTTGATGAGAAACCCTAATCGAATATTAAGGGTGTAATTTGGTGGATTAATAGGTAAAATTGATAATCTTAACCCTGTTAATTATAAAGATGGTTTAATTATCCGTTTTGAATGCAACGATACCTAAATTAGAGTTGTAATCCATAAAAGAAGGCTAATCTATATGGAAACCCTAATTTGGGATAAAAAGAGATAAAAACCATATTTATATGGAATAAGGAAATCAGATGCTTAATAAAGATTCTAAACTTGATAAGATGTGCCATAATGAGAAATTAGGGGTTTTATTTAGTTTTGATAAATTAGAGATCATAATATTAATAATGGAGGCAAAAACCCTAATTTCCAAAGAAACCCTAAAATTGAAATTGAAATCCTAAGTAATCTGATGAAATTGGATAAATATTAATAAAAGGAAATTGGTTCTTTTATTTTAGGATTTCTATTCCTAATTGCTTGCTTGATTGGTTTTCTCTGTATAATATTTCGTGAAATCTGCAATTGAAGGTATGTGGTTACGCTTATGAATATCTCGAGATAGTTTTCTGATGTTTTCTGAGATTTTCACCGATGACTTGAAATAAACTGTTGAATGAATTTAGTTAATGCAAACTATAATGTGAATATGACTATCACATAATATATGTGCCTACTAGCTCAGATCCTGGTCCCCTCTGTGTCTTAATGGCTGACCTAGTACATGGCTACCTATTGAGTAGGTCCATCAGGTAAGAGGAAGACCAAGTACATGGCTACCTATTGGGTAGGTCCATCAGGTCTATGTATGACTTAGTACATGGCTACCATTGAGGTAGGACCATCAAGTCACATTGAGTTAGATATTGGGCAACCTCGAGTAGTGCCATGCGACTCTACCTTTCTAGAGGTATTATATAAGTCCTTATAGGGACAACACAGAGTTGTGGATAGGTATGGATTGAGTAGTATTGGCTTAAAACGTAATCATGGTTGTTAAATGATTAATTGAATGATTACATTATTAATATACTTGCATGATTATTGTTTCCCCCACATACCAGCTTCTTGCTGACCGATGTTTTGTTTGTCGGCATTTTAGGTACAAATGAACAGAACAAACAGTAAAGTGGCATAGGCGGAATTAAAAGAGACTTAATGTGCACAGGAGGATTACTTGGATTAGTGTCTTCATGGATAGAAGTTTAGAAATCTCAATTTTAAAAAGGTAAGCAAAGTTTTATTTTATACCAGTTTTTAGTTTAGTTGGTAAAGTTTATTAATTGTTATTGATTATTTGTCGAATACTTGATCCGGGTTATTGGTTAACGGATGTGACCTTTCGGTCTACCTTAATTGGGGGTTACCGGGAGACGAGGTCGTAACAAATGGTGTCAGAGCCATAACCCGTCCAGTAGGTGGGGCCCACATGGGCATGTGGCATGCCAGTCTTGAGCCGTGCGGTCCAGGCAAGTTGGAAAGGGCTATCCGTAGAGACGAGATGGAGCCGCCCTTGCACTGGTAGCCGTGGATGGGAGCTGGGTGTCCATGGGCCATTGTGGGTCTGCACTGAAATGGGGTCAGATTATGAGGCCATATAGTTGAGCCTTGACGTGGACGTCAAGAGTCTAAGTGGGGGAGATTGTAACATCCCAGGATTTGAGGCCTCGGATAACATGATCTTAAAAGGAATGATTGGACTACCCATATATCACCGAGGTGCACCTCCATTTCCGGGAGCCCATCACTAAGAAACTCCATAGTTAAGTGTGCTCGGCTTGGAGTAGTACTAGGATGGGTGACCAGTCGGGAAGTTGATCTTGGCTTGCGCGTCAGTGTGGACAAAGTGCGCAGTTAAGGCTAGTGGTGGTTTGTGGGGCCAGTCGTCATTCTTGAAACTCTACTAGAGCCATTGACAGTGGGCCCAGGCATCGACAATAATGACATAGTTCTATACTAGCGGTCTGAAAAATGCCAGTATAAGCCCACAAATGCTTGTAAAGGATATACCAGCACCTAGAAAATGCTAGTTGTATTGATGAAGACATAGAGATCTACTACCATTTTTTAAGGTAGTGCCAATACTTGTTGATGCTGGTAAAAGTGTGTCAGGATAGATCCCATCAATTGTTATTCCCTTTAAGTCGTCACTTATTAAGTGGTAGTACAAGTTTTATGGCCATTGTCATAGATAAATTGGCACCAAAACCAACATATGATCTATGTGTTAAAATTGAAAATTTTAGTACATATAGTTAGTTGAATATAAGATGCAAATCAAGAAATGACAAACACATGCTATCAAAATAACATTGTTTCATGTTGAGTTAGGGTTATCTATAGTTATATGATATAGTTTTTGATGCCTTATGTTTTCTTACAAAAGTGTCGTGCTATTTGAATGTTAAGATAAATATTGCTGGAATATGACAAACATTATGAGAAAATGATGTAAATTGTATTTAATATTGAACATCAATTACAAAGGGAGGACGTTAACCTTGGCCCTTAAAAAAAATGAAACGAGCTCAAACTAATGATGAGTACATATGATTTTCATAATTCATTCAGTCCAATCACTTACATAATTGCATCACTTCAAGTCCATTGTTTCATACAAGCAACCATTGTTGCACCAAGAATGTTCCTCACATGTCTACGAAAAAAAGTTTCACATGACACCATTCGTTGTGAAATAAGAAAATATAGAACAAACTAGGTATAGGAGTTTGGTAACCAAATAGAAAAATAAACATCACCAAAAAAAAAAGTTCAAATTGGAACTAACCTAATTTCTCCACTAGATTACCTTAATCTCAAACATGTAGGATGCATGACAAAATAGGTGAGTTGTAGATGTAACAACATGTAGGATGACCAAATTTTGGTTTCTTATGTAGTGGGGTATCAAACTTAGTGGTGTTCATCTTTGTAAGAGATGATGTAATATGATACTAAATACGAAACAACTATGGATAGTCTATATCAGAACATTTATATTGTATCTTGGTGGCTAGTTGATTTCCACCCTCGCATGCAGAAAGCTTACATTCATCCAATGATTGGTGTCTTGCCTAAAATGCACAATAAACATGATGAATTCCTTAGCATGTCCCTTAGATGAGCTTAGATTTCACTAGTGACATATGTGAGTTGCAAACAACACATTAAAAT
This sequence comes from Alisma plantago-aquatica, assembly GCA_963693085.1. Lineage (NCBI taxonomy): Eukaryota > Viridiplantae > Streptophyta > Magnoliopsida > Alismatales > Alismataceae > Alisma > Alisma plantago-aquatica. Next base: position 1,065,513,454 of record OY856412.1, read on the forward strand.
CTAGAACTAGAAACATATGTATAAGGCTAAAACATACAAATAAATTTGACAAAACAATTAAAAACTAGAATCACATCAAAAATTAGTAATTGAAAGAAAATATTGTACCAATTAGTTGGGTAGATACTCCTGTAGAAGAAGTCAGCAATGGATACCATGGTTGATTAACTATTATGGTCCGCAATGAAGAAAATTGGATTTATACCTTTGGCACAAATATTTCTCAAGCAACTTTGTTTTCACCCTCGTCATATGGAAAGCTTACATTCATCCAATGATAGTCCTCTTACCTAAAATGCACAATAAGTATATGAATTTCTTAACTTGTCTCTAGAAATAGCTTATAGTTTAGTAATGGTATTTGTGAGTTGTATACAATACATTGAATCTATATATGAATGATAATAGTAAAAGACTAGGACATGCAGAATAAACCTTGACAAAATAATTGAAAAACTAGAGTTACATCAGAAAATTTAAAATTTAATGCATGTCAAATACTATAGTAATGTGTGGACAACACATGTTAGGAAGCTGAAAAATGGGTACTATGGATATTGAACTCTTATGGTCCTTAATGAAGGAACTTGGGTCGAGTTGCATTGATAAAAACTTCTTGATTTACCCTTCCAGACATCTGGCCTCCGTCATAAACTTTGGGAGTTGAAAAATGGCAAAAATATTTCTCAATTAATCACATCATCTACTAAAGGAAGAATCAAAATTGTCAACAATAAGGGAATTGGTGAGCCAAGATCAATTTTTAGATCACTTGGATTCCCCCCTACTCGTGGTCATTAAGCAACTTTTAATAAGTTGTTCCTGCAACACATATACAAGAAATAGTAGAAAGATGATTAATTGATATAATTCTTGGTCACATAATAGCACATAGAACTAAAAGAAGGTCGAGAAGATGAAAAAGACACCAAAACAACATTTTATTTTTGCTTTTTGATATGGATCCAACCTTGGACTGAGGTACAATACACAAAGAACTTGTCAAATCATCCTCACGGGGGCCCGTTTGATTAAATCAATCTTTTCTGTAGAGTTTGGACACGATCATTGGATTCATGGTCACCATGTATTTAGAACAGATGCTTGAATTTAACAATAATAATGATGTTGGAACCAGACGTTCAACATGCATCCATAATCTTAACCTCAGAATTGGGTGCCGCAGAGGTGATATAATAATTGCATGAGGGAAAACTGTGATGAAAGAAAAATATGTGGCAAAACTATTCTTTGCGAACTACGCGGCAGGTGTAATCGTAGGTTGTTGTCTAGCATAGCTGACGATTCCTAATCGTGCCTTCATAAAGGCTAGGTGACGGTCCATTCCTGGAAGCATGATTGTGAACTCTAAGTTAAGTTTTGTTTTGAATTTAGCCATACTGGAAGATCTTTGTTTGAATATTGGGTTAAGGTGGCTTTCTATGTACCCCAATTTTCTCGGCCCCATCCCAAAAATCAATGTAATTTTTTAGAGAAAATAAAAATATTTAATAATATGGTACATACACATATTTTAAGTTATAAGCAGTTAGATTAAAATCCAACTACGACAAGATTATAATTAACATATACCAACATCAATTGTATGTGTCGACAAATACAATTAATACTGACTAAATATATATGGTGCTGGGATATGATGACAACATTGACAAGGTTTCTTGTAGTGCATCTTCTGATTTTGTCATTCCCAGGTCATCGAGTTTGACCAAGGAAGAAAATAACTCTGGTAGTGATCTTATGATTCATCAACACTTCTAGCTATGTCACTATCACTATAGCCTACAATGCTTGGTTCTTCCTTGTCCTTCTTCACATAACAACAACCAAAACATGCTTAAACCCATATGTACCTTCTGATTTGCTTCACAACTTCCATGTGCTACTCGGTGGGTGTCTTCATGTAACAACTCATGATCCTAATTGCATAACAATGTATGGGCTTGTATTCACCAAGTAAAGGAGGTCCCCCACTATGTTGTGGTGGTAAGTTTTTTCAACTATATGACTTGAACATGTCTTGCTCAAATTCATTCTTGCCTCCATTGGTGTCTGCGTTGGGTCGCAATATGTCATCCCACACTTCTCAAGAATCATGGCTGCGTAAGTTATTTGGTACAATGAGATTCCTTAAGAATTTTTCTACACTTTGATCCCCAAGTAGTAGTTCAATATCCCACAGTCATGCATGATGATAACTCCTTCATTTGCATCTTTAACTTAGCAATCTCAATAGTGATCATACCGGTGATGACTTGATGTGGAATATTATCACACTAACAAACTCACCCAGGGCTGAAATCCCTGGGTTTTTAACCAAAACCTTATGCAATAATACCACCCGCAAGCGGATGGGTCTTATCGTAGTATAATTGAGGATCGAATACCAAGTGACAACATTTTTAAGAATCTTTTAACTAGTTGAATCTAGTTGAATCTAGACTAATATTTAGAACAAAGGTTGGTTTGAGATTAATTAAACTAAATGCAAGGAAAGTAAAGAGTAGGATTAAAAGTTGATTAAAGATTAATGATGAGGATCACTGGGGGGTCCCAGTTTTCACCACTACTACACATGCAAAAATATCCAAACACAAACATCTAGGAAAGATATAACTATCCAAATAGAGCTGTTGTAAAACCCCCCGTATGCGTGTCAGGTTTGCGTAAGCATCACCTTAGGTATTAGATATCACTTCACCATCCAAATCACATACTTACGGCTCCGAAGATACATAAATCCAAATGAAGTTTTGGTTCTCCCTAAGGGATGTTTAGGCACATAGAAGCATCACCGTGGGATAGATGGCTCATCCCCTCACAGATCATACACTTACGACATCAAGGAATCCCATTCTATTTCTAGTTTGGGAGTCAACTGCGTTAATTGACATTCAAATCCTATATATTGAAGTTCTCGCAACATAGGAAACGAATAAGATAAATGCTAGTAGGTGATCAATCCAGAAGCACACATTGACGATTAACAACGAAATGAAAAGTTATATGCATGCCACAGAATGTTTAGTAAATGAACATGTAAACATGGGTAGTGTGGCTAGTCCCCGCACCCCAGTGAAAAGGAACTACTCGCTCATGATGTGAGGAACAAAAAGAACATGAGAGAGGGAAGATTCCACCATGAGCAAGATGAAGAAGATGATCGTAGCTCGGTGAAGAGGCGGTCTTCTACACGACATAAGGGCAGATCTGGATGAGGAGAGAGGACCACCACGACAAACGGTGCATGCTTTCTCTCTCCTCCTTCCTTCTCTTTTCATCCTCCTTGCTCACAGCAGGAGGGGCAGACAGTGGAGGCGTAGGTTGGCGTGGATGGCTGCCAAGCGCTCTGGATCTAGATTTCCACCTCAGATTTGGATCGGTACGGGCGGATGAATGGCAGCGAATGGCGTTGGATGAGAGCGCAAGAGCTGATGGACTCTTGGTTGTGGGGCTCGCCCTCAACCAGGGGTCGAGTGCTCTTAAGTACAACCTGGTTGTGGCGTGGATACCAGGTAGTGGATGGACAACGGCACATGGTGATGGAGCTTAGGGGTCAAGATGCTATTGTAGCAGCCTGGTGTCACCCTTGGTCGTTGGTCTACCTCCCTCTAGGGGTCGAGCTAAGGAGTTGGTAGCCTGGGGGCACGGGAAGTAGATGCCTTTGATAGGTGGAGTCGTCGACTATTTATAGGGCCAGAGGTTGGGTGCCCAACTCTTACAAGCACCTTGGTTGAGGTTCAGGTCGCAGATCTGCTATGGAGGCTGAGAGGTCGCGGTCCAAGTGGTTGGTGAAGGCGACGCGATTCCGATTGCACATCGCGGTCCGGCTGCTGTGGAGCGGTCACCGCGGGATGCGGTTGGGAGTTGATCGTGGGTCGAGGTGTTGGACGTTGGTCACTTGACAACTACTCGCCGGTCGAGGCATCTTGCAAGGTCCACGAGTCAAGGCAGTTGAGGCAGCCGGATCACGGCTGGCGTCGTAGTTTGCATAGCTAGCAGGGGTCACAATCTCCATAGTGGTTGTAGTGGAGATGAGCAATGGCAGAGGGTTGTGCCACGGTTAAAGTCATCTGCTAGCACTGCGGATGGGGTAGATGTCGTCTGCAGGTAGAAGATTAGGAGGAGTGCTAGCATTGTCGCTATATAGGTGTAGGGAAGAGCGTGGACCAAGGTTAGGGTTAGAGTTGAAGAGGTGATCATGGTCTCGAGTAGTGACGATCGCGATGTCGAGGGAGTGGTAGATACTGCGGATCACGATCTCTCACAAGGAAGATTTTGAGGTCGCAGTTGATGGCGACAGAGGCGGGATGACTGCAGGCATCGATGGAGGCTGAAGGGAGCAGGTGGCGGTGGTGAAGATGGAGCATCATCATGGGTCACAGTTAGGAGAGATCGCAATTAGGGTTGATGGTGAGAGTGCAAGACCATGGTGGTGAGGTTGAGGTTGAACGTGAGGGGACCAGATCATGGTCTGTAGGAGGTTGACACCGCGGTGTGGTACAGAAGAAGAAGACCTCGATCGCGATCCAGGGAATAGTTGCCGGTCACATATGGTGAAGAGCGGGAAGAGGTGGACCGCGGGCATGGCCTTACTGAGTGCAAGGATGAACTGGTCGCGGTATGTTGTCGACTACTGTGAACCACGGTCACGACTTTGGGGAGAGAAGAACATGGTCGCAGTTGTGAGAGGAGAGACCGTGGGTATAGAGGATGGAGAGACCGCGAGTGACGTGTCTGTGGTTAGGGCATTATTGTGCCCATAGTTGAAGAGGAAGGAGTGCTAGGTCACGGTCTATTGTGAGAAGATCACGGTGAGCATTTGTTGATAGTTGGACGAGTGGAGGGCCCATTCGAGGCACAAGAAAAGGAGAGAGCCCTCAACGTTGCTGACTTAAATAAAGAAGAAAAGGGGTGTGACCAGAGATATGGGCCGAGAAGCTTGGGCCGAGACTTAACTTCTTAGACTTAATTAGACCTGCAAATATGTGTATAAACCCAATTAAAACAAGGATAAATCTAATTAAGCCAAGTCAGCTCACATATTAGAAGATAAAGCCAATAAATGTAAAAACATTAAGCAAACTTGGGCCCAACATGGTGACTGAACCCGGATGAATTTGTATTCATCATGACCAAATCATCCAAGTACATTCCAACTATGAGATTTGTGTCATCACGATTTCTTTTGTAAATAACATGCTCCACTAGACAACATGAAAGATAAAGCTAGATTAAGATTTTGTCAATTTTTCCATTCCAAGATCTTGGTGCTTGACGAAGCTCGTGCACTACATTCTTGTGCTTTAGTACTTTGTCTTTGCTGATCCTTGTATGTGGTAGGGTGGATACGCCACATATACCACGTCCTCCAAGTCTCCATTGAGGAAGGAAAACTTCAAATCCTTGTGGTGCACCTCCCACCCTTCTTGTGAAGCTAATGTAAGAAGAAGAGACACCATCTCAAGTCTTGCAATAGGAGCACAGACTTCATCATAGTCCACACTTTGTCTTTGCATGTAGACTTTGGGAACAAGATGTGGCTTGTGCTTGAGAATAACACCTTTGGTATCCTTAATAACTTTGAACACCCAATTTAAACCAATGGGTCTTTGGCTATCTAGGAGGTTGACAAGCTCCCACATATAATTGATTTTAATTGCTTCAAGATTATCTTGCATTCCACATCTCTAGCATGCATGCCTCTCAATTTCTTGAATATTGCTAGATCCTTCATCGAAAACATGTAAAGTCCATAGTCTTATAGCTCCTTCTCCACCATGCATTGTAGGTGTCTCATCAAGAATGAAACTTGCTTGGTGGTGTCTATGTGCTTCTGCTTGAAGCACCTTCCAATTTATGACTTAGTGGACTACACGTGACAACCACTGAGTGGCATTGTATTCTCAAAGTGTTGTACTCTGTTCTCAAGTCATTTTGTACTCTTGTTGTGTTGTTGCTTCCTACTGCATCCAAAAATCCATATACAACATCCTTGGTCCCTTTATAAATGTTAGGTGGGTAATACACTGTGACAACCTCACAATGATCATCGACCACTTGATAAGCCTTGGACATCCAATTCCACTTTATAACCTCTTCGAACACTCCATCTCTTAACACTTGTAACTTCTTTTTCACCATATCATACATTCAATACGCCTTATATTAGCCTTGTACCCTATAGAAACCATAACTACCATGCATTCAATGTGTTTCGTGAGGTGTGGTTGCACCACCTTGATGTGTGCCACAAAACCAAAGGTGCAAACACTACATCAAATATTCACATTAGTGGCCTTTTAGAAATGCCACTGAAAAAAAATAAACGCCACGAAACTTGTTTAGTGGCATTTGTTGACACTTAAAAAAATGCCTCTAGTACCAATGCCAATAGAAAAATAGTGGCATAAGTTGTAAACACCACTAAACGTTTGTCTTTAGTGGCTTCCAATAAATGCCAAATAAAGGCCACTAAAACATCATTTGGCATTTATAAAAAAGCCATTATCCATCAATTGGATTTAATACAATTGCCACTATTTTGTATTATGTTGGTGTATGAAAATGTTCTTATTGAGTTTAACAACATATAAAAAAAGCCACTACTGACTACTAGTTCTGTATTACTACATTTTCATGACTTTTAGTCATTCAATTTTCAATTTATTATCATGATTTCTAAATGAATGTCAATTGTAGACGAACTCACTTTTTTGAAAGTATGAATATATTTTATTTATAATCAATTGAGAATTACATGGGGAGGACGTTTTACCTTGCCCCTTATATTGAATACAACACCAATGATATACTTTCATACAACATTTTTCTATTCAGAACAATAACTTCTACATCATTGGATATATCTCTTCCATGATATGACTATCTACATTTTTGCATGCTGACTTTAGAGCTCGTTCAAGAAATAGATTTAATTACGTTCTGGTGGAATCTCCACTTCCAATACAGGCCTCTCTAAAGACTAAAATTCCTTTCTCAATTTCTCGATGTCATTAATCAATTGATCAACATGTTGTTGGTCTTCCCTAGAGTGCATCAATCTGATTTTAAAAGCTGAAGCATATTCACTTACCTAAAGAGTTAGATATGAAGAAATTGTCAAATTGTATATATGATTTGGAGTGTTTTGAATGTAGTTACTAAAACACCAACCTTTGCTTCATCTTGGAGATATGATCTAGTTCAAGGAACTTCCATGGATTTGGTTATGTTTGTGAGCCACCATATGAGTTTGGGATGCTATCAGACCTAAGGACGTTGTGAAAGGGTTAAGACCCGATCAACAACTATCAAAAAGGCACTAAAATAAATGAAAAAGTATTACCCTTTCTAACCAGTTACTCCCTTGAGAGCCCAAGGAATTGAACTGCAAAGAAAGAATGCACCATACGTTATGCTTGAAAGACATTTTAAAATTGATTCAAAAGCAACTCCTTTGGAAAAAGAAGATCACACCTATCATTGTGTGGTTATTGGGATGGGGGGTGGGGGTCAACCTATACTGTTGTTCCAAAAAAAAAGAATGGAAATCCCACTACTAATTCATATACCAGTGTATCGTAAGAAAAAACTTAACAAATACTAGTCGAAACAAAAAATCATGTCAAAGATCACCATTAATAGAGAGAGAATTGTACTGTATGTGTGGTTTCCTAGCAGAATATAGAGTAGCATTTTATTTGAATGCATATATTACATATGATCGCTCAAAAGTAAAGAAGAGAATTAAAATCTTCAGTGGTTACCAAACGGGTGGAGAAATCACCAAATGATTCTCCCTGGAGATGTTTTTCTTTCCAATTGTAGAACATAGGCTCCAGTACTTTTTCAAAATTGTGGATCTTTACTTTGTTCATAAAGTAACTTGCCAATCTCATCTGATTCACTACAACTCCTAGCCAGATCTGGTAATAGCATTGATTAAGATATAAAACTCATTATAGAAATTTATAAGGTCTTACAAACATCACTACTACAGAAACTACCTTTGGCGTCAGTTGTTTAACCCCTTTTGGCGTCGGTGTGAGGCCGACGCCTATGTGGGCACCGCTAAAGGTCTAACACTTCAGCGTCGGGTTTTCACCCGACGCCTATTTAGACTAAAAGCGTCGGATGTTTATAAACAATCGACGCCAAAAGCGTTCGCGCCACAGAAAATGACGACATCTAGGAAATCCCTTTGGCGTCGGTTTGTCTACTAAATGACCGACGCCTACATGTATTAGAGACCAAGTACTGCTTTGGCCACATCAGGCGTCGTTCCTTTACAAAAAGCCGACGTTGTAGGTCTGTGCGGATGGTTATCTGTAAATAACCGACGCCTATATCTATTTTTTTTTTCATATCAGTTTGCAGGCCTGCAGTGGCTGGTCAGCAGGATGAGAACCTGCAGTTTAGTTTTCTGAACTGTAGGTTTACGACATCCATTGATATCAGCCTACAAACATGCCACAAACCTGCAAAATTAACAAAAAAAGATTCACACAAGTAGATACATTCAGACATCAATTCAATTCTCACGTTCACACATATAGAATCATTCAAATACATGTTTTAACATTCAGAAACATTCATTTACAAAGTATCATTCATCATCACTATCAACATCCCAATTATATCTTACAGTTGCCACTATTTGTACAGCTATTGCCCATTCTTCTCTTACTTCATCTAATGCTTCCCTCGTATATGGAGCATGTACATTTTGTAAGCGTTTGCCTATAGTGTGGTTAGTTTTAAACACCTGCAAAGAGAATGATGTATATATAAGTAATAATATAAAAATAAGATTGATATATTTCATACTAACTAATGAGACTATATATAATACCTCATGTATGGTATCGATGTCCAATGCGGCATGTTTGATAATCATCTGCATAAATCGCATCACATAGTATGCGCATGCCCAGCCATTGTCTTGTGTAGCGCACTATAAATTGAAACATACAAAATAATACAACTAAGCACAATTCACATCAATAATATATACATTGGAGTCGGGGAGTCGGGAACTTACTTTTACGTTCTCCCAAGACAATGGCTGGTTCTTTTTCCTTGGGACCTTTCCTCCAGCCTTTTTGAATGCATCTAAACCCCTACATGTTAATATAACACAGTAAATTGCATAAGTAAATAGTAATGTAATAAAAGATGTTCCCAGATATAAAAATGAAATATTTCTCACCAGAATAATGGCATTCTCATTACGTGTCCAATTTTAGTGTTTAATATACTTCCTATGGGATCTAGATAATAAACTGTGAACGTCCCGGGGAAAATAACTAGTAACTCCCAATGTCTACCACTAGAGGTAAAAAGTTAACAATTAATAACTCAAAATGCAAAATAATAATGGAATTTTCTTAAGTCCAAATTATAAATAAAGCAAACTTACTTGACATGGAATGGAGCTATTATTATCGTCTTCATTTGCTGACCAAAAATTGTAAAAGCATATATACAGTATTGTTGAACACTATCATGGTCTTTAGCTACCATACTAATCAATGATGGAATCAAAAATCCAACATGATCATATGCAAATTGTTTGCAATGATCTTCGACTAAGTAGCTGCAAAACATATATGTGTATGCATTAATATATAAGAAACCAGATCATCGGATCTTACACAAGGTATATGGATGTATAAATAAGATCTCACCTTGTCCATGTCTCTATCATTGATGTATTCAACCACTCATACTGAAACAGCTCAATAATATCTTGTATAAATAAAGAGTTGTCGTATGATTGACCTGCATAATCTGCATCTAAAGAAACAATTATAGGGCAATGTATATTATGTGCTCATAGCCAACATGCCATTCCCCTACAAGCAGGACCTAACGGGTATGTTAGGTCAGTTGGAACCCAAGTTGGTAATGCGGGAAGTGGAGGTGGAGGCCTAGGTGCTCCTGGTGTCTTCTTTTTAACCTGTATATATAATTTCAGATCAGTTGACATCATTATATACACATTAACAGTCTAAATCAATGTAAATTTATCTTACAATTTCACTCGTGTAGAGGACATCTGCTTTGGGCCACAATATGACCCCGCCTTCTGCCTCACCAAGTTTATCAATATCTGGATGGGCATATGGCAACGCAGCTTCCCTCCAATCGGTTAATACATGTATCAGGCCCACACGAACGTAGCCCTGTGGCATTGGAGTCCCATGAAACGTTGCCCCGGGAAGGGACTGGTAAGCCTGCGCCTCTGCAACAACATACTTTTGCATTCTTAAGCGGCATGGTTTCAATGCCTACAAATTTACGTCAAGAATGTTATACATATATACATATCATCTTGAAAACATATCATCTTGAAAAGACTAGCTACAATGTCATAAACAATACTTACAGCATACGTGTTAGGCGATGGGTCTCCAGGATTACTCGCAGTCTGTGCAACAGGAGAAGAGTGGGTCACCATAGGCTGATTGGAAGCCTGAGATGCCTGCCACCGCAGCAATTCTTCCTTGACCTTCTCAGCAACTACATCGTTGACCTTCTTAGCAACTATATCCTCGACTCTCTTATTCACCTATACATGGATAAAACAAACATTAGCTTCTTATTAATGAATTTCCTTTTGCAGTAACATTCTAAAAAAGAATAGGATACCTCTTCTTGAGAAAGTCCCGCTCTGGGTTTGTGCTGGGATGGCCCAAAGAATGCTTTGATGCCCACACCAGTGCCGACACCTCTAACACGTCCAGGATGCTCTGGGTTACCCAGAGCAACTGTCAATTCATCCCTTGTGCCCTGAGGGATGAACGTGCCTTGTTTCCTCTGCTCGTGCAACTCCCGCTAATCACCATAAACATAAATTGATAAGTTAACACCACAAATAATCAATATTCAAACCGTTGCTCTAAGAGTTGTATTTTACCATTTTTGCAGCCGCCTCAGCAGTTTCGGGATTCTTTATTTCACCCTTCTTGTTTTGCCTGCCAGCTATCCAGATATCATGGCGAGGCAAGGGTGTGGCCGTAGACTCCTGAGTAGCTGCAGACTCCTGAGTAGCCGTAGACTCCGCCTGTAGTCTTTGGCGAACGCTTGCATAGCCTTTTGGACCCATAGTGTGGTCATGCACATTCAGTGCACGCCTTGCTTTTTGTGCGTCACTGAAGGCCTAGTTAGTATGCACATTTATAATTAGGTTAGTAGCACAATGTATATTAATTAAAATGGGAGTGACGCCTAATACCTTGAATTCTTCAGAATTTCTTGAAGCAACAAAATTGTCCCAATCTTCTTTGTCCAAGAAGTTCCATTGTTCAAGGGATGACTTCTTCTTCTTATCACCCTGTTTTATGTATTCTCTGTTTAGATTTGTCCTGTAATTCCTAAGCATCTTTCCAGCGCGTTGCATCACACTTTTACGATGCAACATCTCATCCAATGCAAACAGATTCTGTAAAATAAAAATGTTATTAACTAGTATCCAAAAATAGAATTGCAAATAATAGAATTTGTAATCTACAAAATAACTCATGCATAAATCTTTCCATATCAAGTCTTTCTTCGCCTGAGGAACTTGATGCCAATTATCATACTTAACACCACAATGGCTTCGAGTGACAACCCCAAGATAGTTTATAAAATTATTGCGGTTCACTCCAATTGCATTCCCTCCATTATCAAACTCCACAACCAATTTGGATCCACTGCCACTCAGCACATTTAACTTTTTCAACAGAGTGATACCCCTTTTCTTGTTAAGTTTTTGTTGCTGCGCATCAAGTTGCTCAATTGCTTCAGCGGGTACCTATGCATCATCAACCTAAAATTTGACAAAAATAAACACACTGAATTAGGCCAATATAGAAATATAGGATATATGACATAACTAGAAGATAATGAATTTTATAGACATACAGGATATATTTTTAGAACTTACATTGGTATCCTCGCCATGCTCGTCATGGACAGCATGCTCATCATGGACTTCATGCTCATCATGGACATCATTCTCATCATGGTCAGCCATATGAAAATGTCATTAAAAAGGCAAACATTTAGCATTTGTATCAACTAGAAAAAGGAAAACATTTAGCATTTGTATAAACTAGAAAAAGGAAAACATTTAGCATTTGTATAAACTAACATTTCTATGGATATATATATATATATATATATATATATATATAGGATTATGTATTTATATATTTCTATTTCATATATATATCTATCTATACATATATACATATATATATATCTATCTATACATATATATATATATATATATATATATATATATTTCTGTTTCATATATTTCTGTTTATATATTTCTGTTTATATATATATATATATATATATATATATATATATATATATATATATATATGTATAGGATTATGTATTTATATATTTCTGTTTCATATATATATCTATCTATACATATATACATATATATATATATCTATCTATACATATATATATATATATGTTTCATATATTTCTGTTTATATATTTCTATTTATATATTTCTGTTTATATATAGGATTATGTATTTATATATTTCTGTTTCATATATATATCTATCTATACATATATACATATATATATCTATCTATACATATATATATATATATATATATATATCTGTTTCATATATTTCTGATTATATATTTCTGTTTATATGTTTCTGTTTATATATTTCTGTTTATATATAGGATTATATATATGTATAGGATTATATATATATATATATATATATATATATATATATATATATATATATATATTTCTGTTTATATATACATATATATATATATTTATGTATATATAGGATTATATTTCTGTTTCATATATATATATATAGGATTATATATATATAGGATTATATATATATATATATATATATATATATATGATTATATATATATATATGTATATGTCTGTTTCATATATATATAGGATTATATATATATATATATATATATATATATATATATATATATATATATATATATATATATATATATATATATATATATATATATATATATATATTTCTGTTTCATATATATGTATAGGATTATATATATATATATATATATATATAGGATTATGTATATGTATAGGATTATATATATATATATATATATTTCTGTTTCATATATATGTATAGGATTATATATATATATATATATATATATATATATATATATATATATATATTCTGTTTCATATATATATATATATATGTATAGGATTATATATATATATATATATATATATATATTTCTGTTTCATATATATGTATAGGATTATATATATATATATAGGATTATATATATTTATTTCTGTTTCATATATATGTATAGGATTATATATATATATATATATATATATATATATATATATATATATATATATTTCTGTTTCATATATATATATAATCCATGAAATCATTCTAATTCAATTTAATATGTTGGGATCACATAATTATATAATGACATCCAGATCAGATTAAGATCATACTAGGTTATAACCATTGGTTTAACATACTACATTATTATGAACATCCAGATTACATTAACTCTAATCAAATACATTACTTGCATTTTTATCGCAAAAATTTAATCGATGCAAAAAAAGTAGAGAAGCTAGCAGCGGGAAGACCAACCTTGTCAAAGGCAGAGGCTCCGGTGGCTCTGGCTGGAGGAGTAGCAGCGACGGCGGTGGAGCAGCAGCTAGCAGCGAGGCTGGACAAGCAGCAGGGGCGGCGCGACGGCGGTGGAGGAGCACCACGGGCAGCGGCGCTAGAGCAGCAGGGCCGGCGGCGCTAGAGCAGCAGGGGCGGCGGCGCTAGAGCAGCAGGGAGGCGCTAGAGCAGCAGGGAAAAGAAGAGAGGGCGGAGGAGTGGCGGCGGAGAAGGGGGCGCCGGAGAAGGGGGCGCCGGAGAAGAAATCGCCGGCGAAGGGGTGCGGGAGAAGAAATCGCCGGAGACGGAGACAAATCGCCGGACAAGAAATCGGCACAGGCAGAAGCTCGCAATGAAACAGAAGAAAGGCGAACGGTCGGGTGATCGCGGGATAAAGTTCCCATATAGCGTCGGTTGTTTCACACAACTGACACTTAAATGACGTTCGTGTCGGTTCTTTTAAACAACTGACGTCCAATTGGATGATTTTTTCACGAAATTGTTTGGCGGGAACCATATTCAGCGTCGGTTATACAAAGACAACCGCCGCTGAAAGTGACACTTTTCGCGCAAATTTTCATCGCAAATAGGCGTCAGTTTTTTAGCTACATCACCGATGCTGAAAGTGACACTATTTTTCTTGAACGAAATTTGGATTTCACGAGCGACTTTAAGCGTCCGTTTTGTTATAAACAATCGACGCTTAATGCCAAGCGGTACACGTGTCTGGCTGGTTTCAGATATAGACGTCGGATTGCTTAAGCAACCGACGCGGTAATATGATAGGCGTCGGTTTCCCTTAATAACTGATGCCCAGAAAAGGGACACTGAATGCTATTTCTATAGCAGTGCATCATGCTTCAAATTGAAATAATCATCATTGATCTAAAGGGCAAATTGTTTCCTATATAGTTCATCCATATTTCTGTACTAGATTTTAAAAATATATATATAAATAAAAATAAATTGAGAGAACATGAGTGAAACCATCCCACTTAGCCTCATTAAATATTTACTTGGTAACTATTAGGACCATCACTTACAAATCCCAACTCAGCCATGTAAGGCCTAGCACAACCATTGGGGCATCCAGTTACTCTAATTACGACAGTATCACTGTTCATGAGGCCAACCTGCTCAAATTAATATTATCCCATCAGAATAATGTGTTTCCTAACTAGAACAAATGCATTTACTAGATAAAAGCATGTCACCTTATAAAAAACAGCTCAAATCCAGTTAACAAGAATCTGTGTGGATTTATTTTCTAGTTTTGGAAAATTATAGGTTCTCATTAATCATATTATTTCAGAGTTGAGTAGAGTATCGTCATTAATATCGACCCTTGGGTCTTGACAAGCGGAAGTTTATGTGTTGTAAACATTTTGATTGGGGGAATAGGTTTTGAGGAAACATTGTAATATCTTCCCACCTATCAACTAGTCTATCTCCACCAACTATCCATTCTTCCGTAGGGGCAGCTAAATCAGCAACCTACCAAACAAACTGTTAGTAGTGAAGTTTTTGTACATGTTGGAAATGTGAAAAAAGTAAGTTTCAATAGCAGATCAATGATTAGATGTGAATGCTATGAACCAATAGTGCTATTGTGGATAGAATGATCATTAGTGTAATAGTAACAAGCTACAACAATAGTATTTGATGCCCACCCAAGCATTAGAAAACTAATTGTGAAGGACTCTCTTTCATTTACTCATCTTCTCAGGAACTTGTACCTCTTCAGTATGTATTTTCTGCACTTCAACTGACATCCCTCTACTCTCACAGATCTCAACTCCAGTTCAGAAGAGAATGCTGCTTTTCCTATTTGCTTTCTAGCTCTCCTGTTGTCCTGCACTCATCGCGTTAATACTTAATATTTACATACTTCCACAAAATGAACTAGCATTTGTTTATATGTGCATTGTTATACACGCCTTATCCAGTTATTCATCATGGAGGTATTTATAGACTTCTCAAGGAGAGGCACAAAATGAGACAACATGATCAGGACAACCATTTCCTAATTCACACATAATATTCTTGTTATTCATTTAGGCATATCTCAAGATAGAACTCTCCAACATTAGCAATGATGTTCTTAACTGATTCACCGGTGATAAATACAACCATTATATCAAGCATATATAATTAGCTTAACCTTTATTGAGCTTGGGAACACTAGATGCCACTTTGACTGCATTGAAATAAACCTAACTGAAGAAATGTATAGATCCATTTCCTTGATAAGACAAACTCATAGGTTAGTGTAGCATTTTTTTGTTGGGATAGAGGCGATGTTGAATAACACAATATATGCATTACTAAGTGTGGGAAGTTCCAGAAGGAACTTCCAAATTGACCAAAGTTGCAGGTCATGTCTATGAACAAATGTAAAATGCCCACTGGTACAAAATCACATATAATTCATGAACCATAAACAAGTAATAGTTACTGGAACAAAGAAGCTAAACAAAATAAGATAGTTCATATCACAAGCTAACATTAGATACAAGAAGAAATTAATAACTTAGTACACATGTATATTAACAATAGGATATTTTAACTTGCACCATAGATGAATCACATTTTAATGAATTCAGCCCCATCGAAAGTAATAGCATAATCTTCTATAGAAGAGTTACCAACATAATATAAGAAAATAGATAGGTTTCATTCTTCTTTTATTATTAGTATTCCACTTACCTTTGTGAATAACAAAGCTATGAGTAGTCAACCCGCTTTAGTGGGTCTGCTTAAGCACCCCCCTTTGTCCATTTTGAAATAGAGTACTATTATTGCTACCAAAATACATATAAAGAGTTATTGCATATACAAATGCTTATCCAGACATCCTGCATCATAGCTCTTACTTACATTATGGTGGAATCCTCAAACCACCTCCCAGAACCACTAGATAAAAGGTGATGCAATGATGTAGCCAGAGTATTCTGTATTTGCCCTCAAATCTTCCGCTACAATAAACCATAAGACAATTAGAAGTTAATATAACCACACAACTACAAAGTGCGGATATCAAACAATATATACTTTCAATCAATATCTGGAAGTCCACTAATAAGAAACTTCAAGTCTCAACCAACAGAGATCCACCCAAAGAATCATCCAAGTGCAGTATAACTATATATTTAAGTGTGCATGTGCATGCACACATATCCTTGTTCATGAAAACCTGTCAAAAGATACAAGTTTTGTGTTACTGAAGATGTAAACTGCAAGAATGCATCGAACATAGATAGGAGTGTTTCCTTGTACTTTAGATAGGATGCCTACATGGATAATGGAAACTTGTAGTCAGCTACTTTATATCTACTGTAGCTGTCCTATATTTCTTGCTGCTACTACTATATTTTGTATGGCATCTTTAGTACATGATGGGTCATTACCAACCATCCTCATGGTAATAATTCGAGCATTGTTCCTTACCAAAAAAACCTTCATCATTTGAGTAGTGGTCCTCCTTTGTTGTTCTATCCCATACCAGACTGTAGGGTAATATAGATCCCAAAACATATAATATTTAGGGTAGGTATAGAAACACCAACGATAAGCAAAGTCATGACAGAAAGAGATGCCATGTAATGCCCATTCCCACTTCCCTAGGCTCTAGTAAAGTTTCGGGAATGAGGACTGCAAAAAAATAAAATATTTAGGGTAGGTATAGAAACACCAAAGATAAGTGAAGTCATGATAGAAAGAGATGCAATGTAATGCCCATGCCCACTTCCCTAGGCTCTAGTAATGTTTCAGGAATGACGACTGGCCCCACAGACCACCACTAGCCTTAACTGCACACTTTTTCCTCACTCACGCGCAAGCCGGGGTCAACTTCCTGACTGGTCACCCATCCTAATCTTACTCCAAGTTGAGCACACTTAATTATGTAGTTCTTTAGGCTCCTATTGGTTTGATGTAAGTCATGAGTTCCGTGGAGCTCATTTTCTGGGAATTGTAGTTCAATATCTGGAACTTAAGTTCCAATCACTTCCATGTGATTGGTTTGTTGTAAGTGTAAATGTGGAAATTATTAAAAATATTGTTAATTTTTATTATATAATACAAATAGTGAGGAAGGCAAAGGCATAAAAAATGGAATCATATCCGTAAAAAATCATATATTCTCAAATCATAACAACCACAACAAGTGGTTATGATGCAGATGTAGTTCCTTTAAAAATATTTTATTATATTATAATTATAATTTTAATAAAAAATTTATGATTAAATTAACATCACAATATTTTTATTTCACTTTGTGTATACAAAGTATTTTTACAATATACACATTTCATGTTCTTGTAAATATAAATTTGGTTCATCATTGTTTAACGTAATGTAGAATATAAATTTTTACATTATTTCTGTAGGAAATTTTTACTATATTATTCGTGCATGGTTACAATTAATTATCATTTTTCACATCACATTATTTAAATATAAAGAATAAAAATGCTTTACGTAAATCACATTGTTTTCACATGGTGTGGAGTTTTTTTCATGATGTTTGTATTTTTATTTTGTAGATTTTGTTGATAATGGTTGTTATAGTGTTAAATATTTTACATAGTGCGATTATAGTGTATTATATTTGTCATATGATGTTGTAGTTTTAGCAATGAACTATATCCTCACTGTTAATATTTCGAGTCGTAAATATTTTAAATGTGTCACTTATAATGAATGAAGAATATAATTGTATAAAAAAAAAATTTGTTAGTTGTCTCAAAACTCATTTTTCGCTCTTTTAAGAGGGAACTCAGGAACTATGTTTTATATGTAAGTGTGTAACTCCTTGGAAGTCATGGAACTCAAGGTCCAACACTTACTTTAAACCAATCATGAAAAACTATTCAATGAATTCCAATTCATGTGTTTTCCAGACCAGTTACGACAAACCAATCAGAGCCTTAGTGATGGGCTCCCGGAAAAGGAGATGCACCTTGGTGATATTGGTAGTCCAATCATTCCTTTTAGGATCATGTTATCCCAGGTCTCAATTCTTAGGATGTTACAATCTCCCCCATTTAGACTCTTGACGTCCTCGTCAAGGCTCAATATATGGCCTCATAATCTGACCCCATTTCAGTGCAGATCCATAATGGCCCATAGAACCCCACTCCCAATCACAAGAATACAAGCACAAGGGTGGCTACATCAACTATGGACAACCCTTTCCAACATGCTTGGACCACACGGCTAAAGACTGGCATGCCACATGCCCATGCAAACCCTACCTACTGGAGGGGTTATGGCTCTAATACCATTTGTAACGCCCAGGCCCACTTCCCTAGGCTCTAGTAATGTTTCTGGAACGACTACTGGCACCACAGACCACTACAAGCCTTAATTGCACGCTTTGTCCTCACTCACGCATAAGCCGGGGTGAACTTCCCGACTGGTCACCCATCCTAGTACTACTCCAAGCTGAGCACGCTTAACTATGGAGTTCTTTAGTAATGGGCTCCCAGAAAAGGAGATGCACCTTGGTGATATGAGTAGTCCAATCATTCTTTTTAAGATCAACTTATCCCAAGTCTCAAATCCTAGGATGTTACATGCCATGAAAGATGTATTAAATAGTGCATGAATCAGATCCAGTCTACTGTAATGATAAATGGCTTACCGAAATTGAAACTATTGCAGACCAACAGATTAGAAACTCTTACACACCAGCATAATCGAGTAATTGTGAAAATCCTATGGTATATCGTGCTGCAAGCCAATAGATTAGAGACTCTTTCTCGAAGAAAGCCTTCTTTTATAGATTCCCTACAAAATTAACAATGCAAATTCCCATAAAAATTAGAGCACCATAGGTTGTTGCACATCTGAAACAGAAATTGCATCACATTAACCATAAACAAACCATCAACATAAGCCCTATTGATTCTACTTCCTTTAAAGAAACCATTAAAAATGATCTACGACAGATGTATTGAATGAGGCCACTGCTCTATTTTTAGTCGCTACTCAATTGGATACTCACCAAGGGAGACCAAAACTTGCTAACCACCTTTACTGCAAATTGTTTCACTGCTTGGATATGCAGGAATTCATAAGATCCAAACAATGACTTACGATCATTCCTGCATGAGCACACATATAGAAATCAAAATTCTTTAGGTGGCAGATATTGCTATCGATAACCGTACATGCAATGATAGTATAAAGAACAGGAGTATCAGGGATAGTAGATAGTATAAAGAACATGATTATAAGGTCATTTTAGATAGTAGAGAGATCATGATCATGTGATCATGGTCTTACCTCGATAATTTGATCAAGCTCTTTTTTTAGCACCTGGCTGAATTGAGACTCACTAATTCCATCCCTAAAATGGTTATAAAATTGAGGCAAAGAAAATTACAATAGCTTAACAAATAAAAACACATAATCATGACATGGAATCACAAAAAGAGAGAATTTAATAAATATATGTCCATTGAAGAAAATCTAATTAACAAAATAGAATGAGTATGGCGTTAGAATAAACTACGTTGGATTAATTTCTTGTGTTCCCTACATTTGAATATATGTGTAAGCGTACTTCCAGTAGAAAGTTATACATATTCAATTTATGCTTTAACAAAACACGAAAGTATAGAGTAATCAAACTCTAATAAACTATTCATTCTACTAAAGCCGTTATAGCTACAACTAGACATCAGAACACAAACAATCAGAGAAGATCACATTCAAGTACAATGAAAAGTACAAAGGTATAGATTATACCAAAATATGATAATCTATTTAGGCTTTCTACACTTGGTACTTTGGTAGAAATCCACCAAGATCTCCCTGCAGACATATAGATAGCCAATACACCAAAACAGATAAGATAAAATGACCCCATATAAGAATAGCCAATATGCCAATGCAAAGTATAGATGATAAAAAATAGAGACAAGAAGAAAAAGAGGAAACAAACCTGATAAGACCCTCATCCCCATTATTATCGGTGGGTTTAAATAGAGAGTCTATCATTTCTACCTTGGGTGACTGAGTCCTAACAATAGCTCTGTACTTGGAGATTAAAGGCCATTCTCGAGAACTGACAACCTAAGACATAAGAAGAGAAACATAGAACACCCCAAATAAGAAAAATGAACACCACAACATATATATTTGAGCCCAACAAAAATAATGGGACGAAAAACCCATATATATGCTAAGGAGTCAAAATTCAAAACTTATAGCAGCTATTGATGGCTTGTCTGACTGCCCAGGGCTCTCATGGGACACATCCATTCCTAGTATAATAGTTGGCACTTGGGAGATCTTTGGCATGGATGGAGGATGCTCAGCTATGGTGAACTTCTCTGCGTGCTATGACACCCACATGCTTATTCAGGATCTCATTCGCTATGGAAACATGAAGGGCGTTGTAAGTGAAATCTTTTTATGTATTTTGTTTAACTAATTTTTGTTAAACGAAATACATAAAAATATTTTACTTATATAAAAATATTTTACTTACAACGCCCTTCATGTTTACATAGCGAATGAGATCCTGAATAAGCCTGTGGGTGTCACAACACGCAGAGAAGTTCACCACATCTGAGTATCCTCCATCCATGCCAAAGATCTCCCAAGTGCCAACAATTATACTAGGAATGGATGTGTCCCATGGGAGCCTTGGGTAGTCGGACAAGCCATCAATAGATGATGTGAGTTTTGAATTTTGACTCCTTAGCATATATATGGGTTTTTCGTCCCATTATTTTTGTTGGGATCAAATCTATACGTCGTTGTGTTCATTTTTCTTATCTGGGTTGTTCTACGTTGCTCTGCTTGTGTCTTAGGTTGTCATCTCTCAAGAACGACCTTTAATCTCCAAGTACCAAGCTGATGTTAGGACTCAGTCACCCAAGGTAGAAATGATAGACTCTCTGGGTGGAGCTCTTCTCATGAATGGACTTTCTTCGAAGACATCAAATGGATGCTCTATATTCTGTAAGGACAACCAATGAGAAGTGAAAACTATTATTTAGTTGAACAAAAAGGAAAGGACCAGGCACACAAAAATTAGTTAAACGAAATACATAAAAAGCTTTTACTTACAACGCCCTTCATGTTTCCACAGTGAATGGGATCCTGAATTAGCCTGTGGGTGTCACAGTGCGCAGAGAAATTCACCACAACCCACTTAACAATGGTTGGGCAATGGTAGAGTTTCTGCTAAAGAGTGGGTGGCATGGTTAAAAACAAAAGCTTATTAAAAAAGGAACAACAAACTATAGATGTTAAAACTGGACGGGGCATCACCATGTTGTGAATCTTCCACCACCAATTATGTGGGAAAAAATCTTCATCGTTGCCAACTTTTAGCTGGGGGATACAAAAGATAGAATGCATATTAATTACATATACTCAGTGTCCTTTAGGCGAAGCAAGAAGGAAAAAAAAGAACATCGCATACTTTCGTAGAAGTAACACACCTCAATAGGTACATAAGTGGGTCGCTTGGTCCTCCCTACATTAAGGCAAGGCAGAGGGTCTGAATGCTTGAGCTCTATCTGATGATGTTTTCTGAAATAATCAAAGACAAGTAGTGTCAGGATATTACTTGTTTTATTTTAACAACTCGTTTTCCTTTACATATAAAAGTCATGTTTCATCCACATACAAGCACAACTCAAATGAATTACCCAGAAGGTAAGATCTGAGACCTCAAGTGATGTGATACCTCAAGATAAACATCGATGTTGCCTACATCAGGAACAACACGATATGCCTTGCTGCTGTTTTCAGAGATATGAGAGGCTGCTTTAGACAAACGAAGAGCTCTAAAATAAAAGACACAAATCTTATGAGTCTAGATGTACATGATTGAAAGAGTAAGAAAAATTTAGTATTTTACAAAAGGGTGAGGTTGAAAATGAGTTTTTGGTTGATGATTTTTTGTATGGTAATTTTATATATGTATAACTTCCATTAATTAAATAATTATTTATAACTTCCATTCTTAAAATAATTATTTATGTATAAAATTGGAGTATATTAAGATTTCCTCCACCCAAATTACATGGATAGTTCTCGAGTAAATCATATGTATGTTATCTATCAAAGTGTACATATATCATGGAAAAGGTTCATTGGTGAAAGTAGCATATTAACACATATTATCTTCTCATTTACTAATAAAATATTAATTTTATTTTCTTGTGATTTACCTCATCTTATGTGGATGTAGAGCTTTAAATACCATTTCCACATTTTGAAAGTAGTTTTTGTCACATCATCTTAGTTTAATACACCATTATACACCATCATGAACACATTATTACTAATTAACTTCCTTAGGTTGTATTATGTTTTCTAGGGTTATGCATAACAATGAGAAATCCTAAATTAAATTACCACATAATCCTTCCCTTAGTTACATGAATACAACATTTGAATGACGTATTAGAGAAAAATTTATGACATTAACTCTAGATGGAGAATATCAACTTAGAGCTTTGATATTAACCCAATACACAAACCATATTTATACTAAAAAAATCAGTAATAAGTAAGTACTACCATGAAACTATATATTCATGTTCACTCAGTTCAAACTACATATAATTCAAGTTAACTTAATTTTCAATTATGTCGTTCACATAGACTGAGTTAGAACATTCTAGCACATAACAATGTGATATATGCATACTTCTAAAAGTTCCTGTTCTAGAAAAAATTCATATGAAATTTATTCCTTTCCAAAAACTGAATTTAGAGAAGAGGGTATACAAATTCACAACTTTTTCCACATTGATTTCCAAACACCAAAAAATGTAAGGAAACATACATTCTAATCTTCAATTTGATATTATTAGATTTTAACATGGTAAAAATTTCTAAAAATGGAGTACAACCACTTACCTTTAAATGAAAAAAAATGGTCATCCACATAGTGTTGAAGATCAAAAATCTTTAAAATGTCCATCAAAAGCATTGTCCCCTCGAATTCCAATTTGCCTAGATTATAAATCATGATAGGTAGAGAGAATAGAATGAACTAGGGTCTTAGGATTTTAGAGAGAGAGATTTCATAAATCTATAATTTTTTAGGATGATGAATGTGAACATAATTATAAATAAACCCTATCTTAATATTTATTTGCATCATCAACAACAACATATAACTCAAAAATACCCAAACATCTTTCGAAAACTAGCTTGTATCGTTTCTCTATTAATCTCATTCTCGAGTTCAAATCATGAATTGTGGAATAATTTTGGGTGATGGGTAAACTTTATTGTAATCCAAAGTGAAAAAAAAAGTGAAAAACAAGTTGAAGTATTTTCTTTTTCCTAGAAAAATGGTCAGTTCTACTTTCATCTAGAAAATCTAGTCACCTGTGCATTTTTAGGTCACCCAAAATATTATGGTCAGCTAGATTTTTACATGCCTAAAAATAAATCCATTCAACCATAGGGTCCAATATTAGCTGATTTTGGAGACCTAGTCTCATTTTACAATGAGTTCAACTTACTAACAAACATAGAACCTCAAGACAACATATAATTTAACTTTCTTAACTCTATATAAGTTCAAAACATAATTAGAAAACCTAACATTAAATTTATTTCTTGTTCCAATTTTTATTGCATCAAAGACCATCAAATGACCCAAAACTAGTGTTTTATACAACAACCACTAACCTAATTATCATCATGGTATGCTTCAACGTCTAAAAGAATGTAGTTAAATCCATTGTAGAGTGCCAAATTTGACTATATTTAGGGCTTCAACATCAACTGAATTCATATAGTCATATTTCCCACAAAATATGCACCATCAAGTTTTATATCCACTTTCCAAACCAAAATAGTTTCACCCAGATCATATTTAATACAAGTCCACACTTTTAAAGCACCATCATAAAGATAAAAAACATGAATCAAGTTAAGCTTATAATTATTCAATTAAAAATCGTTGTTACTTAGATAGGTTAAAATTTGCTCATACAAGAACCATGGTGCCCAATTCCTTTTTTAACCAAGGAACAAGAAACTACTATACCATCAAAAGATAGCACAAGAAACCATAAACAGAATCTTCATATTCACCAAGAAAACTAAGAGATAAATTAGTTGTGAAGGAACTTAAAACAAGAAATTTGAATTTGTCAGGATGTTATTACTAAGGTGAAAAGGGGATCAGGGGAATAACATATCCTCTTTCTTATTTTGGGGGCTAGGGAGATGTGTCAAGGAAGCAAGGCACGGTTCTTACATGTCCAAACACTGTCAGATATGTGTTCCCAATGACAACTCCAAAAGCATCACGTACAATTCTTGTGGGCATAAACAATCACATGAGATGACCAAGTTATTTTTGTGTATGTATAAGAATCACTTAAGACCTTCGAATTAGTTCATGAATGCATGGAATGGGAGTTCATCACTTGGGTCTAGAAGATAAAGAAGTCTATCAGGTGCATGGTTGCAGGTATTCACAGGGCAGATAGAGGTTGATACAAAGTGGTACAACCACTCGGATGCTTGAGGAATGATCACACATATATAGTACAGTATTTGTTTGTGATTATAAACCCAGCAGGTGAGCAGAGTATGAGTATATCCTAGTTTTGTGGTAAAAGTGTGATAAAGTTATGACAAATAGCTTTGGAAATCTACTATTCTACCATACTAAACACTGCTACTCATCTCCGTTCTACAAGCATTTTGTTATATCAAGACTCTTAAATGGTGCTTCTATGAGAAACTGCCTAACAGTGCATATGCGAGAAACTGTCTTGTCAATCATGTGCAACAGTTGGACTCTAAATAGGTACTTGCAGTTCCATAAGTAGTGTGGACTTTGTTATTTCCAATTCCATGATGATATTATAAAACGTAGGGTGCCTATCATTTGATTTACTTCTGAGAAACTCAGACGAGATATGTAGGTCACTCTTGAAAGATTGGCTACATGAACCTAAACACGCTACAATCTACTCAAGTTGTGAGAGGGAGCGTAACCAGCCTAGATCGAGATAGACACCGAGGCATGGTCATAGTGTTACTGAAGGATACACCTTGGTTTTCTTTTCCTGATCGATGTGTTGCATATAAGCTCCATTGAAGAAGTCAATCCACGACAACTGTCAATGCCACTTCATATATACTTTCCAACTAGCAATAGCAGGAGGCAAGGCTAGAACCAGGAAAGAAATATTGATGTGTGTTCTTGGTAAGAGAGAGATAGAAAAGCTACATATGCTTGGTCCTACATGTGCAGATCGTTTTTTCCTATGAATACAATCAACACTAGGTTTGCAATGTCACTTCTATAAGTAGATCATTGATACATGGATCAGAGAACACACAACCCACTATGACATGTACTTCAGGTAGTTGCCCCAAGGACATGACACTAGGTGTTATAGGGATGCTTGAACCTGAGTATGCATACACCTTCTGAACATCTGTGGTATTGAGAGCACAAACACTACTAGAGGATTGAACATAAGTCGTTGGTATTGCCACTTGATGGAGTAGTGTCTAGTGGTACATTACAACTTGCATCAGTAACAAGTAACTGGCACCGACTGGTAGAGAAAACATGAATCACATATATAGGAGTATGCCCATAGTGAAGAATGACACATTGTGAGTCAAAAACAATTGTGGTGGTTGTCATGACCGGGATCTGTGGTGGTCAACGCGATTCACCTGATTTCTAAACTGCTAGGACTGCACGACCATTGAGCAAAGACCCTTCCTCTAATTCAATCACAACATCTAAGAGGTTTCATATCCTCTTCATGACGTGCAACTACCTAGATTACTTGTATGCTAGCTTCCAGCCCGATGATAAAATTGGCTGCTACATCCACATAGACTTCTGGATTGAATGCTTCTCGTAATTCATCTGCTCAGTTCTCAGTGACAAATACTAATTGCCTCAATCTCCAAATAGCAAACACAACTCTACCACTATAATACTTGGTTATCAACCATGTACATAGGCATCATGCAGACAACAAACTGACTACAACTTTCTCGTGGATTTCTACAACTAAATATTGGCAAAACAAACTTAGGATTTCACCATGCACAAAAATCACTGGTAATTTTTCCTTAAATTTTTTTCTGATTATACTTTTTTTGTTGTTTCGAGTTTATTTCTTGCAAATTAATTATTCTTATTTGATATGATATGTATGACCAGTTCTCTTCATATGGCATTGTTTCTTCTGGATAGGTTTTGTTTCTTGGTTAATAGTGGTTCCTTCATAAAAAAAATAACTAGCTGATATTTGCAAATAAATAATTTGACAATATAAATAGGTTTAGTCATATTGTAATATATATATATATAAGTTATCATCTAACTATAGGCAATAAAATATAATAATACATTTATCATCATCTATAATGTCCAACCTACAAAATTATCTTGAATTTATCTTTTTAGTATTATGATTCCTGAAGTTATAATATATACTTAAAGAATTTATCACAATAAATATGTCACAAATGTATTAAATAAATGACATGCATTCATATAGTTTGATATAGTGATACATAAAAAACTCTCATCATGTAGTTACCAATTAATACAATGATGGGTAAAATGTTTGGGTTTTCATTCATGGTAAAGAAAGATCGTTGAATGCAAGAAAGTTTGTCGTTCCCCCCCTAGTTCATAACTACTATTGAGATTCATTTTATTTACATGGTATTGACACTTTTACGTCATGTCATAATTCCTTTTGGGTTGTAAACCCATTTTACAAATTTTTAGACACCAATTTTTCATCTATCAAAATGATTTCTACTGTATATTATGTATTCTACTAATTTTTAAACTTAATTTATCGGTAAAAAGTATAAGAAGCTTTAATTGCTTCAAATACCATATCTGATTCAATTAGTTTATTAAACGATTCCAACAATTGTAATATGTATGTTTACATAAAAACATGATGAGAAAACTCCAAGGAGATGGTTTTATTTATTGCTAGTCAAGTCAAAATCAAATATTTAAAATGAAAAATTGTTGTTGTTCCATCGATATATTGGAAAACATGCTTACATGGAAGATAAATTGTTAAATTATTAATATATCAAAATAGTTCACCAATTAACAAGGTTGGGATGTTTCTTGTGTATATGTTAAGGGACAAGTCAATGATTCATAAAAATATTTGAACATACAAAATTAAAATTTCATTAATAAAAATGACTTTTGTCTATTCCAAAATTATGAATCTTCTAAAAAGATACTATCTTCTCAAAATCATTCTCTATGTATTTATATATGTTCATAAAGTTGTCTTCTTATGGAAATTCTACATATGTAAATAATATACAACAATACATGCAATGGTTCACTTAGATCAAAGAAAGTTCACTGCTTTGGGAAATTGTAGAATATCCTTATTGATGAGAAGTATATTCATTAGACAGTCCCTATAACATTTGTTTCATTCAAAATATTAAGCATTTTCTATTACTTTTCAAGAATTTAAGCAAAAAAAGAATCGTACAATGATTAATTATCCAATATATGTGCAATTAGAAAACAATACTATTGCAGACATGTTATTATTGTACCTCTACAATATACTCTTATTTATAGACCGTATACAAAATGTTTGGATAGTGGCTTCACTTACGTGTCAAAATTTTGGCTGTCAATTTTATTTCTTGGATCCATTTTTAGTTAATATGTTTAGTTGAATACCTCATTTGTGAATGGTATTACCAAAATACGTAAACAAATAAGAAGATATCACCATGGATACAACTATAGACATAGAGCTATCCAATTTTATTTAAACATTAGTTTTTCTAGATTATGAATGATTTACCCATTACCTACAATACAAGAAGTTATCAAGATAGTGTGACATATATTTCCCTTTTCATGTAGTAGTTATATACAAACATACATCAAGACTAGATTTCTGTTTTAGATTCTCTTTTGTGCATTGTCAATAACAACAAAATGTCATTTAAATAATTATGTCAAAATTTCAAAACTGAAAATTCTTTGACTAGAGTAAATTTCTAACACAAGAATGGATTGTATGAATATGTAAGCACATCCTTTAATGTTAATTATTCATGGATAACTCTATGTTTCCAACTAAGTAATTGCATTGTAACGTACCCGGATTTTCACCTTCTCAAAAACCCATGGAGATGAGAAGACAAAATCCGAAAACGTTAGCAATTATATCAGAGAGCGATGCGGAAGAATAATTCACATACATGAACATACAACCATAACATTTCTCAACAATAACGTGTATATTAATAAAACATGAATTATTACTCAATGATTTACAATTACATATTGAATGAAGATTTTACAATAACAGGATCTGAGACAATAGGTACAACATATACAACTTGCTCACATCCTATTCTTTTATCCCATTCTAGCTCTGGACCTAGAAAATATGAGAAAAAAAATCATCAACAAAAGTTGGTGTGTGGAATTAAAAGATATACTATGCTGGCATATAATATACTCAAAATTGAAGAAAGAGAAAGAAAACGTTACTTAAAGCCAGAAAATCAGGTAATCCCAAGTTATTAGCCACATTTAGAATGAATATGCATTATTATGGTGGACTTAGCACATACATAAATGGTGGGCCCTTCCCTGTGTACCTTGTACTCTAGGGATCTCCACATATACCGTGTACTCTAGGGAGGTGCTAGTCAACATTAAAGCTTTCCCTCTCTAATAGGGAGTTTAATGAGCACCACTAGTAACTACATTTCATTTATCCTCATTTATGTCCATTTATGTTCAAGCCAGATAATTGTCAATATACATACATCTACATCCAACAGTGTATTTCAAATACAAGCAAGCAAGTACATATATTTAACATCCAACAAATCTAGTCATATAATTATATCCACATACCTGAGTTTAGATATTTCTCACATATCCATGGTCATCTAGATAATCTCGTCAGCACCTGATTAATAGAAATTAATCATCATTAATAAATGTTCATCATATTCTAGGTATTTTAGGTCCAAAATATGGTTTGGACAAATCTAGGTTCCATCTAATCTTAGGATGGTATCTGATATTTTTCTACTGATCATGCGGTCATTTTAGAGGTCTGGTCCAAATTGCATATTTCTTGAATTCTTGAACTATTTTCTAAATATGAGGATTAAACATGTAATTAGGTAATAATGAGAAAAGACCTATATTCTCAATAATATTAAGATCAGAGTCCACATTTAATTTCCAGATGATATTACATTTCAAAATTATTTTTCTCCGATTTAACCTCAATCATTTTCTAATTATACCATTTAAATGAAGCATTCTCATCTATATTAAATGTAATCAATATTAGTGTCTCAAAAGTCTGATATAAGGGTTTTGAAATAAAGAGGGTACTTTTCTGAGCATGTGGGTATTTTTTAGGAATATTTTTGCCAACATAGATATTTTGGGTGGATTATACAAGTTCTGTGTATTATCTAATATATTTGAAGGTATTTACCTCGTTGGATTTTATAGAACCGGCTGGATTGGCATTGGACCCAGTGAACCGGATGGTCCATCTGTTGTGCCATCTTCTCCTTCAACATGATTTCCAGCCAACGCCTAGGCGCACCTCTGCTTTGCCAACATTGGTTCTGAGATCTACTAAGGGCTCCACCGCATCCGGGAACCCCGACGAGGAGTTAGAGCTTGATTCAGGTTGCATTGACTCTCTCTTCGTGTGTGGGGAAGCGCTGATCGGGACTGTTGTTCCTGCTTCATCCGCCGGTTTCCAAGGCCAACCCGGTTGAGGGTGCGCATGGCTATGGTGATAGGAGAGGGCTCAACGTTCCCTTACACGGGCGTCGTCACACTGGGAGACATTGACACGCCTTTTCCTCCTGCAAGGTGGATAGCCTCGATGTCATCTTAGCTATGCAGATCCAACACCGGTGTGAGGGACACAAGCCCAACCTATGTCGGTGAGCATTATGTGCATAGGCTTGGTTCTCGGTGCAAGCTGTCCTCGCAGACCCATCTCGACCTCACTGGCATTCCAAGAAATCCAACGTCATCATCCCCTCCAATGAGCTCGTGAGTGAGCAGACCACCAGATTGAGACCTGGCGGCTAGTGGTGATGGTGGGGGGTTCTTTGGCAACCTCCACAGCCACGATGTCCTCTGGATGGAGTGCCGCCGCAGGAAGCATTGGGGAACCCTTTCCGTCGTTAGTGCTTCATCATGGCTCGAGCAAGGCCTTCTTCTTGCTCTTGGCCATCTCTATAAGGTCCAGATCTGGAGAGTGCTCTTGGGTTGGGAGCCTCCATGTAGGGGGTAGACAGGGAGGGATTAGTAGAGATCGCAGCCTCCTCTCGGCCTGGTCATGGTGGAGTCTTCTCGACCGGCTCTCTAAGCATGTCTTCATCCACTTCACGATTGTTAGGGAGGGAGGAAAGGGTAGTGGGGTTTGGGTGCCACCGGTCTCCAAGTTCCAAGCTATAGGTGGGGTTATGAGGTAGTTTCGATGAGGCAACCTCACACTGCCACCGTGATCGCTCTTTGATCACCTGTATCAGGGTTACATGCTCAAGAAGGAACATATTGGCCTGGTCAGTCTCGTGATCCACAAAGCTCAGATCTAGCCCTCACTTCTCCACTAAGCGTGAGATATTGGCCATGCATTCCATGCTAAAAGCCATACCCAAGAAAGGGCAGTTTAGCGTAACATCAAATTGTCATGGGTACGAACTCAATAACCAAAAGAGCAAAGTCTTACCACTTTTATTTCATGAATGTCCTCAACTTCAAGCAATTATATATCTTTACAACAAGATTGAAACATCCTATAATTTTAGAAATATGCTCATGATATCCTAAAGTGGCTTATACCAAAGTTTGAGGCAAAAAATTTCATTAATTGGTCATGAAAACTAAATCTCCAAACAACCTTATAATAGGTTCTTAAAACTTGAACTCAACTTATAAAATAATATCATTTTGATCAGATAAGTTCAACAATACTAGTTATGATGCTAACACCCTAAATGCTTATCAATTCACCACTTGAGGTCATTGTAACTACTAAATGGAGCTCTTAGCCTCAAGTACCCAAGTGATAATGAATGTGTATAAATCTCGTCAGCATATATTCATGATCTTAGATAAAACCTTTTTATAACAATTAGGTATTCATCCATACATCTAGATCAAAATATCATATATGAATCTTACATAATTTGAATATTGAGAATCTGAAAATCTAGGTTATCACATTCACCCCACCTTATATGGAATTTCGTCCTTGAAATTTAACTAGTCACATACTTAAGGTGATATCAAGGGGTCCTACTTCATATAGGTCACCATTTCTAGCTTCCAAAGTTCTCATGATTCTAGATGTAACCCAAGCCGACATATTGGGTTCTCTATCATCTAGGGTATACCCATCCCACCTTATATAGGTGGAAGCATCATTTTCTTATAGAAGTTGTAGCATCACTTAGAGTCTTAGCCCTCAGATGACATTCTTATATTATAGGGTTTAAATCTGTATAGTCCCTTAAGGGTAAGGATTTTATTCATAAATATGGAGTCAAGGAGGCATTGCTTAAGGTTTCATCTTTTGCCCTATGAAATCATGCAAGGTAAAGTCAAGCTCATGCCATTATTTACTTGAAATATCACACTTAATATGATTAGTGTTGTCTATGATCAACATGACCATTGGATTTCATCGTGAGAGGGTATTATTTTTCAAATATATATATATATATATATATATATATATATATATATACATTAGAGTTTCACCTTTTGGTATGAGAGGCATTTTCAAACTAGAAGAATAGATTTGGGAAGATATGAGGTGATGAACTATTTTGTTATCATGTAACCTATGATCCAATGATATCTTTATTTCAAGATCATGTAACCTATGATGGTGGTGCCCTCGTCGGCCGTCAGCCTCCTTGGTTGTAGGGCGGCTGAAGGTAGCTCGGGACCTGTCTGGGGCCAAGATGTGTGGTGGAGTCGTGTCTGTGCCATGCGTTGACGCCCTCTAGGTGTTGATGCGGAGTCTCTATGGTTCTCTGGTGTCTCGGTTGGGGTTGTACTCAAGGGGGAGGGGCTTCTTCTTTTTCTCCTTGTGCTCTTCTGCAACTGTGTGTAGTAACACCTTCGAGGTGTTCGATACTTTGTTGCAGTATTTTCTAGCTTCTTCTTGGACACCCATATCATGAGCTAGATGTCCTGTGCTGTCTGTAGCCTCTTGTGGGGTTGGGATGGGGGGGTTCCTTCTTCCTTTCTTCTCAGTCCTCTTTGATGCAGCGAGCACCAAGTATTCGGTGGAATGCTTCTATTTTATCAAAAGTGGTTCGTAGCCTATTTTGTTCTCTGGTTTGTTGCTGTGTAAACATCTACCACCATTTGTTCTTGAACCTTGCGGGTGAGCAATTAGGTGGTGGGGCGGGTTTTTAGCTCAATGGATCTCCCTAATCCTGGCTTAGTACCACAATTTGTGGGTGCTCTCTTTAGAAAGTTGGTGTTGTGCTGCATGAAGGAGTTCTTTTTTGTGCTGATCTTCCTCTCCCATTCTTTGTTGTTAAAACACGGTGGTTCTTTCCTGGAGTTGGATAGCTAAGAAGATCAGGAACTTCTTGTCTAGGTACAGGATTGTTTTCTAGACTTTGTTCGATGTCTAACTGCTATTACTATTTGTGGGTATGCTGAATGCATGTAATAGTGGTTTGTTGTTATCTTTTTCTGGTTGGTCTGTCTAGACCTAGCTTGTATAGTTTGCCTGGTTTCCTTAGCTTTGTTTCATCAGTTTGCTTGTGTGTCCCCCTGCGTGGGGTATTTGTTCCTTGGTTGAGCTTTTTAGCTCATTGTGATGTAATGGGGTACTTTGTGCCCAAAGTTTTTGGTTTTATAGTAACACATTTTATTGACCGACCAAAAAAAAGATCAGGATTTCAGATTTATATGTCTCATGTATGATATGAAGGGAAAGAGAATATACTAAGTCAATCTTATCATGATTTCAAACTAGTATATTACATGTATGACATAGGAATGGAATACAGAATAGGTCAATCTTCTGTGAGTGACTCCTCATGGATAATCATCTATGTATCTCAAGTGAGGTTTCTAACATCATATATTAAGAAAGAGAAGGGGAAGGAACAATATTTATGAGTATCTTATGCACAAAGCATTTTACTCTCATAACCACAGTTCATATATCACCTCACTTGCAGCTAATGATGAGATTCATAAACATATGTCACTCAAACTAGAACCTAACTCAAAAAAAAGAATTGGCTTTTCATTATGAGTCACCTACCCATAATTTTTTTTTAAACCGAACTCTTCCATATAGGATTAAATCATGCAAAAGCACTCAACTCATCTACTAAAGAATAATGTAGTGTAGGACACATCATTTTAAACATATTTCATACTTCTCATATAATGGAGGCTAGGTCCTATGAACTTCTCCTTGTGGGTCTCACTCTCTCTAGAGTTCACCACATATCTCGTCCTACCACTAGATGTCCTCCCTTGTAATAGAGCTTGAGTCTCCTGCATATTCAACTTCATTTTAACTTAGCTCATCTTAAGCAAGAAAAGAGAATGCACTTTCATAATCAAGACTTAGCTTAGAATCTTCACAATTGGATTTAGCTCATATACAATATATAATGAAACTTATTTGAGTAGAGGTAGAACTTAGATAAGATCATCCATGCTTATATAAACTATCATTCTATTGTCTATCTATCTATCACATATCCTTACAAGTCTCTAGACATCTAATCTTCACTACTCCCTCATCTAGACTGATGTCACTCCCTTTCAATTAGGTTGCATGAACACTAACTACTCTCCAATGTGAGGGAGACATTTTATATTTACATATATTTAATAATTTATTATATAGTTTTTCTCTGAGAAAGAAGACGTCATAGAAAACTGTCAAGGCTCGAGCCGATTGGAAAACAAAACCAAATCAGCAAAACGAGTGTCCCACACACAGTAGATTGTCTAGTGCCATGTCACCTAGTGAAATGGTGAGAACAAGGTGTAGACTAGTGTAGCTACCCAATACATATGAGCTCTATATGCAAAGGGTTTCAGACACTTGTCTAAACCTAGTTCTCGAACATCTGGGTTCTAACTTAGAGGCTAGGTCAAACCTTATTCCTATAGCACAACTTACTAAGTTTCTAGGGTTTAATGTGAAAGGTGAGATTTGGTTTTTATATTTCGTGGTGAGCAATAGTTAGGTGTAGCTATTATTCATGCTCTGATACTAACTGTAACGTCCCCGAATTTTCACCTTCTCAAAACCCCATGGAGATGAGAAGACAAAATCTGAAAATGTTAGCAATTATATCAAAGAGAGATGCGGAAGCATAATTCACATACATGAACATACAAGCATAACATTTCTCAACAATAACGTGTATATTAATACAACATGAATTATTACACAATGATTTACAATTAAATATTGACCGAAGATTTTACAATCTATGAACATGTATGCTGACAAGATCTTAGACAATAGGTACAACATATACAACTTGCTCATATCCTATTCTTTTATCCCATTCTAGCTCTGGACCTAGAAAATACGAGAAACAAAATCATCAACAAAAGTTGGTACGTGGAATTAAAAGCTATACTATGCTGGCATATAATATACTTGAAATTGAAGAAAGAGAAAGAAAACGTTAAAGGCAGAAAATCAGGTAATCCCAAGTTATTAGCCACATTTAAAATGAATATGCATTACTATGGTGGACTTAGCACATACATAAATGGTGGGCCCTACCCCGTGTACCTTGTACTCTAGGGATCTCCCTGTATACCGTGTACTTTAGGGAGGTGTTGGTAAACATTAAAGCTTTCCCTCTCTAATAGGGAGTTTAATAAGCACTACTAGTAACTACATTTCATTTATCCTCATTTATGTCCTTTAATGTTCAAGGCGGAAAAATGTCAATATACATACATCTCCATCCAACAGTGTATTTCAAATACAAGCAAGAAGTATACATATTTAACATCCAGCAAATCTAGTCATATAATTATATCCACATACCTAAGTTTAAATATTTCTCACATATCCATGGTCATCTAGATAATCTGGTCAGCACCTGATTAATAGAAATTAATCATCATTAATAAATGTTCATCATATTTTCGGTATTTTAGGTCCAAAATAGGGTTTGGCCAAATCTAGGTTCCATCTAATCTTAGGATGGTATCTGATATTTTTCTACTGATCATGCGGTCATTTTGGAGGTCTGGTCCATATTGCATATTTTTCTAATTCTTGTACTATTTTCTAGAATTAATATGAGGATTAAACATGTAATTAGGTAATAATGAGAAAAGACCTAAAATTTCTCAATAATATTAAGATCAGAGTCCACATTTAATTTGCAGATGATATTAGGGTTCAAAAATTATTTTTCTCAGATTTAACCTCAATTATTTTATAATTATACCATTTAAATGAAGCATTCTCATCTAAATTAAATGGCATCAATATAAGTGTCTCAAAAGTCCGATATAGGGGTGTCAAAATAAAGAGGGTACTTTTCTGAGCCTGTGGGTGTTTTTTAGGAATATTTTGGCCAACATGGATATTTTTGGTGGATTATACAAGTTTTGTGTATTATCTAATATATTAGAAGCTATTTACCTGGTTGGATTTTATTGAACTGGCTGGATTGGCATTGGGCCCAGTGAACCGGATGGTCCACCTGTTGGGCCATCTTCTCCTTCATCACGATTTCCAACCAACGCCTAGGTGCGCCTCCGCTTTGCCAACATTGGTTATGAGATCTACTAAGGGCGTCGTTGCATCCTGGATCCCCGATGTGGAGTTAAAGCTTGATTCAGGCTGGATTGCACTGAATCTCTCTTCATGTGCGGGGAAGTGCTGATTGGGACTGTTGTTCCTGCTTCAGCCGCCGATTTCCAAGGCCAACCTGGTCAATGGTGTGCATGGCTATGGTGATAGGAGAGGGCTCAATGTTCCCTTATGTGGGCGTCGTCACACTGGGAGACACTGACGTGCCTTTTCCTCCTGCAAAGTGGATAGCCTCGAGGTCATCTTAGCTCTGCAGATCCAGCACCAGTGTGAGGGACACGAGCCCAACCTACGTCGGTGGGCATTATGTGCATAGGCTTGGTTCGGAGTGCAAGATGTCCTCGTAGACCGATCTCGACCTCACTGGTGTTCCAAGAAATCCATGGTCATCATCCCCTCTGATGAGCTCGTGAGTGAGCAGACCACCAGATTGAGACCTGGCAGCTGGTGGTGATGGTGGAGGGTTCTTTGGCAACCTCCACAGCCACGATGCCCTCTGGATGTAGTGTCGCCAGAGGTAGTGTTGGGGAACCCTTGCCGCCATTACTGCTTCCTCAAGGCTCGAGCAAGGCCTTCTGCTTGCTCTCGACCATCTCTGTAAGGTCCAGATCTGAAGAGTGCTCTTGGGTTGGGAGCCTCCATGTAGGGGGTAGACGGGGAGGGATCAATGGAGATTGCAGCCTCCTCTCGGCCTGGTCATGGTGGAGTCTTCTCCGCTGGCTTTCCAAGCATGTCTTCATCCACTTCATGGTAGTCAGGGAGGGAGGAAAGGGCAGTGGGGTTTAGGTGCCTCCGGTCTCCAAGTTCCAAGCTACAGGTGTGGTTATGGGGTAGTTTCGATGAGGCAACCTCACACTGCCACCGTGATCGCTCTTTGATCACCTGTATCCGGGTTACGCACTCAAGAAGGCACATATTGGCCTGGTCATTCTCGTGATCCACAAAGCTCGGAGCTAGCCCTCACTTCACTACTACAGAAATAGCATTCAGTGTCCCTTTTCTGGGCATCGGTTATTAAGGGCAACCGACGCCTATCATATTACCACGTCGGTTGCTTAAGCAATCCGACGTCTATATCCGAAACCAGCCAGACACGGGTACCGCTTTGCATTAAGCGTCGGTTGTTTATAACAAAACGGACGCTTAAAGTCGCCCGCGAAATCCAAATTTCGTTCAAGAAAAATAGTGTCACTTTCAGCGTCGGTGATGTAGCTAAAAAACTGACGCCTATTTGCGACGAAAATTTGCGCGAAAAGTGTCACTTTCAGCGGCGGTTGTCTTTGTATAACCGACGCTGAATATGGTTTCCGCCAAACAATTTCGTGAAAAAATCGTCCAATTGGACGTCAGTTGTTTAAAAGAACCGACACGAAAGTTATTTAAGCGTCAGTTGTGTGAAACAACCGACGCTATATGGGAACTTTATCCCGCGATCACCCGACCGTTCGCCTTTCTTCTGTTTCATTGCGAGCTTCTGCCTGTGCTGATTTCTTGTCCGGCGATTTGTCTCCGTCTCTGGCGACTTCGTCTCCCGCACCCCTTCACCGGCAATTTCTTCTCCGGCGCCCCCTTCTCCATCGCCACTCCTCCGCCCTCTCTTCTTTTCCCTACTGCTCTAGAGCCGCCGCCCCTACTGCTCTAGCGCTGCCGCCCCTGCTGCTCTAGCGCCGCCGCCCCTGGTGCTCCTCCACCGCCGTCGCGCCGCCCCTGCTGCTCCTCCAGCCTCGCTGCTAGCTGCTGCTCCACCGCCGTCGCTGCTACTCCTCCAACCAGAGCCACCGGAGCCTCTGCCTTTGACAAGGTTGGTCTTCCCGCTGCTAGCTGCTCTACTTTTTTTGCATCGATTAAATTGTTGTGATAAAATGCATGTAATGTATTTGATTAGAGTTAATGTAATCTGGATGTTCATAATAATGTAGTATGTTAAACCAATGGTTATAACATAGTATGATCTTAATCTGATCTAGATGTCATTATATAATTATGTGATCCCAACATATTAAATTGAATTAGAATGATTTCATGAATTATAGGGTTTTAAAGTTGATAAACATGTACATGCGGAAATAGGGTTATTAAACCAATGTCTAGTACACAAATATTAGATGATATTCAAGAAAACCCTAGTTTGATGAGCATGTTGTTAATCATGTTGATTATGTTTCGGGTGTCTACTAAACCCTAGTTATATGAATACATATATATATATATATATATATATATATATATGAATACATATATATATATATATTCAAGAAAACCCTAGTTATATGAATACATATATATATTCAACAAAACCCTAGTTATATGAATACATATATATATATATATATATATATATATATATATGAAACAGAAATATATATATATATAAAATCCTATACATATATATGAGACAGAAATATATATATATATATATATATATATATAATCCTATATATATATATATATATATGAAATAGAAATATATATATATATATAATCCTATACATATATATGAAACAGAAATATATATATATATATATATATATATATATAATCCTATACATATATATAATCCTATATATATATATATAATCCTATACATATATATATGAAACAGAAATATATATATATATATATATATATGAAACAGAAATATATATATATATATATATATATATATATATATATAATCCTATATATATATGAAACAGAAATATATATATATAATCATATACATATATATATATATATATATATATATATGAAACACAAATATATATATATATATATGAAATAGAAATATAATCCTATATATACATAAATATATATATATATATATGTATGTATATATAAACAGAAATATATATATATAATCCTATACATATATATAATCCTATATATAAACAGAAATATATAAACAGAAATATATAAACAGAAATATATGAAATAGAAATATATATATATATATATATATATGTATAGATAGATATATATATATATGTATATATGTATAGATAGATATATATATGAAACAGAAATATATAAATACATAATCCTATATAAATGCTAAATGTTTTCCTTTTTCTAGTTTATACAAATGCGAAATGTTTTCCTTTTTCTAGTTGATACAAATGCTAAATGTTTGCCTTTTTAATGACATTTTCAGATGGCTGACCATGATGAGAATGATGTCCATGATGAGCATGAAGTCCATGATGAGCATGCTGTCCATGACGAGCATGGCGAGGATACCAATGTAAGTTCTAAAAACATATCCTGTATTTCTATAAAATTCATTATCTTCTAGTTATGTCATATATCCTATATTTCTATATTGGCCTAATTCAGTGTGTTTATTTTTGTCAAATTTTAGGTTGATGATGCACAGGTACCCGCTGAAGCAATTGAGCAACTTGATGCGCAGCAACAAAAACTTAACAAGAAAAGGGGTATCACTCTGTTGAAAAAGTTAACTGCGCTGAGTGGCAGTGGATCCAAATTGGTTGTGGATTTTGATAATGGAGGGAATGCAATTGGAGTGAACCGCAATAATTTTATAAACTATCTTGGGGTTGTCACTCGAAGCCATTGTGGTGTTAAGTATGATAATTGGCATAAATTTCCTCAGGCGAAGAAAGACTTGATATGGAAAGATTTATGCGTGAGTTATTTTTTAGATTACAAATTCTATTATTTGCAATTCTATTTTTGGATACTAGTTAATAACATTTCTATTTTACGGAATCTGTTTGCATTGGATGAGATGTTGCATCGTAAAAGTGTGATGCAACGCGCTGGAAAGATGCTTAGGAATTACAGGACAAATCTGAACAGAGAATACATAAAACAGGGTGATAAGAAGAAGAAGTCAGCCCTTGAACAATGGAACTTCTTGGACAAAGAAGATTGAGACAATTTTGTTGCTTCAAGAAATTCTGAAGCATTCAAGGTATTAGGCGTCACTCCCATTTTAATTAATATACATTGTACTACTAACCTAATTATAAATGTGCATACTAACTAGGCCTTCAGTGATGCACAAAAAGCAAGGCGTGCACTGAATGTGCATGACCACACTATGGGTCCAAAAGGCTATGCAAGCGTTCGCCAAAGACTACAGGCGGAGTCTGCGGCTACTTAGGAGTCTGCGGCTACTCAGGAGTCTGCGGCCACACCCTTGCCTCGCCATGATATCTGGATAGCTGGCAGGCAAAACAAGAAGGGTGAAATAAAGAAGCCCGAAACTGTTGAGGCGGCTGCAAAAATGGTAAAATACAACTCTTAGAACAATGGTTTGAATATTGATTATTTGTGGTGTTAACTTACCAAATTCTGTTTATGGTGATTAGCGGGAGCTGCACGAGCAGAGGAAACAAGGCACGTTCATCCCTCAGGGCACAAGGGATGAATTGACAGTTGCTCTGGGTAACTCAGCGCATCCTGGACGTGTTAGAGGTGCCGGCGCTGGTGTGGGCATCAAAGCATTCTTTGGGCCATCCCAGCGCAAACCCAGAGCGGGACTTTCTCAAGAAGATGTATCCTATTCTTTTTTTAGAATGTTACTGCAAAAGGAAATTCATTAATAAGAAGCTAATGTTTGTTTTATCCATGTATAGGTGAATAAGAGAGTCGAGGATATAGTTGCTAAGAAGGTCAACGATGTAGTTGCTGAGAAGGTCAAGGAAGAATTGCTGTGGTGGCAGGCATCTCAGGCTTCCAATCAGCCTATGGCGACCCACTCTTCTCCTGGTGCACAGACTGTGAGTAATCCTGGAGACCCATCGCCTAATACGTCTGCTGTAAGTATTGTTTATGACATTGTAGCTAGTCTTTTCAAGATGATATGTTTTCAAGATGATATGTATATATGTATAACATTCCTGACGTAAATTTGTAGGCATTGAAGCCATGTCGCTTAAGAATGCAAAACTATGTTGTTGCAGAGGCGCAGGCTTACCAGTCCCTTCTTGGAGCAACATTTCATGGGACTCCAATGCCGCAGGGCTACTTTCGTGTGGGCCCGATACATGTATTACCCGATTGGAGGGAAGCTGCGTTGCCATATGCCCACCCAGATATTGATAAACTTGGTGAGGCAGAAGGCGGGGTCATATTGTGGCCCAAAGCAGATGTCCTCTACACGAGTGAAATTGTAAGATAAATTTACATTGATTTAGACTGTTAATGTGTATATAATGATGTCAACTGATCTGAAATTATATATACAGGTTAAAAAGAAGACACCAGGAGCACCTAGGCCTCCACCTCCACTTCCCGCATGACCAACTTGGGTTCCAACTGACCTAACATACCCGTTAGGTCCTGCTTGTAGGGGAATGGCATGTTGTCTACGG
The DNA here is from genome assembly GCA_963693085.1 of Alisma plantago-aquatica. NCBI lineage: Eukaryota > Viridiplantae > Streptophyta > Magnoliopsida > Alismatales > Alismataceae > Alisma > Alisma plantago-aquatica. Next base: position 1,065,555,357 of record OY856412.1, read on the forward strand.
GCACATAATATACATTGCCCTATAATTGTTTCTTTAGATGCAGATTATGCAGGTCAATCATACGACAGCTCTTTATTTATATAAGATATTATTGAGTTGTTTCAGTATGAGTGGCTGAATACATCAATGATAGAGACATGGATAAGGTGAGATCTTGTTTATACATCCATATACCTTGTGTAAGATCCGGTGATATGGTTTCTTATATATTAATGCATACACATATATGTTTTGCAGCTACTTAGTCGAAGATCATTGCAAACAATTTGCATATGATCATGTTGGATTTTTGATTCCATCATTGATTAGTATGGTAGCTAAAGACCCTGATAGTGTTCAACAATACTGTATAGATGCTTTTACAATTTTTGGTCAGCAAATGAAGACGATAATAATAGCTCCATTCAATGTCAAGTAAGTTTGCTTTATTTATAATTTGGACTTAAGAAAATTCCATTATTATTTTGCATTTTGAGTTATTAATTGTTAACTTTTTACCTCTAGTGGTAGACATTGGGAGTTACTAGTTATTGTCCCTGGGACGTTCACTGTTTATTATCTAGATCCCGCAGGAAGTATATTAAACACTAAAATCAGACACGTAATGAGAATGCCATTATTCTGGTGAGAAATATTTCATTTTTATATCCGTTAACATCTTTTATTATATTACTATTTACTTATGCAATTTACTATGTTATATTAACATGTAGGGGTTTAGATGCATTCAAAAAGGCTGGAGGAAAGGTCCCAAGGAAAAAGAACCAGCCATTGTCTTGGGAGAACGTAAAAGTAAGTTCCCGACTCCCCGACTCCAATGTATATATTATTGATGTGAATTGTGCTTAGTTGTATTATTTTGTATGTTTCAATTTATAGTGCGCTACACAAGACAATGGTTGGGCATGCGCATACTATGTGATGCGATTTATGAGATGATTATAAACATGCCGCATTGGACATCGATACCATACATGAGGTATTATATATAGTCTCATTAGTTAGTATGAAATATATCAATCTTATTTTTATATTATTACTTATATATATACATCATTCTCTTTGTAGGTGTTTAAAACTGACCACACTATAGGAAAATGCTTAAAAAATGTACATGCTCCATATACGAGGGAAACATTAGATGAAGTAAGAGAAGAATGGGCAATAGTTGTACAAACAGTGGCAACTGTAAGATATAATTGGGATGTTGATAGTGATGATGAATGATACTTTGTAAATGAATGTTTCTGAATGTTAAAACATGTATTTGAATGATTCTATATGTGTGAACGTGAGAATTGAATTGATGTCTGAATGTATCTACTTGTGTGAATCTTTTTTTGTTAATTTTGCAGGTTTGTGGCCTGTTTGTAGGCTGATATCAATGGATGTCGTAAACCTGCAGTTCAGAAAACTGAACTGCAGGTTCTCATCCTGCTGACCAGCCACAGCAGGCCTGCAAACTGATATGAAAAAAAATAGATATAGGCGTCGGTTATTTACAGATAACCGTCCGCACAGACCTACAGCGTCGGCTTTTTGTAAAGGAACGACGCCTGATGCGACCAAAGCAATACTTGGTCTCTAATACATGTAGGCGTCGATCCTTTAGTAGACAAACCGACGCCAAAGGGCTTTCCTAGATGTCGCCGTTTTCTGTGGCGCGAACGCTTTTGGTGTCGATTGTTTATAAACATCCGACGCTTTTAGTCTAAATAGGCGTCGGGTGAAAACCCGACGTTGAAGTGTTAGACCTTTAGCGGCGCCCACATAGGTGTCGGCCTCACACCGACGCCAAAAGGGGTTAAACAACCGACGCCAAAGGCGGTTTCTGTAGTAGTGCTTCTCCACTAAGTGTGAGATATTGGCCATGCATTCCATGCTAAAAGCCATACCCAAGAAAGGGCAGTTCAGCGTAACATCAAATTGTCACCGATACTAACTCAATAACCAAAATAACAAAGTCTTACCACTTTTATTTCATGAATGTCCTCAACTTCAAGCAATTATATCTCTTTACAACAAGATTGAAACATCCAATAATTTTAGACATATGCTCATGATATCCTAAAGTGGCTTATACCAAAGTTTGAGGCACAAAATTTCATTAATTGGTCATGAAAACTAATTCTCCAAAAAACCTTATAATAGGTGCATGAAACTTGAACTCAACTTAGAAAATAATAGCATCTTGATCAGATAAGTTCAACAATACTTGTTATTATGCTAACACCCTAAAGGCTTATCAATTCACCACTTGAGGTCATTGTGACTACTGAATGGAGCTCTTAGCCTCAAGTACCCAAGTGATAATGAATGTGTATAAATCTCGTCAGCATATATTCATGATCTTAGATAAAACCTTTTTATAACAATTAGGTATCCATCCATACATCTAGATCAAAATATCATATATGAATCTTACATAATTTGAATATTGAGAATCTAAAAATCTAGGTTATCACATTCACCCCACCTTATATGGAATTTCGTCCTTGAAATTTAACTAGTCACATACTTAAGGTGATATCAAGGGGTCCTACTTCATATAGGTCACAATTTCTAGCTTCCAAAGTACTCATGCTTCTAGATGTAACCCAAGCCGACATATTGGGTTCTCTATCATCTAGGGTATACCCATTCCACCTTATATAGGTGGAAGCATAATTTTCTTATAGAAGTTGTAGCATCACTTAGAGTCTTAGCCCTCAGATGACATTCTTATATTATAGGGTTTAAATTTGTATAGTCCCTTAAGGGTAAGGATTTTATTCATAAATATGGAGTCAAGGAGGAATTGCTTAAGGTTTCATCTTTCACCCTACGAAATCATGCAAGGTAAAGTCAAGTTCATGACATTATTTACTTGAAATGTCACACTTAATATGATTAGTGTTGTCTATGATCAACATGACCCTTGGATTTCATTGTGAGAGGGTTTTATTTTTCATATATTTATATATATACACATTAGGGTTTCACCTTTTGGTATGAGAGGCATTTTCAAACTAGAAGCATAGATTTGAGAAGATTTGAGGTGAAGAACTATTTTGTTATCATGTAACCTATGATCCAAAGATATCTTTATTTCAAGATCATGTAACCTATGATGGTGGTGCCCTCGTCGGCCGTATTCCTCCTTGGTTGTAGGGCGGCTGAAGGTAGCTCGGTACCTGTCTGGGGCCAAGATGTGTGGCGGAGTCGTGTCTATGCTACGCGTTGACGCCCTCTAGGTGTTGATGCGGAGTCTCTGTGGTTCTCTGGTGTCTCGGTTGGGGTTGGACTCAAGGGGCAGGGGCTTTTTCTTCTCCTTGTGCTCTTCAGCAACTATGTGTAGTAACACCTTCGAGGTGTTCGATACATTGTTGCATTATTTTCTATCTTCTTCTTGGACACCCGTATCATGAGCTAGATGTCTTGTGTTGTCTACAGCCTCTTGTGGGGTTGGGATGGGGGGGGTTCCTTCTTCATTTCTTCGCAGTCCTCTTTGATGCTGTGAGCACCAAGTATTCAGTGGAATGCTTCTGTTTTATCAAAAGTGGTTCGTAGCCTGTTTTGTTCTGTGGTTTGTTGCTGTGTAAACAACTACCACCGTTTGTTCTTGAACCTTGCGGGTGAGGAATTAGGTGGTGGGCGGGTTTTTAGCTCGATGGATCTCCCTAATCCTGGCTTAGTACCACAATTTGTGGGTGCTCTCTTTAGACAGTTGGTGTTGTGCTGCATGAAGGAGTTTTTTTTGTGCTGATCTTCCTCTCCCATTCTTTGTTGTTAAAACGCAGTGGTTCTTGCCTGGAGTTGGATAGCTGAGAAGACTAGGAACTTCTTGTCTAGGTACAGGTTGGTTTGCTAGACTTTGTTCGATGTCTAACTGCTATTACTATTTATGGGTATGCTGAATGCATGTAATAGTGGTTTGCTGTTGTCTTTTTCTGGTTGGTCTGTCTGGACCTAGCTTGTATAGTTTGCCTGGTTTCCTTAGCTTTGTTTCATCAGTTTGCTTGTGTGTCCCCCTGTGTGGGGTATTTGTTCCTTGGTTGAGCTTTTTAGCTCCTTGTGATGTAATGGGGTACTTTGTGCCCAAAGTTTTTGGTTTTATAGTAACACATTTTTTTGACCCACCAAAAAAAGATCAGGATTTCAGATTTATATGTCTCATGTATGATATGAAGGGAAAGAGAATATACTAAGTCAATCTTATCATGATTTCAAACTTGTATATTACATGTATGACATAGGAATGGAATACAGAATAGGTCAATCTTCTGTGAGTGACTCCTCATGGATAATCATCTATGTAGCTCAAGCGAGGTTTCTAACATCATATATTAAGAAAGAGAAGGGAAAGGAACAATATTTATGAGTATCTTATGCACAAAGCATTTTATTCTCATAACCACAGTTCATATATCACCTCACTTGCAGCTAATGATGAGATTCATAAACATATGTCACTCAAAGACCTAACTCAAAAAAAAGGATTGGCTTTTCATTATGAGTCATCTACTCGTAATTTTTTTTTAAATCAAACTCTTCCATATAGGATTAAATCATGCAAAAGCACTCAACTCATCTACTCAAGAATAATGTAGTGTAGGACACATCATTTTAAACATATTTCATACTTCTCATATATTGGAGGCTAGGTCCTGTGAACTTCTCCTTGTGGGTCTCACTCTCTCTAGAGTTCACCACATATCTCGTCCTACCACTAGATGTCCTCCCTTGTAATAGAGCTTGAGTCTCCAGCATATTCAACTTCATTTTAACTTAGTTCATCTTAAGCAAGAAAAGAGAATGCACTTTCATCATCAAGACTTAGCTTAGAATCTTCACAATTGGATTTAGCTCATATAAAATATATAAAGAAACTTATATCACTAGAGGTAGAACTTAGATAAGATCATCCATGCTTATATCAACTATCATTCTATTGTCTATCTATCTATCACATATCCTTACAAGTCTCTAGACATCTAATCTTGACTACTCTCTCATCTAGACTGATGTCACTCCCTTTCAATTAGGTTGCATGAACACTAACTACTCTACAATGTGAGGGACAGATTTTATATTTACATATATTTAATAAAATATGATATAGTTTTTCTCTGAGAAAGAAGACGTCAGAGAAAACTGTCGAGGCTCGAGCCGATTAGAAAACAAAACCAAATCAGCAAAATGAGTGTCCCACACACAGTAGATAGTTTAGTGCCATGTCACCTAGTGAAATGGTGAGAACAAGGTGTAGACTAGTGTAGCTACCCAATACATATGAGCTCTATATGCAAAGGGTTTCAGACACTTATCTAAACCTAGTTCTCGAACATCTGGGTTCTAATTTAGAGGCTAGGTCAAACCTTATTCCTATAGCACAACTTACTAAGTTTCTAGGGTTTAATGTGAAAGGTGAGATTTGGTTTTTATATTTCATGGTGAGCAATTGTTAGGTGTAGCTATTGTTCATGCTCTGATACTAACTATAACGTCCCTGGATTTTCACCTTTTCAAAACCCCATGGAGATGAGAAGACAAAATCCGAAAATGTTAGCAATTTTATCAGAGAGCGATGCGGAAGCATAATTCGCATACATGAACATACAAGCATAACATTTCTCAACAATAACGTGTATATTAATACAACATGAATTATTACACAATGATTTACAATTACATATTGAACGAAGATTTTACAATCTATGAACATGTATGCTGACAAGATCTTAGACAATAGGTACAAAATATACAACTTGCTCATATCCTATTCTTTTATCCCATTCTAGCTCTAGACCTAGAAAATACGAGAAACAAAATCATCAACAAAAGTTGGTACGTAGAATTAAAAGCTATACTATGCTGGCATATAATATACTCGAAATTGAAGAAAGAGAAAGAAAACATTACTTAAAGGTAGAAAATCAGGTAATCGCAAGTTATTAGCCACATTTATAATGAATATGCATTACTATGATGGACTTAGCACATACATAAATGGTGGACCCTTCCCCGTGTACCTTGTACTCTAGGGATCTCCCTGTATACCGTGTACTTTAGGGAGGTGCTAGTCAATTAAAGCTTTGCTTCTCTAATAGGGAGTTTAATGAGCACCACTAGTAACTACATTTCATTTATCCTCATTTATGTCCTTTTATGTTCAAGGCGGAAAAATGTCAATATACATACATCTACATCCAACAGTGTATTTCAAATACAAGCAAGCAAGTATATATATTTAACATCCAACAAATCTAGTCATATAATTATATCCACATACCTAAGTTTAAATATTTCTCACATATCCATGGTCATCTAGATAATCTGGTCAGCACCTGATTAATAGAAATTCATCAGCATTGATAAATGTTCATCATATTTTAGGTATTTTAGGTCCAAAATAGGGTTTGGCCAAATCTAGGTTCCATCTAATCTTAGGATGGTATCTGATATTTTTCTACTGATCATGCGGTCATTTTGGAGGTCTGGTCCATATTGCATATTTTTCTAATTCTTGAACTATTTTCTAGAATTAATATGAGGATTAAATATGTAATTAGGTAATAATGAGAAAAGACCTAACATTTCTCAATAATATTAAGATCAAAGTCCACATTTAATTTCCAGATGATATTAGGGTTCAAAATTATTTTTCTCAGGTTTAACCTCAATCATTTTCTAATTATACCATTTAAATGAAGCATTCTCATCTAAATTAAATGTCATCAATATTAGTGTCTCAAAAGTCTGATATAGGGGTTTTGAAATAAAGAGGGTACTTTTCTGAGCCTATGGGTGTTTTTTAGGAATATTTTTGCCAACATGGATAGTTTTGGTGGATTATACAAGTTTTGTGTATTATCTAATATATTTGAAGCTATTTACCTGGTTGGATTTTATTGAACCGGCTGGATTCGCATTGGACCCAGTGAACCAGATGGTCCACCTGTTGGGCCATCTTCTCCTTCATCACGATTTCCAACCAACGCCTAGGTGCACCTTCGCTTTGCCAACATTGGTTCTGAGATCTACTAAGGGCGTCGCCGCATCCTGGAACCCCAGTGAGGAGTTAGAGCTTGATTCAGGCTGGATTGCACTGAATATCTCTTCATGTGCAGGTAAGCGCTGATCGGGACTGTTGTTCCTGCTTCAGCCGCCGGTTTCCAAGGCCAACCTGGTTGATGGTGCACATGGCTATGGTGATAGGAGAGGGCTCAATGTTCCCTTACGCGGGCGTCGTCACACTGGGAGACGTCGACGTGCCTTTTCCTCCTGCATGGTGGATAGCCTTGAGGTCATCTTAGCTCTACAGATCCAGCAACAGTGTGAGGGACACGAGCCCAACCTACGTCGGTGAGCATTATGTGCATAAGCTTGGTTTGCAGTGCAAGATGTCCTCGTAGACCGATCTCGACCTCACTAGCGTTCCAAGAAATCCATTGTCATCATCCCCTCCGATGAGCTCGTGAGTGAGCAGAGCACCAGATTGAGACCTGGCAGCTGGTGGTGATGGTGGAGGGTTCTTTGGCAACCTCCACATCCACGATGCCCTCTGGATGTAGCGCCGCCAGAGGAAGCGTTGGGGGACCATCTGCTTGCTCTCGACCATCTTTGTAAGGTCCAGATCTGAAGAGTTCTCTTGGGTTGGGAGCCTCCATGTAGGGGGTAGATGGGGAGGGATCAATGGAGATTGCAGCCTCCTCTCGGCCTGGTCATGGTGGAGTCTTCTCCGCCGGCTCTCCAAGCATGTCTTCATCCACTTCACGGTTGTCAGGGAGGGAGGAAAGGGCAGTGGGGTTTGGGTGCCACCGGTCTCCAAGTTCCAAGCTACAGGTGTGGTTACGGGGTACTTTCGATGAGGCAACCTCACACTGCCACCATGATCGCTCTTTGATCACTTGTATCCGGGTTACACGCTCAAGAAGGCACATATTGGCTTGGTCAGTCTTGTGATCCACAAAGCTCGGAGCTAGCCCTCACTTCTCCACTAAGCGTGAGATATTGGCCATGCATTCCATGCTAAAAGACATACCCAAGAAAGGGCAGTTCAGCGTAACATCAAATTGTCACGGGTACTAACTCAATAACCAAAAGAACAAAGTCTGACCACTTTTATTTCATGAATTTCCTCAACTTCAAGCAATTATATCTATTTACAACAAGATTGAAACATCCTATAATTTTAGACATATGCTCATGATATTCTAAAGTGGCTTATACCAAAGTTTGAGGCACAAAATTTCATTAATTGGTCATGAAAACTAATTCTCCAAATAACCTTATAATAGGTGCATGAAACTTGAACTCAACTTAGAAAATAATAGCATCTTGATCAGATAAGTTCAACAATACTTGTTATTATGATAACACCCTAAAGGCTTATCAATTCACCAGTTGAGGTCATTGTGACTACTAAATGGAGCTCTTAGCCTCAAGTACCCAAGTGTTAATGAATGTGTATAAATCTCGTCAGCATATATTCATGATCTTAGATAAAACCTTTTTATAACAATTAGGTATCCATCCATACATCTAGATCAAAATATCATTTATGAATCTTACATAATTTGAATATTGAGAATATAAAAATCTAGGCTATCACATGTATAGTACTTTCAAACACCTTTTTAAATACATATGGTAAATTTAAGATAGAAGATATTGAAGACATATGCTAAAAAATAGTGATGCAAAATTTTCTACATAGTACAATACGATAGAAATATATATTAGTCAATTCCTTTCCTAAATATTTGAGTTTTTGTTCTCTAATATGTTCCGTAATTATTAAAGACTCATCATTTCTCTTGCATTGAAATGACTCAAAAATATAATTACTTTATTGTATCCTTTAATGACATTCTTATTAACTAACTACTATATATTTATTGCCCTATACTATTTGTTATTAAATAGTGAATATATATGCTAGATATTAAGACAATTTTTGTATAATCTTATCATCAAAGTCTTATAAAAGTGAAACCATACAAGAAATTCAATATAATTGGATAAATTGAACCCGTTGAGTTGTTAAAGCCTAGATTCATAAAGTGCATCAGAAGGGTAAGGGTGTTCTCCAATATGACAATAGGACGTACTAGGTTAGAACAAATCTAGACCCTACATTGGTTCACGTCTATAGATATCATGCTACTTCAACATATTTTAGAACAAACGACTAAAAATATATATGAAACTATGGAACACTAGGAAACAATGCTCACAATTTTTATTGAATTGATTTCCATTTAAAATTTACCTTACACATTGATATTTCAAATGTTTAGACATATACTCTTAAAAAAGTATCAAAATTATATAATGTTGACGAGGTACCTGTGTAGTATAAGATCACATATAATTCTTACAATAGATACATAACAAGTTAGATTGGAAGTTTTGAAAATTGGAAGATGAGTGCATATAATATCTCATTTCTTACAATGTTATAGTTGAAATGAATTGGTCAAATTGTTGGGGTATAGGTCGTATAATACATTTGCCATGGATATTGAAAAATCCTAACTAAAATTCATATCAATTTACATATACAAACAATTTATAGAATATGAATAATTCAAAAATAAATGTGATACTAAAATGATAAAATTTTTGTAATAAATCAACATTTGTTGACAACAATTGAACAAAAGAATAATGCAATATTTAGTAATGAATGATATAATAAATTATACTAATTTTGCTAAAGTTTATGTAACTCTCTTTAGCCCTACATACCATAAAGTGTAACCTTATGGAAAGGAATTCATCAAACATTGATGAATATATACTGGAGACAATGAACATGAAGTGTTCAGTACAAAAACTTGTAGAAACAAAATACATGTATAGGTATTGTTTGGAATCATTGAAATCATCCATGATCCTCTTGAATTTGAATAAAATAAATTGTAACCTTTATTTACCTAGAAAATTTGTTGAAATTGATTTCTCAAATAAATCAATAGACAATATTACATGGTAGGTTATGTATATTGTTTGGTTTTGTGTATCAAAACCAAAATTGAATGATGAAATTGTTTTCCTATGTTTGAGTGTTTTGTAAATAAACATCACAATTAATATCCAAGTTTGTACGTTGTATTTTTATTTCTTAAGATATTGTTCCACTTATATATTTTTAACAATGAAGTTCATTTCACTATTCCAAATAGATATAGTTTACTCGAGATAGATTTACACAACTAAATATATTAACTTGTTACTTTGTTTAGAGAAAATCAAAATTACATAAAGTGTATTGTTTTATGTTTTTCAACAAGTTTAAGTGTTCCTTGTAGGTTTTCTAATTTTTCTATCATAATGCCTATCATTATTATTGTGATAATACTTTGAACATAATTCTCACAAAGAGATGTACATTTATGTAGAATCAAAAAACAAACCATAAACCAACATGATATACTAATCATGAAATAAAATGCACATTTCATAAGAATACAAGGAGTTTTGTGATCATATTAACATAAAGTCTAAAATAAATGTACTATATCAAAATCATGCTGAAGAAGTTCAAGTTGAAAGTATTATGTGTCATATCTATTTCGTACAAATAAAAGAAGAAAAACACAATTTAAATCCATACAAAGAAATGTAAATGAAAGAAAACATCAATAAATAAATTATATAACGAACATGAGTGCAAAGAATTGAATGGAAGTGGTTTAAATTTTTTAAGAGGCAAAATTATCACACAAGGCGGATCCTTCTCACTAGGTCGGTGCTGCAGGCTATGATCAGATTTTGGTGCGAGGTGTGTGATATCCCACATCCTACTGCTGAGAACATGAGGAAGCTCTTGGCTAGTTTCGTTTGGGGCGGAGGCAGCCATGTCGTGGCCTGGGACACCATTGCGAAGCCTTACTACAAATGCGGCCTCAATCTGGTCAACCCCTTGACCATGGTCACAGAGAGCTATGGGAGAAGGGCCGACAGATTCCTGAGAGGAGGTGATAATATATGGACTCAGTGGATGATAAGAAGGTATGGTGATCTGAACTGTGGTTTCGACGGAAAATCTTCGAGGGTATGGAGGAATATGTGCAGAAGATGGGAGACCATACAGAATGACTACTGTGTTTATGACAATGGTATTGCTTCTCTAGTCAGACCGAGGATGACACCATGGATCATCAGAGATGATGGTGTTGATGTGTTATGGGCCAAGTTCCTATGGAACAAATGCCACATTCCTAAGTGGAGCACAACAACCTATAAGGCTCTCCTTTGCAGGCTACCTACTGCTGATAGGCTCGCTGGATGGGGTATACATGTAGAGAAGAAATGCGTTCTTTGCAAGAGGGAGGATGAAAGCCATAGCCATTTGTTTGGGACATGTAATTTCTTCAGAAGAAGTTGGGCGATTGTCACACTCAGATGCGGGTGGGGACAAGTTTTTGATGATAGCATCGTTGGGTTGATATCCAAACTGATGGGTATGCTCGCTGGTAAACATGAGCGGGCTATAGGTGGTTTATGCCTGACAGGTGTTTGCTATAATGTCTGAGAGGAGAGGAACAACAGAACTCATAGTAGGAATTTTTGTAGAGAAGAGGAGATTGTGGAGAAGGTGGCTCGCACACTTTCACGATCCCTCAAATGTAGTAAGGGCCTCGCCTCAGGTCTGTCTGAGCAAGCCAATAGATATTGGGGTTTTTGTAGATAATAACCCTCTGTATATATTTTTGCAGTCTGGTCCTGTTCTACAGGTTCCTTTGGCAATATATTTACCTATTTCTAAAAAAAACGAACTCTTGATCATTATATAGTGCAATACTAGACACAAATATTCAAATAAATGTGTTCTTAGTTTATATTTCATTTAAAATTAGTTAAACTTAAAATTAATTCTAGACTACTATACAATTATTTACTGGTATTTTTTTTAGTTTATTCAAATCAGCTAGATATATGATTGACGTGCAGGGCACGTGCAATTACTAGTTATATAAAAATGAACTGGTGAAAAAATAAAGACAAATGGTATAGACATGATAGGGATAGAGATGTAGAATCATTTTTATTATTACGTGTTCACGACGCTGTGAGAAACTGCAAGGGAGATGACGACCCATGAGCTCTACCTTTCCACTTCTCAAGTCCACTAGATCAGGCATCTAGTTCTAAAAACCTTATCCACACTTGAGTCATTCAATCGAGAATCCATGCCATGTTGGTATAAAATTTGGCGGCCGAGCAGTGTCATGAAAAGAATGGAAAGATCTATTTAATCAATTTAAAATGCACCAAAACTCATTATGTTGAAGAAATTCTTTATCCTATAAATCTTCAAAGTTAATCAATGTTAACATCACTTCCTGTTCTAAACTATCTAGTCAAGGACAAATATCCAAGACCAAACAAAACGTCTATTATCCAGGTTTAACTCACAAACAAAACTATTTGTTGATTTCCATATTTATATCCAGAAGTTGCTTAAAACATGGGATTTTTTAAAATCTCATTTAGATTCTTATTTCTTCATATTCTTTATCAGACTAAAATATTTTTATTAATTTTGGAAAGGTAAATGCTCAACCATAGATTTAAAATAACTCAACATAAATGATATTACATACTTTTTTCCTAACACAGAGCTTCGAGCTAGATTTAAAAAAATCAATATTGACAAAAAACATGGGTAAATTATGAAGAAATAGTATTTCTATAACACCTGTTATGAATGCATTTGAGGCTATCTTGGCATCTCAAATCAAGAAAAAGAATTTGAAGAGGCAACAACCAAAATCTTGCACCCGTACCAAGAACATGAAACAAATTGATATCATGAGGGAACATAGTAAGTAAGTCGAGAAGGTGAGAAGAGTCACATTCAAGGGACTATTGCCCAAATTGGCAAAATATGAGCCTGATCGTTAATATATCAATTTCTTGTAGCTGATTGCAACTACAAGTTCGTATGGGACTAAGGTGTTGACTGATCGCCCTCTTTGTAAAATATAATATGAAAATGTTGTATGTATAGGACCGTTAATAAACTGATTAACGGCAACAACAATTTGGTTGATACAAAACAACCCAAACCGGATTCTTTTTAAGAAAGTGGTATCCCTAGAACAGGGTATGTTTTCACAATCTATGACCCATTGCCGAACCCGGACTCTATAAGTATGTTGATTGCTCATTATATATAATAATACATACCCTGATTAGAACCTTCATTTTGTTGACCTGCATCCGACACTACAAAAATCACCAAACAGAACTAACCAAGATTCATACATTTCCGAAGGTAGAAACCTGATCTATATTGACAAAACTCAAAACTAGAACCAATTTTTTTGATGTCTTACAGGGTCGAATTCACGAGTTTGAACAGAATTTGACAGCCCTAATCGTATGGGAGCGCCATTTACTACTGTCTGGCGTCCGTTGGGGTCACTGTCCCCACAATCACAACCTCGTTCCGGAAGAAAGCGTTAAATCTAACAACTAGCGATAAAGGATTAAGACATTCCGTCATAAAATCAAGAAAATTTGAGCAATGATCATGTTCACAAGAACTATTTGAACATTATCAAAATTACATAGAAATGGCTTTCAACTTCACATGCCATTTCATTTCTTTAATACAATTGAGATACATTTGGAAGGAGGGTGATCCGGCAAAAAACGGTCTTCCCCTATAGACGGTGATAACTCTCACATAATAGCTGGTGGGACAACCGTCACTGCAGGCTCTAGTATGGGTCGTTTGTCAAAATTGGGTACAATCCATAGACTTGTGGCATAACCTTGATCTTCCATGCCCTGGCGAAACTTCTTTGGATGGAACTTCTTATCGTCAAGAGAATAGTATACCGGTTTTTCTTGGCGCGGTTTCCCAACATAGGAAGAAGGCTTGGTTTGCGCAAAATAATAGACAGAATCATCCCTGGACGGCTTCACAACTCGAACATCAACGGTGACAACTCCACTTGATCTTGCATGGGTAATTGGGAAGTAGACTTTATTTCCTTTATTTTTTGTTGGTTGAGCCGTTGTCGGTAGCATCCCTACCATGAGACCTTCTCCTTTGTCAAGAAAGATGGCAGCATTATTTGGAAGATCTTCGATTAGCTCTAATATGTCATGTTTTTTAAACTCCAGCATACGAACTCTTCTCTCACCATGTCTATGCGCAAGGACGTAGTACGAACGATGGTGGAGAAAAGGCATGATGGTGTAGTGTGGTTGATAATTTAAGATTGGTCGTCTCCAATACCTGTTGGGATCTGTGACGTCCCAAACGCGGTCAATGGTTACGTACGAGCCCAACTTACCGCTAATGTCAATCATTGTAAGTAATTGACAATAAACTTCTCCGGCAACTGGAACGAAATTACTTTCGTTGTGATGGATGTCTTTGCACCATTCATCTTGTCCTTCTTTCCAGATCCAGAATTCAATCACTCCTGGCGTGGCTGTTATAGCTATGCAGACCATCCGTCGATCTGCTGACAGCCTAATCATCTTGTGATTGGATGCTTCGATTTCGAACCATCGTGGCATGAGTGGGAGATCCACCTTCCTTCCTGTAAACGGATTGATGATGAATAGGCAATCAGGAGCTTTGGTAACAACCAGCCTTCCCTCTTTAACACACTCAATACTCGTTGCGCCGGATATCAGTGGCAGATCAACGGCAAAGTTGAGACTTGAGGACCACGGATCATAGAAATGGCATTTCGAGGTGTTGCCTTTGGGAATGCGAAGCAGCAGTGGAAGAGAGGCGTTTTGGGCAAATAACCTGAACGAAGCAGCATAAGATGATCGGCAAGCCAAGGAAAAGGCTACAGAAGAGCGGGGGTCAAGCTTGGACGCTATTTCCTGTAGAAGCACATGAGGAATTCTGTCAAGGGAATCATTGTTTAGAGCTGTTTTCATCGTCGTGTTTTCTGTCTTCTGCTTTTCTTAAGAGAAGTGGATGACGGTGGCCGAGATTAATGCGACGCCGGCGTGCCTGAACTGCCGCCCAAGATGACATCATCTGAGTGACACAGCGCGCGCGGAACTCGTTCTCACTGTCGACTCGGTGTGATCGGAAGGATTTCGTTATATAGAGCTTTGTTTCTTAGGCAGAATAGAATTAAACTTAGGGGACGCTCACGCTCCCCGCGTGACTGGTTTCACGCGCTGGGAAACGAGCCGTGGAATCAGCGACGTGTCAGATGGCGATTGGGCCAGTTTTTCAGAATTATGTAAAAACAAATAAATTTGTTTCGCTTATAACTTTTAAACCGTAATGAATTTTTTAATAAAACAAAAACCGTTGGTTTTATTACGAAAAATGCAATCTAACAAACCTAATATTGATATATTTTTGAGATAAAAAATAAAAAAATGATATATATAGGTTAATTGACAACCAGCTATGGTGCCCATACCCGTAAATGGTTATTAACACCCAAAATGGTTAATTGACGCCCAAAAATAGTTCATTGAAACCTAAATTTATATCGACGTCCACAAATGTCTAATGACACCCATAAATGACTAAGGACATCCAAATATGATTTTGACGCCTAAAATGGCTCACTGACACCTAAAATTATAACGACGCATACACACATAAATAACTAATGACACTCAAATATGGTTATTTGACGCCTAAAATGGTTCACTGACACCTAAAATTATAACGACTCCTACAAATGACTAATGACACCAATAAATGGCTAATGACACCCAAATATGGTAATTTGATGCCTAAAATGGTTCACTGACACCTAAAATGATAATGACGCCGACAAATGGCTAATGACGCCTATAAATAGCTAATGACACCCAAATATAGTTATTTGACGCCTAAAATAGTTCACTGTCACCTAAAATCATAACGACACCCACAAATGGCTAGTGACACCCATAAATGGCAAATGACACCTAAATATGGTTATTTGACGCCTAAAATGGTTCACTAACACCTAAAATCATAAAGACGCCCACAAATGGCTAAAGACACTGATAAATGGCAAATGACACTCAAATATAGTTATTTGACGCCTCATGGTTCATTGACATCCAAAATAATGCATTCATATCATTTTTATATTTTTTTATTAAAAATATATCAATATTAGTCTTGTTTGAATGTATTTTTCATGACGAATCCAATGGTCTTTGTTTCATTAAAAAATTCATTACGGTTCAAAAATTATAAGCAAAACACATTTATTTGCATATTACACAATCCTTACCTGTCTAACCAATTAAAACATGCCACGTCATCGTCCATAAACCACCTTCCCCCCCCACCAAACCAGCCTAGGGCCGCGCGTAGCAGCCGCGCGTGAGACATGCTGCGCGTGACCCGATCATTTCCGGGCAGAATAAGAGTAGGAAATGTCAACGGTATCCGGTACATAATAGGAGTACGAACGTACGAGTAGTAATTTTCCATTGCTGAAGCAGTTTCTATCCGTTTTGGTTTAAGAATATGACACTGACGTGACGTCGAAACCGTAAAATATTGGAACTGCTACAGTGCTACCTTTGGCTTTAGCTAAAGGAATATAGCTAGAAAGTTTTCATGGATTAAGCTGGTGAAGCAAGACGTATGGAATGGGAAGGAAAAAATAGTTTTTGTCTTTAATGCAAATTAGATTAAAATTTAGTCATACATTGCCGGCTTGTAATGATTTTCCAAAACGGAGCCTTTGCTTGTAATGAAGAAATGCATGTGATACTAGTTTCTGAAAAATTTAGAGGTGTGACGGAAGCGGACCTGGCTTTTCTGAAACCCGGTGGGGACCGTGAGGACAAAGCGTAAAGCTGTCTTGCAAATAAAATATCAAAGACTAAAATTCGGAAGCGTAAAGTATTTAGCATACATAAACAAACTATTATATGCATATAC
Organism: Alisma plantago-aquatica; assembly: GCA_963693085.1. Classification (NCBI taxonomy): domain Eukaryota; kingdom Viridiplantae; phylum Streptophyta; class Magnoliopsida; order Alismatales; family Alismataceae; genus Alisma; species Alisma plantago-aquatica. Next base: position 1,065,572,230 of record OY856412.1, read on the forward strand.
GAAAGTCATTCTCAGAAGTCATCAATTATATTATTACCACATCACTTATTATAAAACTCTAGTTACACATTTACGAGTAAAATTATACAAATCTAAACATGCATACTTACTAGGATCTTACAAAATATATGACTCGAACACCTTCTCACAAGTTATCCTAAATTATCTTTGAACCTAAAACATACAACAAACAACCGTTCTCATCATACAAGGTGCTAATATATGGACATAAAGACGCATATTTTAAAGCTTTCATAATTTGAAATAGTTTGAAGAAATAATGTAACAAGATCTTAGCAAAATGAAATCACCCAATTTTATCATTTTACTCATTTACACTGAGAAAATCATCAATATAAGGATTTTGAACAAATCCCAACTAAAGGAGTCCTTGAGGGTGCTTAAGGCTCGATAGGTATTCGCTAACCCTATTATGTATGTGAGGGACCTCAAATAACCATGACGCAAGATGAATCGTCATTATTATATCTATTTTACTTTTGTTTTGTTAATAAAGACTTAAATGCAATTATTTAGTTACATAAACTTAGTTTCTTATTTACTTATTTTAGTTCTACTTTATACTTTTATTAAACAATTTATGCAATTGTCCTAGGTCTAGAGTTCTATGTCTTTTAGATAAATACTAGCCTTGGTGTCTAGTTTGAGGCAGTTGAATATGAATTAAAATGATGACAATTGCCATTTTCTCCTTTGTTCTTCTTCTTCCTCGATGGGTACCCATTAGACCAAAGTCATTGAGAAAACTCTATTTTTAAAGTTTTTATAATGAGCATCTATATATGCTGTCAAGTGATAAACCATCACGAAAAAAACTATAGTGTACTATGCAACAATACTACATGTCAATATTTACAAGTAAGAAGGCATGCATACATATCATGCATTCAAATAAGAAAACCATATCCATATAATTATTAATATTCGATGTACATGAGTTTAGAGATTTCTAACCTATCCTTAACCATCTAGATCACAAAAAATCACCTGATTGAGAACACTAACTAGTATTAAGAAAAAGTTGAACTATTTCATAATTATTAGGTCCATGATCAAGGTTTTGGTCAAGATTTGCTTTAAAGCTTGTTATTAGTATATTCGATGATTTTCTACATATTTCATATTCATAGTTAAGGTTTTTTAAAATTCCCTGTCATTTTGAGGTTTTATCTATTTTTCTACAATCATTACTAAGATTTTAGGTAGCTATTTTCATTTTAAACTCACAATATGGCAAATAGGATTAGAGTTCACAATGTCTTGAAATTCAAACATGAGAGATGATTTAGATCAACAAGATAAGGACATAATTAGAAAACTTCAAAGTAGGTGGGTTTTCACCTAGGTATAAGGTCATATAGTTCATCTTAGATTCATATATTTCAATATGCATTCAAATACCAATATAATGCACATATCATCAAGTTAAACTATCCTAGGTGAAACATCCACATTAAGGTAGTCATGTAAATTAATATGATCCCCAGGAGTTAATGGAGAAAACATAAGATTTAGATCTTCACAAAGGATTAGGTACAAGAACACAAAACAAGCCACTTTAGAACATATTAGGTCACAAAGGTTGGTATCTATGTCACATGAACCAAATATAGCATAATAGAGTGTTTTCTAGTCATTTATGTCATATGGCATCATAAAGTTACTTATTTCAAAGGAATATGGGGTTTTCATATATAGTTAGGTCAAATTCACATGCTGATCAAGTTATTACCATGTTACTACTACAAAAAATGCACAATGGATAAAACACAAATGTTTTGTTGGTTTGCATATATATTATAACAAGTCTATTTGCATGTTGTATATTGTATATATGATACGACACAAGTTAGATACAACGGGTCAAACTCATTGTAGTACATGTGATACTACAATGGGTGCTAAACTATCTTAATTGACTATAATATTACAACATACTCAAACATGTTGTGAAAGACCATACTTACACAACATGGTTTAACATGTTGTAGTAGTCACATATTCTAACCCGTTATAATAGACCATAATTACACAACATACTCTAACCTATTGTAATATACCATAACCACACAATAGTCATTCACCTTCTGTAATAGTTACCGATTATAATAGGCCACATTCACACGATAGATGTATACATGACTCGATGTATTTGTAGAACAAAGAATGCATGTGGGACATAAAAAGAAAGTGTTTCAATGGCTTGAGCGACACTTTACTTTCATGTGGTCTCAAAGTTCAAAACATGCATCTAGGTGTATTATCCTTTTTTCTCAACATGTTGTATAAAATACCTCTATTATAATGAGTGTGTTCGGTGAGCTACAACATGCATTAATTATTGTATAAAATGCATATATTACAACATGTAGAATACATTTGTATAAAGACCCACCCCCCATAAGACACCATAATTTATTACAATGGTTGAAACCTGTTGTGAATGGAAAAATGAAGTTTTGTAAAAATCATTTTCTATAGTAGTGTGTAATGTCATTTGTAAGACACATTCATACATTTGATGCAATATGGATCAAAGTAATGCATACGGAGGGTCTAGGGTGGATTCTTGTATAATGGAGGGATAAAAAGCTACTTATGTCAAGTTAGGATAAGGTTTTATGTGATTTTGGAACAAGATTAGATAGTTGACCAAAGTTCTACATTTAAGTTTAGTAAAATTTCACATTAAAGAATAAGCACCATCACAGTATAAAGGGTCATTATTAGGCTCTCCATTATGTTTAAAGTTACATATGAGTTATAGTGTTGAAGATTAAGAGTAGAATTGAACACTATTCATAAAATATTATCATACGAATGTATTATATTTATGAATAAACATTATCAAAATTCATAAGTAAGAAGATTATTGCAATTATGTTGAGATATATAGTTTTGAACTATATTGAAGAGATGGATCTCATTTTTTATTGATGTTTTATGTTGGAAATTATATATTTTCCATGGGAGCCATTTATTATCATTTTTCAAACTTTATCCATCTATTAAAGATAAAACGGAGGAAAATATTACCTTTTAGGCAATCAAGGCAATCAATATTCACTTTGAGGGACGAGATCAGCGCCTCTATGAGGTGCAATGCCAAGGTAGCGGCTCGTCTTGGTACCATGGCATGCCTAACATGTTTATATAGTCAATTGATTGGTCATCATACTTCAGGGAGGGTGGGATCGTTAGTTGATGGATCAATGAAACGAGGCCCTTTCTTGATCTTTCACCCTAGATCTAGCAGTCACGATCGCTTCTTTTTCACCTAGCCCTGCAATGTGTATGGGACACATCCAGTAGCAAGGCTTGATGGACATGGTCACTGGAGAAACTTTAATCGGATTACAAATAGTGTGACAAGCCCAAGAAAAGGGCACCTGCCCTTGCCATGCCCATGTGAGACCATGAGTGGTATCGGATCATGAGGAGGTGGCAGTGAGCACCAAATCTCATGGACCTTCATGGCATAGGCCATGGATCTAGGTTGAAGAAAGAGAAGACAAAGATGAAGTTAGAGTGCTCGATATAGCATGAGATAGGGGAGAAGAAAGGGAAGGGAGATGGAAAGAGAAAGGCATGTTCAAGTGGGTGTGAGGAGGTGAAAAGAGGAAGATCAAACTACCTCTGTATCAAATAATCACATGGACTTACAGTGGTAGGGAATGACTCGAAAGTAGTTGGATCCAAGGGTGATCCACGACTAAGGAATAGATCACTCTTATTGGATGAGGGCTAGAGGGGTGGATCACTTGGTAGGAACAATGAATATTATAAACAAACTTCAAGTTCTATTTCTTGGACCAATTTGTAAAATTCATAATTTTTATTGTCTTCTCTTAGAAAAAGTTTTAGATACTATATAGGGGTCTCAAGATTTAAAGTGCATTCCAACAGTTGATTAAATCACTCAACTTCAAACATTTAATTATTAAAAGTGAATTTTTTCAGTTCTAAAATAATCAATGGAATCAGGTGAATCAAATTCATGTAGTTGGTCTATGGAAGGATTACAAAATGCAAAATATAATTGTTTGAGTGAATCCAGACATTATGGAATGAGGGAGAAAACTAAGTTGTTACGTAAGGATATTCTCACCCTTCTAGTGGACATAGTTACCACACACACACTAACATCGGGCATGTGATTGTAGGTCTCCATCTTCCACCTCTTTTTGTACAAAAGGATAACTAATTAATGAGGTAATTAATTGTTTGTTAATTTTTTTTCAATAAATATGAAACCATATTTCTTTAATGTGTATAGGAGATATCATGTGATCGCTCTGATCTAGGAATAGGATAGAGAGAGGGTGCACTATAAATAAAGTCACTTCCATTAGGGTTAATGACAACTTAGAGTGTTTGTTATATGTAATTGATATCATAAGTCATTGGCTTCCGTAGTTGTTGATTCCTCTGCAAGTTTGCTTGTGGAGTTTGTCTCTTGTGTAAGAGAAAACTTCAACATCCCCTCTCTTATTTAAGACAAGATCGATTGAGTAATGTATCTAATGATAACTGAGTTGTACCAGTGTTTATTGCCATAAATTCCCAAGCGAGATGACACGTTTCTACTAGTTCATGACTAGATCAATTGTGGAAGAATAATGTGCATATATTTCATATTGAAGTGTAGATATTTTCAAGTAACATTACCCTTGGCCAAGAGAGAAATAAGGTTTGAGTTTTCTAATTCTATTTCAATATTTCTCCTTTAAGTTTGTTTTTATGTTTCTTATGTACTTATTATATTTGGCCTATAAACCTGTCAATTAAATTTGAATTATTTCCTATTTCTTATAAGCATGGTCTAAAATCCAAAACTCTTGAAGAAATTAGTTAATGTCATTACTTAACAATTCTAGTATGGTGCTTATTGTCCTGAGATCAATATTTATGGTATCCCAAAAATATTTTTGTCATCAAGTTCACACGTATACAAACTTAGATATAAATTTGACTTAGAATGATAGGGTTTCTTGGATATCTTACAAAGGATGAACCCAAACCAGATGAAAATGATCTTAAGATTTTGAGAAAATTGTTGACTATAAGGAGGGTGATTAGTTATAAAGAGGATGTATTCTCTTAACACTACCAAACAAGTTGTATGATGTATACCCATAATATCATGTCATGACTGCCCAGATTCTATGCGATAAATGAGATAAGAAATATAAAATAAAGAACTAGAGTGTTGAAAAATGTTTTGTTTTTGGATGCATTAACCTTTGAATGGTAAACTATTAATCTATATCTGATCAGAAACAAGATTTCCAAATCTTGTGTCATGAACTCCAAGAAGAAGGTATGTAATTTTCTAAAAAAATGTTATTATGTCTATCATTGCAATTTTTCCTAAGTCTCAAAAGACATTTGGTCTAAATATTAAGCATAGGAAGGGTGATATATCCAAAAAATGAACTTATGTAAGATATTTCAATATGCAAAGACCACTAGAAAGAGGAAAACGCCAAGGTTCCTATTGAAATCGATCCTATTGTAAAAATTACAACTACTAAGAATGAAGACATGAAAAAATAATATCATAATAAAATTAACACCAAAATTTAGAAGAAACTAAAGAATAATGTTGGACTTTTGGATGGGTTGTCCCATGAAACTAAGATTATCTTACAAAGTACTCAAATTAATCAACTATATCTACAATAAAGGAGGCATTGTTTAACATGATGACTTCTTCCTTGAGCCTTAGTGATGGGTATGTTTCCATTACACTTGAAATCCTTTCTATATATGAAGCGCTTTACTCTATCATGGACACTAGGGTTAATGTACATTTTTGTGTAGATGAGTCTTTGTTTGTGTCTAACCCTGTCTCTTCAAGTCGATCCATGACTAGGGTGCAAGCATTGTATAAGTCCAAGGTGAAGCAGGGGTGGTTTTATAGTTTCATTGAGGAAAGGTTCTAATGCTTTATAGAGTTAGACATGTTCCATTACTTTAGTGCAACATAATTATAAAGTTCTAATTAGTCATGTTTTAAGATGGTTTATCCTTTGATAATGGATAGTTATGTCATTTGGAGAACTTGTTCAAGATTCATGTGGAACCTGTAATTTCAAATTATGTTCTTAGTTTGAATGAAAATTCAATTTTCTTGAACACCCCTACTTTTATAATTGCATAAAAGGAGCCAACAAAGTAGTGGTTGTTGTACGCCCTTGTTTTATCTTTTGTATGGAAATGATATGTTGGTCATTTAGATGTTGGATTAATAAAATGTATGATGGATACCTATTTCATTCCCAAATATGAAATCAACAATAGTATATTGAAACTTTTTTGCAATATAAATACCTCAAAAACCTTTTTATGATTAGAAATTTTAAAATAATGGAATTAGTGCATATAATGTATATTAATTTAATTGGATTGCAAATAAGGAGCATAACCATTATTTTATAACTTTATTAGATGATGATAATAAATATTATTATGTCTATATGCTTCAAAACAAAGATGGTGCATTGGAAAAATTCAAAATGTTTAAGAAAGAAGATAAATCACAAACTAGTATGATACTTAAAAGATTAAGGTATGATGGGGAGGAGAGAATACCTCAAACTAGTTATTAGAATTTTACCAATTCTATGGTATAGTTCATAAGGCTACTTCTCCTTATATGCCACAATCCAATGCGAAAGAAAAACGTAAGAACATAACCTGATAGACATTGTAAATACATTACTCCAAACTTCTAGTATGTCCAACTTTATGGGGGGGGGTCTTTGAATAGGGTTTTCCATATTCTAAATATAGTTCCCCATAAATATTAGGAGATTAGTCCATTTGAGTTATGGAGAGGCCTAACTTCAAGTCTTAAATATATTTGAGTTTGGAGGTGCCTCTCAAAGGAACTTGTCTCAAAAAATAAACAAAAAAAATTGGCACAAAACTATAGATGCCATTTTTTGGGTTATATAGAGATGTTATGCCTATAGATTTGTGATTGTGAAATATAATCTCTCAAGCTATGATTTCAATACTACAACAAAATTTTATGATGAAACATTATTCAAAGATGTTCCCCCACAAAATCCGGTGTTCCTAAGGAAATTTCTTAAGAGAATTGAAGTACCATCAGTTGCATTTACAAGCATGTGAAAAGAGGAGAAATGAGAAGGATGAATGTTGTGTGGTTTATTTCACGAGAAAATTCACATAGCAAAAAAAATTCCATATTTTTTACTATAACTACGTACAACAATTATCACTCACAAAAGGAGGGTTTTTATTGTAATATAAAGATAGGATCGAACACAAAGGACACCCTTTTAAGATATTTCAATTAAATCCTATGAATTGAGATATTATTTTATTTATCTCGCATGGATATTACAAGAAAATACAATCACCTTCCACCTCTTTGAAGTATCCTTTACCTAGAAGTAGCCTCAACCTCCTTGTAGCAGACTTCTTGAAGTAACCTCAAGCCCTTGGAGTAGCCTTCACCACCTTGAAGTAGCTCCATAACCTTGAGATATCCTTCACCTAGAAGTATCTCCAACCTCCTTTAAAGAAGCCTTCTTGAAGTAACACCCAATCCCTTGGAGCAACTGTCACCATCTTGAAGTAGCTCCACCACCTTGAGATAGCCTTCACCTAGAAGTAGCTCCAACCTCCTTTGAATAAGCCTTCATGAAGTAACATAAAGCACTTAGGGCAGCGTTCACCTTGAAGTACCTCCGATCACCTCCTACAAGAACCTCCAATCCCATGAATAGTTAAGGAGAACAATAATACAATACAAAAGAAATAGATTGGAAGAAAGAAACACTTAGCCAATGGAGTACAACGTCTTTAGTCCTATATCAAGTGTATAGATCTCCTATCAACTTATGATGGACGTTTCTATGTGGTGTCTATGAGATTTTAGCTATAGGACACAACTTTAGAGCTAAAGGAAGAAGACAACAAGTGATTCTCAACTTTGTTTCTCTCTAGGATGAATGCTTAAGTGTAGCTTGTGTATTGTGTATGCAAGTGATGATTTGGGTGTCCTAAGACCTACCATATATATAGGAAGGGTTTACAAGTAATTATGGATGTTTTATGGAGTGTCTAGAGTGTTCTTAGTGATTAACTATCCCTTAGGTAAACGTAGTTGGGTTGCAATGGCTAAAATATTCAATAAAAGTGAAGTTCCCAAAACTTTTTTCGATCAACAATATTGTCAACCAGATTGACTTTTAGTCCACAAATTTGTTGACGGATGACTATCTTGGTTCAGCTAGATATAATGACTATATGTTTTTTCTCTCTTGTTTAAACTTGTTACAACGTCTATATCTCAATCGACAATATTGTCGACCGAAATTAACTCAGAACTAAAGATTTGCAAAGTTATTTCTCAGTTGTCTGAGTCTTCGACTGTGAGTGATTCTTGGTCAACAATTTTTCAACCAAGAAGGAATTTTGGTAAGGATTTGTAGTGTATGTGAGGTCCTATTGATGACTCATATGAAACTTATAAACCCTTAAGTATTCATGTGAGTGTAAGATAAGGCTTTGGGTGGATAGGGAAAATCCAATGTTGGATTTTCATGATATCTAAGTACTTGTACAATATATACTTGTATAAGATTTTACATTGAGTATACATTGAAGACAATCATGAAAATATTAAACATTTAAGCACCTTGATCTTTAATTTTCCACTTAGTATATCTTATCATCATTTTGAACCCTGAAATACTCAAGTATCATGTGAGATCCACAAGAATGAAATGCCTGTCTTCATCAAAACAAAGGGTATGGTAATCTCCAAAAATTAGCCAACAAGTCCTAGAGAATTCCAGTGACTATCCCTTGTTGTAGAATGCATCCTTGTTCAAGTTACATATGGACAACGCAACAACAACCACATGTTTTATAACCTTGGACATTTGTTGACTTCATCCTCCTAACAAGGGCAACAACCTCTTCACCTCTGTAGTAATCCACAAAGACCATCAGGAACTCTAGTCATTCTAGTTGAATGGACAAGAAGGAGTTTTACCTTCTAGTTATAGTTCTAGCGCCGAATTGCTCTCCCAATTTTCTCTCCCTTGATATCCCTCCCCTGGATAGATAGGACTTCCGTAGGTTCTCATGTTACCACAACTATGAGAAGACAACAATTGTTAGAGCTTATTTTTGTATCACTAGAAAGCCTTGACTAACCCTCTATTTATAAGAGGGCCAAGAGTTCTAGTCTGAGCAATAGTTGAAGAGACAAAAATTTCATGCATTTTTGGAACAAGTGAATCATGAATTGATCGGTTCAATAGTGAACCAGTCGGTTCACACATGAGACAGACGACTGAACACTTGAAGCAATTGTTTCACTATGTTTCCTAGTAGAAATTGTATTGACATTTAATATTCAATTAATTAACAACATGACATCAACATCAATCCTTGATTCAATTAAATTGATCAACCAAATGCTTGGTTCACAGATCTGATCCGATCAGTTCTCTTCCTGAACCGGTTGTCTCATGGATCTGATTGTCAATGTTGGTTCAAATTAACCCAATCCTTGAATAGATCAGTTCAAAACTTTAACTGATCGTTGGTTCATAGTCCAGTCAGTCAACTTTCAGCTATTGTTATTTAGAATACATAACAATTTAGTAATCAAGTTTAAACTACATTCATGAATAAACTCCTATTCCAAGTGTATCCCATGTGTGTGACCCTATAGGTTTCCAAGTTACTTTTCCAGTGAATGACCATGATTTATTTATGCATTTTAAGCAGTGAGTAATATTTAGCAAGATAACATTGGTGCCCCAATAATAAGAAAGTTGGAGAACAACTTCAACCTACAATTTACGATTCGTGTTCTAGTGAATGTATAGTTCCTTTGTCACTGATATCTAGATTGAGATCAAGGCATGAAATTACCATCCTCTTCAGCATTCAATCCATGTTTTTTTGAACTAGCGTATACTATCAGAGATATATGTAAGTTCAATATCACATATTGACTCACTTGAGAATGTCCATGCATTTCTTAGTCTCTTTTATGAAGTGAACAATATATCATACTCTTGTAGTTGGATAAATCCCATCTACATCACTCACAATCATCCTCATATGTCACAATGCACCCGAGCACCACCTTTATGTCAATCCTTATTCAAGGGCATGGTGGATGATGTCAAAGTACATCGAATGAAATGTGATGAGTATAGTAATTTTAGGTCTAAAAAGTGCAATCACCACCATCACTATGAGAGATGATCCAAACTACTAATCATGGTTTCCTTGTATCACTATTAAGGTGGATATGTTTGATACACTATTCTCTAACAAGTATCTATATATTTGGTTTGGTATCACATATCATGACATAATGAAATTCATCAACTAACACATATTCTAGTCTTATGTGTTATTGTTGTCTATCAACTTCCACAATAACAATTGCCTAGGGACATAAAAAGAATGTGTATATTCTTGAGATCCATATGATCTCATTGTTCAAGTCCTCAACCTAAAGACATACACTATTGAGTAACATCATTCTTTAGACATTTATGATGTTACATCATTATCTCAACATTGAATAAAATCTAATAAATTGGAAGATTGCCTTCATTATTAATCAAAATATTTATGAGATACGCCATCACAATCATTATATGACTGGTTCATTGGGCATACATACCAAAAATTAGAACAATTTGAATTGTAACACTACATGCACCTGTTTATAACAAGTTTTTCTGATAAAATTATACTATATACATGCCTTCTATAACATGTTGTGGAGACATGGCCAGATAAACAATTATCAATTAATTAATGTTGAAGTTTTCAAAATAAAGAAGATAACAATTAGGATTAATACAAAAGTCAAATGACATTGAAGAAAAGATAATGAGACAAAAGATGTCAAGTATGTACTCTGAAATAAATATAGATATCTTGATGTATTAAATTGATTTAACACAACAAATGAATGAGACAACACTTAGATATTTGGAGACACCTAGTGTTGGGTTTAGATTGAGTTGAGCCATGGATATGCATTCGTATGTGTAGTATAAAAAGATTTTTGGGGTGCACAAGTTGAAATCAAGTACCATTTTAAGGGGTGGAGCCCGATGCAAATACCAAAGCAAGAAATTTCACAAAACCTAGTTCGAAAATATTATTATCATAAACTAAAAGTACATTAATACATGTCAAAGAAAGCCTTATTATTTTCCAAAGATTAGAACCTCTTGTTGAAAGGATCAAAGACCAAACATAAGCTAGAAATGTTGTTGGCCTAATCAATAATGAACGATGGTTAGGTTTTACAATCAGAATCCACATGATCCAAATCAAAGTATCATTAGAAACAACAAATAAGAACAATAAATCCTCACTTTTGTGACATCATGCAAAGCATCATAAACCAGTAAAGAAGCTAGTGATGAAGCTATCTTGGACAATAATGAAATAGGGCTGGAGGTTATGAACAAAGTCCACATGGGCCAAATTAAAGTGGCATTAGATCAACATAGAACAAAAAACATTCACAAAATTTGACCAGACAAAAATCTTTTCTCTTTGGCCTAACAATATCTATGAAAAGGAATCATGATGAAACCATCCCTGATAGAGATAGGATCAATCTATCATGATGATGCATAGTTCAAAGGAGTAAGAGTTCAAGGTTATGCCGTGAAGAAGATACAATTCAAATTAGTAAAGTTGCAATACACTTTTAGTATACTATATGCTAAATGGGTATGTCACTTAAAAACTTTATGGATTTTATACCTCCCTATGCCTTGTAAAAAAGGTAAGTTGTTGTCTCATATACAATCACCAAATATCTAATAGAATTATAGGTCTTGACAATGGTTGGAGCGTCGTCATATCAAAATATTGGCTATTGTGATTGTTTTGAGGTTATAACTTGTCTTTACCATTGATTAACTAAATACCATATCAAAAGTATCAAAACTATGTAACTCCCCTCTCAACAAACATATGATCTCCACAAACAATGTCAATATTTTATCTCACTTTCAACTATCACCATCCAAACCGCTCATCCGTAGACACCCATAATCACACAAGCACTTACTGACCCTGAACTCCAAGATGTTATATGACACGGTGTAGTGCTATGCCCATCTTTTGATACTAATACAATGACATGTTATATTCTAAAAAAGGCTATTTTGATAGTTGTTTCCTTGCCAAAGGTTGTATCCTATAATTTGGAGATTAAAAGGGCTAAAATAGTATTTACAAGCAGTCTACCTAAAGAGTAGAGAAGAGTCAATAAGGCATCATTTTATATATTTAAAAATAGTTATTGACATTATCAAATAAGTAATTTACATTTGTTATTATTCCTATATCAACCATATAATCAGTTAAAATTTGGAATTCTTATAGTGACATATGAATCCATCCTTATTCTGGAGAAGATTATAGACACTACACTCAATCCTAACATCAAGCTAGTCCACATTGTTATAGTGCAATAAGATATACATCTGGCCTTAATTGATCAATATACATACACAACATGTAACATATAGGAATTGAAATCATAATTCTCAAATAGTACAATCAACTTCTTTAATGTTGCACTAGAAGGAAGATGAGGATTTTCATCAAAACATGTGGCTTTTGCTTCTAGCTTTTTCAAGTCACTGTATGCAAAAGCAGCTTCTCTCAAAGTATCTATATTTTTCTCAGCTCAGTTGAAATGTTTTTGAACATCTCCCTCATCTTCATACAGAAGAAGACAATTGGACATTCAATTAGAGAGTTTCTAAAACAACAATTTTTTCCACAAGTTGATATTTTGATCCTTACAAGAAAAGATAGTTCGTCATCAAGCTAATTCACAAATGCAATCACATTGTCCATATCATGGTACACTGCATCATGGACTTCTATGATCATCGACCTTACAAAATGAGCTTGTGTTTCAAAATCATCTTTTTATCAAAAGAGGAAAACAATTAAACTTCATTTTAGTAATACAACATAAGAAAATTAATGTTGCAAACCTATTTCAAAAGTTTCAAATGAAGAGGCAGCCTAGTACTAGAAAATCATATCAACGATTAGCTATTTCACCAATCATGCTGCTACAAGCTTATACAACATTGAGTGTTTCATAAATTCCTCAATTTAATGATGATTCCTTCTTTGATCTGATTTATGTAAGGGAAGGGTATAACTTGACATCGTGTGGGGCTCTTTGCACCATATTGGTATTTCTTGTGGACATGAAGAAAAAATTGTACATGGAGTCATAGGGGAGGAAGACTACACAAATAGAATCACAAAAATATACATCTACAAGACAAAACACCATCTTTATATGTGAAAATCAAGTAAAACATTGATCAATAAGAAAAAATTTCAAGTGAAAGAGCTACTAACAAGATCTCTACAACCACATAGATAGAAACATGGACCCCAATACAGAACTTCAAAATGACAAATAAGAAAGGCTTATCTCAAGTTTATGATCAACTAAAAGTTTAACAATCAAGAAAGTGGTTCAATGGAGTGTTGAAATTAAAATAAGAAAAAAAATTCAATCGCGTATGCTTAATCCTTTAACAGTCATTGATCAAATTTAAAAGAACATAATTCTAATCTAGTAGGCTTCAACATTAAATATTTTTAGAAAAAAACATGCTAATGAAATTTGATCATCCCTGTGATAATCTTCTACTTCATTATTGAATTTTAGTCTCCTACTACACCCAACATCCTACATTAAGGAATTGGACATTTGTTTATCTTACTTAATTCCTCAATTTTCAAAATAAACAGACAAAATAATATCATGTTAGAGTGTCTAACCTAATTTCTCAATTGTGCCAACATATGTTAAATTTTAGCAAGCACTTTGACATAAATTTAGCCTCCTTTTTGGTCTCCTCATATGTGTCCTGAGATATTTCCATGTTCTATATATGTAGTTTCACATATCAATAAGAAAGGTCACTTTCCAAATAAACATACTAGGACACGTGTGCTAGTTTTTTTTATTCATTATGCATTTTTTTTATATAACATGTTCTTCTACATTTATTTATAAATTATAACGTATTTATCACTGTAAAAGGGGGTTCAAGTTGAAGAGGAAAAATATAATGTGCAAAATACTAATAACTCTGTTGATTTCATGCCTTTAATGAACCACATATATGGTGGTGATCATGGTGGAAATGAAAGAGGTTATGGAGGTGGCATAATGAGGCAAATGTTAAGATAAGCATCAAGTTAAATAGGTAGGGTCTAGACTGGATATAATCTGAGAATAATAGATTAGTACTAGTTATGTGATAATCAATAAAAAAACAAAAACCATATACCATCTCATACTACCTCTTCCATATTGATTTTCTTCCCAACATGTAGGTAGGTCTGGTTTGTGCGTTTTTTTATACAGTTCACAATGCCTCTACAATTGCTTCCTCTTTGCTTCAATAATCTGATAATTTTTGCCATTGATCTTGGATAACTCTAGATTTCACTGACATAAGAAGCTCTTCTGGACTTCTTTTTCTTAATTGTCTCTTCAAACAAAACCTATGTTTTGAAAAAGCAGTTTTCACCTTTCTTTTGCACCATTTCTAATACAAAACATGACTAGCATAGTTTGTGTTTCATAAGTTTTTACGTTAAATAATCTCTGGCTCAAAATAGAGTGAATATGTTACAAATAATGCAACATCATAGAATATACAAAAATGAAATATAAGAATGTAAAACTACTCAATTACCATGACATCCTCCTAAACATCATCGATGCTATGATTTTAGAAGTCACTCCATTCCAAATGTAGTGTAAATTCATAAGTATCCCTAGCTTTCACACCCAATAAGTTGGCAAAGATTGTACGTTCATGATCAACATGCTTGTTTGGTGGTGTCTTACGCTCATTCTTTCTTTTTCTAAGTGGTGGCTTCATAGTGTGATATCTTATCTACACACACCCTCTTCTTTGACGTGTACCATTAGAAACGATGTTGTCTATAAAAGTAAAATGAGTTGTAAGTTTTTTTTATATGGCATTAATTTTCTGATCCGTACTTGCAAACTCATGTTATTTAAAATTAGAATCATTAGCCTGACCATTATATGTCCTTGTAGGTTAATGATTCCTCAGGCTAGGTATATGTTTCATATCTTGATCATGTTCAGTCTTATCATTATTTCCCAAACATTCTTCTATCTCAACATTTGAGGTTACCCTACCTGTAGGAAGGTATTCAATTGCTAGAAGAAATAATATTTTGAAATATGTTATTGAAATTTCCTTTAAAATAAATGAAAACTCGCCAACATTGGGACTCCTAACACTAGCATTTGATCTATTTCTAACCTCAGATTGTGTATTCATAGTTGTCTCTTTATCCTCAATGGGGATTGGTCAGTTCTCTCTTCAACGTGAAGGGGGCTTGGGATAGTTTGTACTTCACCTTAAAAATCATCCATTCCATTAGGGGTTGAGGTAGTAGGCATATTTTCTTCCCAAATATTAAACATATTCCATAAGACCTTGATCATCCATAATAGTAGGAATTGAATATGTAGGAGCACTGATTTTTATGCAATTGATGAAGTGAGAGACATCCTTTTAGTGCTCATTCTACTTTTAGTAAAAGTATATGACATTTTAACTTAATTGAGCTGAATAAAAATAATTGTATGTTTTTGTTTGGAAAGTAAGAATAAGAAAACTATTGCTTTCGTTACCTTTAAGACCGAATTTAATTGAACCTTGTTCATATGGTAAAGTAGAAATTGAATTCCTAATGATGTCAATTTCTGTGCACTTAAAGTGGGAACTGACCTCTTAATAGGTGGCACATTTTGAGTAAAAGTACACAACAATGGGATTTTTTATTGCACTATAATTTGAGCGTAGCATACTATCATTTGAAAATGTAATTTAAAAAACAAATAATATACTAAGTACATATACATGCTTCTCTCATAGAGTTTTCACAATGTATCCATTAATTCTAAATCCTTTGTGATGACTCATCATTTGATTATTAAATCTATGAATCAACCCTTAAATACCCACTACAATCCCTAATCCACTTTGAGTTGAAGATATAGGTGCACTTAAAGAGGTGAAAGTGAATATTATATGTCCCAAGCCACATTGATTCGAAGAACTTGACAATGAATGTTTTGATGGAGTTGCATTTTAGAGATCATTTACTACTTTCTAAAAAATTTCACAATAATAAAATTCATATTTTATTTAGCTATATATCTTTCAGTCATAGATATTGGATCACCCGTAGTATTAGAAAATGGACTCCTTATTTAAATTTCTGTAGGGTTGATAGAATTTTTAATTAGCCCTTGAGATGCACTGCCAATTTGAATTCAAGAAGCTGACAATGTTCCCTCTTATTGAGATAAATTAATATCACAAAAAAGTGATGTGCAAAGAGTAAAAATATGATAATAGTGTGCTTATGTAAATGTATTTCTCTTGTACCCCTTTGATCATCTGTTGTATTAGAAAATGGACTCCATATGTTGATTTCCTTATGGTTGATTGATAATTGGCCCTTGAGATGCATTGACATTTTGTGTGCAAGTAGCCGACAACCTTTCTTTTCCTTGAGCTACATTAACTCCATAAAAAAGTGATGTGCAAAGAGTAAAAATTGAAAAAAAGAAAATTTACTTATTATATTCCTCTTTTATCATCCATTCTATTAGTAAATGGACTACTTATATTGCTTTACCAAGGGTTGACAGCATTGTGAATCGGCCCTTGAGATGCACTGCCATTTTGTATGCAAGAAGCCGAAAACCTTTCTTTTTATAGACCTACATCAATGTTATAAAATGTGATGTGCAAAGAATTAAAATAAAAAAAATGCACCTATGTAAATGTAGTATCTTATACCTACTTGATCATCCATTGTATTAGAAAGTGGACTTTATATGTTGCTTTCCCTAGGGTTGATAGTATTGTATATTGGTCATTGAGATGCACTACCATTTTGTGTGCAAGAATTCACAACCTTCCCTTTTCTTGAAATTCATTAACATCATAAAAAAGTGTAGTTCAATGGGTAAAAATACAAAAATATAATATATCTATGTAATTGTATTTATCTTGTACCCCTAAGATCATCCATAGAATTATAAAATCGAATCATTATGTTGCTTTCCCTATGATGGATAGTATTGCAAATTGGCCTTTGAGATGCACTTCCATTTTGCGTACAAGAAGTCGAAAACCTTCCCTTTTCTTGAGCTACATTCAAATCATAAAAAAGTGATGTGCAAAGAGTAAAAATACAAATACAATTACTTATGTGAATGTAGTTCTCATATACCCATTTGATCATCCATTGTATTATAAAATGGACTCTGTATGATGATTTCGGGTTAAAATTATTGTGAATTGGCCCTTGAGATGCGCTGCCATTCTGTGTGCAAGAGCTGACAATATTCCCTTTTCTTGAGGTACAAAAACATCATAAAGAAGTGATGTTCAAAGAGTAAAGAACAAAAATAATGTATTTATGTGATTGTATTTATCTGGTACCCCTATGATCAAAATATAATTTAAAAAAAAAATCCTTATGTTGCTTTCCCTACGGTATAGTATTGTGAATTGGCCCTTGACATGAATTGCCATTTTGTGGGCAACAAGTCCACAACCTTTCCTTTTCTTGAGCTGCAATCTGATCATAAAAAGGTGATGTGCAAAGAGTAAAAATACACTTTTATCATCCATTACATTTGGCATTGAACTTAGGGATATCATCTTCCCTGCTTTTTTAGAGATTTGGCTCAATCCTTTAGACGTTGTCCCATTTCTAAAGTAAGAACGCAATGGTTTGGCCAACAATTCAGCTGTGTTTATCCCATAAATGAATAGAATTCAAACAAAAAGGTATGAGAAATAAGTTATCATTTACCAAAATGATCTTGTGGAATAGAAGAACTAATGAATGGTTCACTTGACCCAAATCCAAATTGATACAAATATTCCAACATTTTCCTTGAATGAGTTGTATTCAAAACACATATTTGAAAGTTAATTGATATATAAAATTAAGAAAAAATTAATATATTGATCATCTAAATGTGCATCTTTCAATAACCGCTAACCACATCTTGCAAAAGGAATTGAATTGTGGGGATTTGCTTTTGTCTTACTTTTGATGAAGAATCTATCCTTCCTTTAGACCCTTTAGAAACATGAATCAACCTTGAGAAAGTATGAATCATCTCTTTAGACCTTATCAACGTATGAATCATTTCTATAGATGTTTTAAACTTAGATCATTTTTGTTTCGAATATGAAATAATGATAGTGTGAATCAAATACCATTACCTCCCATGCCACTCTGACTACTTGAATCTAACATTGTATACATTGAATGAGCTTCAGTTTAACTAATAACCATTGGTACATATGGAAATGAATATTAAAATATATGGTTTTGATATCATTAATGTTTGGCACATAAGTAACAAAAATGCATCAATTACCTATATCAACACCTTTTTGAACTCTATTATCTTGGGACTTAGTATGGTTATCTTTGACTATCTTTGCCTTTCGAGCCTCACCTAAGAAAATTAGAAAAAAGAACGTAGTATAAATTATCTAAAAAAATAAGATACAAGAAAATCTTACGTGTTGTAGAAGACAACAATTGTTCTTGTGATCTAGATGATTCATCATTAGATAGAGACAAATTATGAGCTGTTGGATAATGTTTGTTTTCATGTTGTACCACTTCTTCTAAAGACTTCATCTTCTGCTTGAGTGGCATATTTGTAGTCAATTTTGTTGAATTTGATTAAGGTTTATATTAAAAATGGAACATAGAAAGATTTTCTCAACAAATGAAATACCCTTGTTGTACTCTAGAATATTTTTTGGTTATTTGAAATTGGTAAAGACATATATATCATTGGATATCTGAATGAACCCAATTGTTGTCATAATTGTCTTGTGACACTTCATCTATCTCATTTATTTCCACTATTAGATCCTCTATTTCATTGTGTTCACTAACTATGGTACTCAATGGAATATCAAAGGCATCACTTGGTTTCCAGTGACAAACAATGCTCCATTTTTTATCTTCTATGTCAACAGAGTAAAAAACTATAGTGGCTTGGTCAGGATATATAAAGGGTTCATCATCAAAACTTGTACTTGATATATCAAACATGGTAATACCAAATTCATCGACATATGAACCTATGTCCTCCTCCATATCATACCATCTACACTTGAAAAGATGAATCAGAGGTATATTGTCATACTAAAGTTCTAATATGTCTACTAACACTCCATAATAGATATTGTCATTAGGTTCGAACAAGTCCAGGGTGAAAACCACTAATTTGTAACCATCCCTCATAAGGCAGTTGTTTCCATAACCCTGTGATGACAAGAATCACCCATAGGCACAGTCACAGAGACAGTCATGTGGGTTTTTTCAAATGGTACATAAGAATGAGTAGTTTAGGTGGATCTTGCTACCACATGACAATATGGGAAACATACATATGTTGTTTTAACTATGTTGCTTTTATCTACCTATATTTTACCATAGGTGTAGTCTACGTGTAGTATTGTGTGCATGCAACTAGGAGAGTAGTAGATAGTGAATAAGTATAGTGGATTTAGTTGGATCTCAAATCCACTTTTGTAGATAGATGTTGTTGTCTTATTTTCATTATAAATAAGATAAAAGGTAACAACTAGCCACTAAGATGATGTCCAAGATAGATGAAATCTAAGCCAAGCCAAGCCACTACAATATCATGTGCATTCTCCCTCTCATTTTTACCAATTGTTTTTTTGTTTCCAGTAGAATCCATGCATGTACAATATGACTCAGAAACACTAACATGACAAAGGCCATGCTAGTACAGTATGAGTCCGTGATGCTCATGTATGTGTTTTGGTATCCATGTTGGCGATCAAAGAGATCCGTCAAAAAATGGTATTAGAGCCACGTTGTCCCCTGGATGCAAAAACACATGCCAAAGCAATCCCATAACAAGTCTTCTTTGAGTGAAGACATGGAGATAATGAAGGGAAGGAGAGTAGTGTCCCACTGCAGTACCCATTGCTCACATAAGAACAAGGTGTGTGGGATATCATTGCAGATGACGACATCAACAAGTGCAAGGACAAAATGGCTCTTTCTATCATCTATCAAGGAGTACTAGAGGTGTGATGGAGTGGACTTTTGGAGTCCTTAATCGTCCAATGAGATAAGTGAATTCATACATGATGAGTTACTTATAAGAGTTACGAGTGCTCCAGTAAAGGGTAGGTGTTGATTGGTGTTGACATCATCATTAAGATCCTTAAGTATATGCTCTTTTTCAGGTGTTTATTTGAGTGATAAATATATGAGTTTTGACACCAAAGTTAAAGGGAAGGTACTCATATGAGGATAAACATGTGGTACAATTTTGATGAAGTTTAGAGGTAGCTACAAGGAGTTATAAGCTTTTAATGAGGATGTGATATATGGCATATTAAGGAAAATTAAGCTAAGTCCTAAATCAATAAAAATGTAACACGGCCCCTTTTAGTCCAAGGGATGTACTGTGTGGTCTTTACGGAAGCTTTTCCACCTTAGACATCTAATCTAGTGGGCATAGCCGTGAGATGGAGTTGCCACAGATCTAGCATCTAGTAACCCTTGGATGAGAGCAACGAACTGATCTCCCCCCTTTTGAACCACAGTGAGGTCGTGGAGTAGGGAATGAGCACCTTCCATACATCCACGATCACTGATCGTGTGATGGAAGAAGTGAAAGACGAGGCGGTTGCATCTAGTGTCACAGAGATAGTCTACGACCCCACAGGCATGTAATATGAAGCTAAGAGCAATGAGTGTGAGGACTCTCTCTCTCTCCATTGTCTCTCCACAGCAAACTATAGGCGTATATGAGCTTCAGCATACTGGCGGTGACGATCACGCATAAGGCCGACCACAAGCCAGGGAGAAGAGCAATGGTGAGCTCAAGGAGTCGGCGGCGTTCCCACCTAGCGGCAGTGCCTGCAACGTAGTAGATCCTAGGTGATGGAGACGCACAAGGAGGAGACCAGGAGCAGCAAGAGTGGGAAGGGTCATCGTTGTTCAAGGATGCCACAACAGTAGGTTTCCTAGGAGCCTCGTCGACCTGAACTTCTAGAGAGTGTCGCAGGTTCTTCTGAGGCCATAACCTCACGGACAAAGGGGTGGGGTCTGCTGTCGGAGAACCAAGGAGCCATGGAGGTCCTGATGATGGTCCTAGAAGTCGACGAGGAGGAGGCAACACATGCTACTCCCACGCCGAAGTAGTCACTCGCGGCGGCATATGCTGCGGATAGGGGAACCCGCACTGGATCGGAGAAAACGTGAGAGAGAGGGATAGAGCCACGATGGTGCCCTTTGTTCCAGTAGACGACACACATAGCCGCGAGAAGGAGAAGGAACGAAAGAAAGGAGAGATCTGGGTTTGCTCGGCGGAGTGGACCCGACCATGGCGAGGCACTACCCGGCGGCGAGGCTTTAATCTAGAGGTTGGCTGATCGTGAGCTGGTGATCCTCTTGTGGGCTCGACGACGGCAGTCTGGGTCACGAAGAACAGATGGCGTGCGGCGGCCGTTAGACAGAGTCTGACTGGGACTCACATCGTGCTAGCGAATGAAACTGAAAGAGAGATCAGGTGGATCCGGCCCAAACCTAGGGCTCTTGAAATGGACCGGCCGATTCGGCTCCCAGCAACCAGGACGGTCTAGTTGTTTTAGTAGGGAGTGGGCGGCCACGTGGCGGCGTCCAATTGGCCTGAAAAGGTAAATGATTTAGTAAATGCTCAGATCTTCTTTAATTCACAGTAATTAGCTTGTTCATCAGAAATATACAAGTAAGGTATCAGAATTCTCAGAAAAATGTGTACAACAACCTGGAACCATCTTATAAGGATTTTGATGTACTAAGAACAGTGATATCATGTAATATGTGTAATGCATGTGTAATGGATAATAAATAGCAAACGATGACATAAAATTATGGAAAAATGTCAATAAGTCCATAACTAGGTTTATAATGCATATGATGTCAGTTATGGTCATGATGATGTACTAAATTATGTAATTTGATTAATATGGCTAATTAGGGATAATAACACTAAAGATAATGTAGAAAATACATTAATGATCAATAAATGATGTAATTTACAGAGTAAGCTCATATCCATATTTGGAACCTCAGATTTAATGATGAGATTATGATGATGCATATAATTCATGTTATATGAAGTTGACCTTTAATACATGGTTTAAAACCCTAATCTAGGTTAATGATGTAACCTAGGGTTAATATGTGCACAAAAAGGATATGGAATATTATGTTCAGATGATGAAATTTGATAATGAGATGTAATCTGGAAAATGACATCAGTGAGATAATTATAAGACAAGAATAAAAGTAATGATGCACATATCCTAATGAACTAAGGAAAATCCTAATATGACCGCGACTAGGGTTAAGATGAGATGTATGATGATGAGAACATGATGATCATATGTGATCTTATCTTGATCAGGGTTGACCAACGTTAGAGTTGACATGAGGAATATGATGTTTAGGCTTGTTCTTGATCAAGGTACGCCATTACCTCTTACTTGGCTTATTATACAATATGCTTGTGTTATATGCATAGTAAAATACTTGGTATATGGTATTGGATGAAATGATTGTTCTTGTATGATATGTTGCATGATTTTATATACTTATGGCTATGAACACATGAAACATAAGATATCAGATCCATCATATGATAGCACTAAACTCTTTGGTTGTACAGTGCATTGAGGTGATCTCAAACTCTTTGGTAGTAGATCACATGTGTTAGATCTCAAACTCTTTAGTAGTAGATCACACGTCAAATGATCTCAAACTCTTTGGTAGTAGATCATAAGGCCTAAAAAATCAAAGCCTTGGGGGCAGATGTACGCGATATATGATGGAAATGTGATTAAAAATATGTGTTCTCTTTTCTAATGAATATCTTTGTGCAAGTATACGCTTTTCTTATATTCTTCTGTCTCTGCCAAGTATTACTTTTATCTTATTGCCAAGATATGATGAGAGGTATATAAAAGACACGTAGGCGTACTCAGAACAATATTCTTGAATATTGTGCCGACGTGTACCACATGTAATCTTTCATATAGGTTATGGTTATGCTCTTGAAGATCCAGGATAGTTGAGAGTTGTATAACGAGCTGATGTACAGGTGGACTTGTTTCCTTAAGATCTTGTTGTTTAGATGTAGTCCACGTATATGTTATAGTTTTTTGTTCAATATGTAATGTCAAATGTTGTAACAATTCATGTTGTAATTATATGTTGAATGGTGAACATGTGTGTATGGTTTTATTATTGTTCATGTACATGTGCTACTGATTGTTTCCTTCTGACTTCCTCTGATTTTCTTCTTCTTAGCCTAGTGTGGGATGTTTAAATTGCGATTCTCTCTGAGGTGAGGGTTTCAATTTGGACGTCACACATCAGATTAAGTTTTAGAAAATCTGGGGACGTCACAACTAGATTCCTCTACATATATCCACTAACACGAGTATGAGGCTCATCATGGATATGACATATAAAATACATAATCTTAGTATTTTTGTACATCTCCTTCACCTAGATGGAAAACATACATTCATTAAAATGCCTCCCATCTCTAGGGTCAGATCTTTTCATATAAGGTCTATGGTTCAACATTTTCAAGGGAACCACCCATTAAGTACCTAATATCATATATCTAGAAGTAATCTAGATAGGGGTCCATCATCATGTATTTCATAACTCACATTTTATCAATATTTAAAGTTTAGGTACTTTGAACTTCTATCGTGCTGTTTCAGGCCATATTAAAATGTCACTCATTACATATGTCACATACTAGAGGTCCTCCTTTTTAAAGAGATTGAGGCATGTTTTGGTCAAAAACCATGTTTCACTATCCATATCTCAATATATACAAGACTAGGCATGTACATACATGCGAACCTTCTAGTTATATGTAGCACATCAACAAAGCCATATACATCATTCATGGTCATAGACTAGCTAGGGTTGCATGATCCAACTCATATGGTGTCATAAAGAATGTTTGACCCTTTCCAAGAAAAACTTCGGTCATATTAAAAAAAGCTCATATCACGAACATTGACATCATCATCATCATTGATGTCATCATTTTTTTCATAATCCTCCTCCTCATCATCAACATCATCATCATCATCACTATCATCATCATCATCATCATCATCGTCGTCGTCATCATCATCATCATCATCATCATCATCATCATCATCATCATCATCATCATCATCATCATCATCATCATCATCATCATCATCATCATCATCATCATCATCATCATCATCATCATCATCATCTTCATCATCATCATCATCATCATCATCATCATCACCATCATCATCATCATCATCATCATCATCATCATCATCACCATCGCCATTGCCATCATCATTATCATCATCATTGTGACAACCTAATGCCACATGAGCGAGATAACTCAAAACAACATACATGTTCAACTACTAAGCAACCACTTTACCAAAAGAATGGTTAAATTAAAACCGATTTTTATAAAATCATCAAAAGCAGAAACATAATACAACAAGTTCTATAACCTGTAACATATCACATACCATACCATGTATATAAATTTGTATAGTGTCCATCTGCCACACACCTATTACAAAAGATTTGTTCACATATACAAGACACTTATACAAGCCATATGTACAACCAAGGTATATTTCCAAAAGCACATATCAATGTACATATAATCTACAAAATGCATCCCTCCCGGAGCTGTGAGTACAGGGACAACACAAAGGACTCTACTACAAGACTAGCAACATCCAACCTTCTATGAATACTAATCTCTAAGATGCTCCTCCTTTATTTCACGATCATTCCCATGTCACTGATGACCCCCTAAAAGGATGCGGCGAACCATAAGGGTGAGAGCCATGTCCCAACTAGAGATATAACTCTCAACCAACGATTATTGGAACAACATGATATGAGATTATTAAGTAGGATTAGCAGATTCACCTAAATGAATAATTTTAACTGATTACACCAGTTAAGCATATTTAACAACTCTAGTAGATAACCAAATCATCATAGACTTTTAGAAAGAATATGAAGTACATGTATGATAGTTGATATTTCTTACCATATAATATAACAACTAAGTAGTAATAGAAACAAGGAAAGGGTAAACATCCAATTTGAATCGTATTTAACCGTATGAAGATATACTACATGGTTGTATTATGTCTTTTAATTAGTTCCCTGAGGATTCGAGTCAGACCACCCAAATCCAACTTACCACTACTAAGTCGAAATCAGTGCTATACACGACTAGTAAGAGTCGGAATCCAAGATCTTTTCTGCACTACTCGGTCAATACAAGTCTGCACCATAGTGACATCTCAGTCAAACTGCCAGCAATGACATAGTCAAGCTGAAAATACCTAGCCCACCTTGGTACAAGTCAAGGCACTCAAAACTAGGGTATGTTACCCAATTACCGAGGTACAATCGCAGTTGTCCTCCAATCACATTACATATATAATCACTGAGACACAATCACAGTCATTTTCAAACAAAGTTATAGGAATGACCACATTCATCCTCCCTAAACACTTGGGATCTGGATGATAAGGATGCATTCTAAAAGCAACCCACACACTCAATAATATGCACTCTGAGCCTCCCATAGGAATACTCATTTCACCATCTAGCAAATTCTGATACTGGAATGGATCTATGGCCAGGGCTACTACATGATTAGGGTTCTACTTGATTAATTAAAGCCAATTGGGTTTCTTTTAACTGCATCAATCAAATTAAAAGAAAACTCTAAGAAGATTTGACAAATCATAGGTAGAGTGCAACTTCAACATATATAAAACTTACAAATCATACAGTTGATCACATCACCACATGGTATTGTTTCATTGTCATACACAAGGCCATCATCATTATCAAAAGACCATGGGATTTTAGTCCATTATCACATCACTAGAGGATATCACCTCAAATATAGCACAAAGCCATTACCAAGGAATAGGAACATTCAAACTATTCCCTGTAAGAACATTATTATCTCCCCATGCCTCATCAAGGATCATAATCACCACACACGTGTTACATAAGTTTGGCATAACCATGCATTCAAGAACTACAATGCTTATATGATAACAATTTAGGGTTATAACAATCTAAGAGAGAAACAACATCTTATCGACATTCGAGTTATTCAAGCAACTTGCCAACATCATTATAAACTTGCATTTATATTTAGGTTTCAACTTAGTTAACCGATTTAGGGTTTCCAAACAGCAGCTTTCATCAAACCCTAATTATAACAACTATTTACATTCTTCGAAGCAAAGTAGATCAAGTATTACTATCATAAGGTGGCAACATTAGGTAAGCACATGTTCATGTATTCTCATTGACTGAAGGGAAACCTAGGTAACATATATGCATGACCATAGAGAAAAGAACCATAGTGACCGAAGACAACCATCAACCCTAGCAACCAAGGAGAACAAGATCTTAACTTCGACTAAAGGGACTAGGTAAAGAGAACTTGGTGACCGAAGAATCATGAGGGGAAATTCATCGACCCAAAGAGAGTATATCACCTTAGCGACCTCACAAGTAGGTCCTTAGTTAGTGACCAAAAACCATCAAACTCAATGATCGCATGGATAACATCACGAAGTTCATCAAGGAAGAGATAACAACCTCTAAGACAAGGTCAAAATAGGTTGATCACTAACATGAATAGAATATCACCATGGTGCAAAGTACAAAATGAAGGTCATCATCAAAACCCTAAATTTGGTCATCAATCATGAGAAAACTAAACCATGATTCAAGAGAGAGAAAATAGATTGTTTAATCATCACTCCTATATCTAAAAACATCCAATGTCAAGAAAAATATCAAGCCATAATCGTGAGAAGAAAACTAACATTTAGTTTGTGCATTCAAGAACAAAAACCTTTGTCATCAACAAGAGTTCACGTATCAGAACTAGGGTTTAGGAAAAGAAGTTACTCTACTCATGATCACCACATAACCACGAACCCTACCTACATATATCATCATCATACTATTTGAAACCACTTTTTATGGATAGATTAATTGCATACAAGATTAAGCGCAACAATAATCAAGGAGAAAGTTATATAATTCGCCTTGAATGTGAAGACAAGTCCAACAACAAGATGCTCCACGGAAAGAGCAGAAAACCTAAGCTTGACAACCACTTCACAGACAAGCTAGAATAAACTAAAAAAGGGAAACAAAACCATAGCTTAAAGGTGTACAAGGAAGAGGGAAACCCTAGACCAAAAAGATAAGGAAGAGACGTGATCTTCAACTCAACTTTAGGCACTACCATGGAGAACCATGATTTTGGCCAAATGAGAGAGATGTTCCTCAAGAAGCATTACCATGGCAACCCATGGATTCAGCCAAGAGGAAGAGGAGAAGGGTAGGTCTACAACAAAATGAAACCAAGAAGGATAAATCACTTAACATGATCAAGGAGGACCATAGGATCACCAAAGAAGAATTTCTTCAAATCTATATCCACACATGCAAGGGTTCGGCCAGCTTGCTCCAAGGATGATCAATCATTCTCAAAGATAAGAGTGAAGGAAGAAAGTGAAAAAGGATCACTTGCATGCAAATAGAGGGGTATATATACCCAAGGCTATGAGAGAGGTGAGGGAGGTTAGGTGTCATGAACACATGTGCCACTTGTCCACCATAGATCATCCATGTAAGCACTAAAGCTATACATCCAAAAAAGGTTGTTAAAACCTAGAAAAATTGTCAACCTCACTTGGCCAAAAAGACCATCAGTTGAAGACAAACTCAACGACCAAAATATGCTCAAAATGCAATGGTCGCATAACATCAAAATCCTAGGTTCTTATCGACCAAAGAGAGGGGGTAAGGGCTCTTTGGTCGTGGAGAAAACACGGCATACTTCAAAACCTCTTCGACTATAGAGATCAAGGTGAAAGTAACAACAAGGTGGTCATTGAAAACCAAAACTCAATAATTAACACACATGGTCAACACTACGCATGGGGCATCCAAGAAACCTAGAACCAACACATGATGTCGCCACATCCCTCCTCATCAAACCAAGGTACAAAAAAGAACCCTAAGAAAAAACTCTCCTCAAATAAAACCAAAACATGTGAGGCACTTCAAGCACGTGAGAAATTGTAAGATAAACCCTAAACATGTGTAAATTGCAATTACGTCTAAAACAAGCACATAAGGGCGTAATTAGATCAAACATCATTCAAACTGGACAGAACTAAAAACATAAGCTTGTCAAATGTTATTAAGGTATATCACATGATTAGATTGAGGTTGTAAGCATCTTATTATGTTAAGCAAAAAAGATCAAGCTTAAATCTAGATCAAGGGCTTACAACCATAAACCCCTACAAGGATTTCACCCCCAAAATCCTATGCAAAAAGAGATGAGTCCTATGCATCTCATCATATATCTCCCATGTGTCTTCCTCTTTACCACACTGATACAAAAAAACCTTAACCAACACTACATCCTTCTTCTTCAACTTCTTCACTCTTCTATCCAAGATCAACATAGGACCATCAACATACGACACATCCTCCTCCAACTCAACATCCATCGGATGCAAAACTTACACTATATTTGGATGGCACTTCCTTAACATAGAAACATGAAACAATGAATGCAACCTATCCAACTATGGTGGTACCTCATCCCTATAAGCCACCTTCCCAATATGTGACACCATAGAGTAAGGTCCAATATATCTGGGAGCCAACTTACCCTTCTTCCCAAACCTCAACACACCATTCCAAGGGGAGAGCTTGAGATGCACCATGTCTCCCACTTGGAACTCTAGGGGCTTGTTATGATTATTAGCATAAGACTTATGTCAGTCCTTGGCTACCTTCAACTAATACTATATCACTTTCATCTTCTATGTAGTCTATTGTAGTAGCTCAAGGCCCAAAAGTTGATAGTCACCGATCTCATACCAACAAAGAAGAGACGTACAATGCCTCCCATACAAGGCTTCATACAGTGGCATGTCACCTCTAATAGTTGGTGTTATATGAAAACTCTATCAAACTGAGGTGCATGTTGCAACCTCCAAGAAACTACAAAACATAAGCTCTTAATAGATCCTCTAAGATCTGAATGGTCCTCTCTTATTGACCATATGTCTACAAGTGAAATGTTGTAATGAACCTCAATTGTGTGCCCATGGTTGTATGCAGTCTCTCCCAACATGACTAGTAAATTGAGGACCTCTATCTGACATTATCATCACCATAATACTTGCAAACACTATCTCATCTACATATATATGTGTCAAATTCTCTAATGTATATGTCATCTTCACAGGAAGAAAGTGAGCTGACTTTATCAACTGTCCACTATCACCCAAATGGAATCATGAACTTTTGTTGTCTTGGAAAGACCAACCATAAAGTCCATAGTGATATGATCCCATTTCCACTATGGTATAGGTAACAGTTACAATGTTTTTGCAGGCTTCTGATGCTTAGCCTTGACATAATAACACACATGACATCTTGCCACTAACTCAGACACGTCATTCTTCAAACCAGGACACCAATATAGATCCTTCAAGTTATGATACTTCTTGGTACTATCTGGGTGTTCACATACATCACGAAATGAGATTCCTCAAGGACCATCTTCCTCAGACCGTCAACATCTGGAACCACTATCCTGTCATGGAAACAAACTTTCCCATCCTCTGTCTCATGGAAGCCCTCACGCTTCTCACGGCCCAAACCTATTCAGATTTATTGTATCATCATATCATTACATTGTGCATCTCTGGTCTGTAGTATCAATGTGGGATTCACCTGCAACTATGCTAACAAGCCTGCCAATATAGAGACTCTTAACTTCACTTTCATCTAACGCAATGACACCAAGATGTCTTGCTTATGGCATGCTAATGAACATAACAATGCCTTCTCAACATATGATGATGAATACGACTTCCTACTAAGCACTTTAGCCACCACATTCACCTTCCCTGGATGGCATTCTATTGTGCAATCATATTCCTTGATCAATTCCATCCATCGTCTCTGTCACATTTTTAGCTCCTACTTTGAGAAGATGTACTGAAGGTTCTTGTGGTCGGTGAAGATCTGACACTTCTCTCCATAAAGGTAGTGTCTCCAAATCTTTAAAGCATTAACCAAAACTGCAAGATCTAGATCATGCATCGCGTATCTCTCCTCGTGCTTACTAAGATTTAATGAAGCTAAAGAAATCATGTTCTTATCCTGCATCAACACACATCCCAAGCCATTGTTGACGCATCACAGAAGATGATATAACCTTTCCCTTGCTCTAGAAGAACTAACATTTGTGCACTGGTCAACTTCTCCTTTAGAGTCTGAAAAGAAGGTTGACACTTGTCATTCCAGACAAATCATACACCTTTACTTGTCCACTTGATTATGGGTAACACCATAGCACTAGAGTTCTTGATAAACCTCTTATATTAGCCTATCAAGGCTAGGGAACTACAAACCTCTATTAGTGTATTAGGCTGCTCCCACTCCAAAACTGACCCCACCTTCTTAAGGTACACACAAATGCCTTTAGAGAATATCACATGACCTAGAAAATACACCTCTTACAACCAGAAGTCACACTTGCTGTGCTTGATATACAATGTGTGGTGCCTCAACAAAGTTAATGCTTTTCGTAGATGTTACTCATGTTATTGACTATCTCTAGACTAGATTAAGATGTTATTGTTGGACACTACCATGAAGTAGTCAAGATACAACAGGAACACCCAGTTCATCGGGTCCATGAACATTGATGGTGCATTGGTTAGGCCAAACGGCATAGCCACAAACTCGTAATGACCATACCTAGTCCTAAAAGATAACTTGGGCATGTCATCCACCTTAATCCACTACTGATGGTATACTAACATCATATATGCATGTCATCTATTCTCGGCAAAGGGTACTTGTTCTTGATCATAACCTTGTTCAACTACCAGTAGTGAATTCACAACCTCATAGAACCATCCTTCTTCTTCATGAACAACATGGGAGTAACCCAAGGGGAAGTTCCCTATCTGATAAAGCACTTCACAAGAAACTCCTAAAACTTCTTTGACTCCTACATCACCATGGGTGTCATCCTGTATGGTGATTGTGCTATTGGTTGAGTACCATGAACCAGATTGACCTCAAAATCAATCTCTCTAGGAGGGGGAACTCTAGGAAACTGAAGAAACCATATTGATCTCAAAATAAATCTATCAAAGAGAAGGAACTCTAGGAAACTCTTCAGGAAACACATCCTCAAACTCCCAAACAACATGCACCTCTTGAATACTATGACTCCTCACCTTGGTATCCACATAATTTACTAGGAAAGCTTCACATCCCTGCCTCATCAGCCTCTCTACTGTCATAGCTGACACCAAGCATGTTGGGAGAATATTTCTATCTCCTTGGAAGACTCACAAGACATCATCGTCAAAGAACATCACCACCTTGGAACTACAGTCCAAGACCACCCAATACTTCTCTAATGTATCCATTCTAAGGATCACATCAAATCCATGGATATCATGTGGCATAAGATCCACTTTAGATGCTTCTTAAGAAAGAAAGAACATAGGATGGGCACACCTCCTGTAACTCAGTTGAAACATCAAGAGGGGTTTATAGGAGGAGAATATCGAATCTATGACTAACAAGAAAAGAACAACTATATTTCACCTCTTTGTTGATAAAAGCATGCATCACTTCTTTCTTCCTTGTTGAAGTTCACACTCTTGTCTTTCTTCCTCCTCCACGGTTGCCTCATGTGCTTTTATGTTGCCAATGATTTGCTCCATCCTTAGTCGGGTGAGGTCATTGGCTTCTTCAATTGTGGTTACCCTAGGCTTGTACTTAGGAGGAAGAGACCGAAGAATTTTTGACACTTGATTTTCTTCACTAATGGCTTTAGCTAATGCATTCAAACCATTAACAATAGAAGAAAACTTTGCATACATTTCACTAATAGACTCATTTGGTTCCATACGAAATTGTTCAATCTTTTGTTTAAGCATGTCAATTTTGGAATATTTTACTTGAACAGTTCCTTCATAAGTAATATAGAGTCTATGCCATATCTCATATGCATTTTCACAATTTGAAATTCTATTGAACTCACCTACAGAAATTGAACAATAAACAATACTTATAGCTTTTGCATTTAATTGATCTAATCTCACAGTGTTTGCATCCCATGTAGCATATTCAGTTTGAGGAAGATCATAGACATTTGACACCATTCTCCAGAGATCCCAGCTGATTCCTTGAAAGTAGAATTGCATCCTCCTTTTCCAATAGGTGTAGTTGGCACCATCAAATGGTGGAGGCTGAGCCACAAGTGTTCCTTCCAAGTTGAGGTTGTTTAGTACCCCATCACCCATTTTCTTCAATTTAATAATCGATTTGAGATTTTGGCTAGAATGCCTCGATGTATAATGTTGCTTTTGTATATGTTTTGGTAAAGCAACTGATATCTCATATCCTTGCAATGTGATGGAATGATGTATGTATTAAGTGAACTATGATGTATATATGGATTTGGTTTTTTACATTAAGAGTTTCCTGGTAGTGGATCTCTTAGTAAAAAGGTTTAAAATTTTATTGATTTTTGGTAATCTGCTACTAATGGTTATTTTTGTGTAGTTTTGTGTGATGTTGTTGGTTTGATAGCAGTCGCCACAATTTTTTGTATCAGAGCCTTAGGTTTTCTGAGTAGTTGAGTCTATTCTAGTGTCCTCAAGTTTATCTTTTAGTGAATCTTTTTATATAGAAGAAGATGAAGAAGTAAAGCTTAAAGATGGTTGGCGAACACAAGTAACATGTTGTTGAGAGCAATGTTGTTGCACTAGGAGGAGGTGCAAGGGAACATGAAAGACAAGAACAAATGCTTGAGAATCCCCAACTGGATCAGGATATGACAGAAAACCCTACTTTTCATGCTCTCTTTAGGAAGTTCATGATGATGGTAATTCATATGGCTGACAGGATACCAACACCACCACCTAGGGTACCAGTCCCCAATGCAAAATATTTGGGTTCTACTAAGACTTTTAAGTCGTTACGCCATGTAGAACTATAGAGTATGCTAAAATAGTTGATCTAGCAGATGTAGATCAATGGCTTACTGAGTTAGAAAAAGCTTTTAAGATCCTTAGCATCCCAAAAACTGACAAAGTTAGGCATGATTCGTACCTATTGAAGGGAAGTGTTGGCCATTGGTGGCCATTGAAGAGGAGAAAAGGCATGATGTTAGTTCAGATGGGAGGAATTCTGACGTGAGTTTATCAGTAGGTACTTTCCTCAGACGTACCTAAATGAGAAAATCTTATAGTTTGAATAGATTAGGCAAGGACCTATGAAGATCAATGTATGAAGCTAAGTTCATGGAGCTTCTACGGTTTTGTCCGCACATGGCTACAACAGACTAAGAGAGGACTCTACATTTTGAGAAGGGTCTGCACGCTAATTTATCCACTTCTACACTTGCTTTGGAATATAGGGATAAATTTACTACATTTGGGAATCAGTTATGAAGATAGAAAGGTCGGTAACCAAGAAATGTGAGGCCAACTTTAGGAAATGACCTACCTAGTTCCAAGGACAGATGTCCAGAAGTTATAAGAAACCAAGGTTTCCTGCACCATTAGCACCATAAAGGTTCAATGCTCAGACACATTGGAGCACAAGTATGGATAGAGGTTGTAGTTTTCTTCCTATTGGAACTGATAGTGCATCATCAATGTAAGTGACAGGGTCGCCTAGGCTACAACAAGAGACTAGAGCCTACCACAAGTGTGCGTAGACATGACATCTGATGAGGGATTGTCCAGGAAGAGATACTGAGGTAACCCAACCACTGAGGCATAGTCAGTAAGGCTCTTAGAGACAAAAATTCAATAGTAGTGTAGGAGGACGAGGACGAGGATATAGACAGGCGTATCAAGTAGGTTCATATGTACAAGGCAACAAAGAATGAGGTTGGAAACATGCAATGGTGAGATTCTATGCTATGAGTCAGCTAGATGTAGTAGTCAATCTATAAAACTCGGTACCACTGCCCAAGGCTCTAGTAGAGTTTAAGGAATGACGACTGTCCCCACAGACCACCACTAGCCTTAACTGGACGCTTTTGTCCTTAGTCACACACATGCTAGGATCAACTTTCCGATAGGTCACCCATCCCAATACTACTCCAAGCTGAGCACAATGAACTATGGAGTTCTTAGTGATGGGCTCCCGGAAAAGGAGGTGCATCTTGGTGATATGGGTATTCCAATCAGTCTTTTTAGGAGTGTTTTCTCTGAGGCCTCAAATCCTGGGATGTTACAATCTCTCCCACTTAGACTCTTGACGTCCTCGTCAAAGCTCAACTATAAGGCCTCATAATCTCTTCCCCATTTTAGTGCAGACCGACAATGATCCATGGACACCCAACTCTCAATCACATAATACCAGGGCAAGGGTGGCTACGTCAACCATGGACAGTCCTATCCTACATGCCTAGATCGCACGGCTCAAGACTAGCATGCCATGCCCATGTGGGCCCCACCTACTAGAGGGGAATTGGCTCTGATACCATTTGTAAGACCGAGACTCACTACCCAAGACTGTAGTAGAGTTTCAGGAATGATGATTGTCCCCACAGACCACTACTAGCCTTAACTGCGCGCTTTGTCTTCACTCACACACATGCCAAGATCAACTTCCCAACAGGTCACCCATCCCAGTACTACTCCAAGTTGAGTACACTTAACTAACGAGTTCTTAGTGATGGGCTCGCGGAAAAGGAGGTGCACCTTGGTGATATGGGTAGTCCAATCATTCATTTAAGAGTGTTTTATCTGAGGCCTAAAATCCTGGGATGTTACACAATCCATGAGTCATGACAGGTCAGAAGGAGTTATTTCATTTTGACATGTCTTGGTCTTGCTTCATAAATATTTTGGTTTACCCAGGTGGTACACACTCCTTTATCACTTGTGATGTAATTCATAACTATCTTTTCCTTGTTAGTCATAGAACAAATATTTTCTATTAGAAACTCCTTGAGTAGGTTCCATAGTATTGTGAAAGGCATGTTCCCCTGTGTTCTTCCTTTCTTAGAACATAACATTCAAGTGGATCTTATACCTCTTGAGATGCATGGATTTGATGTGATCCTAGGGATGGACACCTTGGAAAAGTATAAAGAAGTCTTGGATTGTAGTTCCAAGCAAGCTATGTTCACATATGATGATGAGACATGGATCTTTTAGTGAGATAGGAAGATTCTTCCAACATATCTAGTATCGACAATGGTATCCGAGAGATGGTTGTGACATGGACATGAGGCATTCTTGGCACATGTGGTGGATACTAGGTAGAAAGTTCTAGTATTCTAGAAGTGCCAGTTGTCATGGAATTTAAGGATGTGTTTCGTGAGGAATTTCCTGATGTTCCTCCAGCTTGAGAGATTGATCCTGAGATCAATCTAGTTCTTGATACACAACAAATAGCTAAATAACCTTACATGATGGCTCCAACTGAGATGGTATAATTAAAGAAACGGTTACAAGAGTTACTTGATAAGGAATTTATCCTGTCGAGTACATCACTATGGGGTGCTCTGATAATTTTTGTAAAGAAGAAGGATCGGTCTATGAAGTTATGTATAGACTACAGACAATTGAACAAGGTGACAATAAAGAACAAGTATCCTCTACCAAGGATAGACCATTTGTTTTCCCAGTTGCATACCACAATAATGTCCTCTAAGATAGATATGAGGCCGGGATATCATCAGTTAAGGATTAAGGAGGATGACATACCCAAATCAACTTTTAGGAAAAGGTATGGTCATTATGAGTTCATAGTTATGTTGTTTGGACTAACTAACGTACCAGCAACATTCATGGATTTGATGAATAGAGTGTCTCATCCATTACTTGACCAGTTTGTAGTAGTCTTCATAGATGACATATAATATACAGTCAAGATAGCCTACATCATGAACAACATCTTTGTCAAGCACTGACTTTGTTAAGACAACACAAACAATATTCTAAGTTTTGCAAGTGTCATTTTTGGTTGTCAGGAGTGTATTTTCTAGGGAACATCATATTTTCTAAAGGTACTTATTTATATCCTAAAATGGTGGAGTCTATTCTGGAATGGGAACAACCCAAGATACCAACAGAGATATGTAGTTTCCTAGATTTGGAAGGTTACTATAGGAGGTTCATCAAAGACTTCAATTCTATAACATTACCCCTAACTAGGTTAACCAGGAACGATGTTCCTTTTGTCTCGAATGACAAGTGTCAAAACTCTTTCTAGTAGTTGAAGGAAAAGTTGAGCAGTGCACCAGTGTTAGTTTTACCCGAGCTAGGAAAAGGATACATTGTCTTTTGTGATACCTTAAAGAATTGTTTGGCATGTGTGTTAATGCAGGATAAACAAGTGATTTCTTTTGCCTCTCAACAAATTATGAAACACGAGGAGAATTATATGACACACAATCTGAAGTTAGTTGTTGTGATTCATGCCTTGAAAATCTAGATATGTTACCTATATAGGGAAAAGTATCATATTTTCATAGATCATAAGAATATAAAGTACATCTTTTCACACCAAGAGTTGAACATGAGACAACACCACTAGATGGAATTAAGCAAAGACTATGATTTCATGATTGATTATCATCTAGGAAAGGCTAATGTGGTGGTAGATGAGTTAAACCAAAAGTCTTCATCTTCATTTATAGATAAAGCATAGTTGAATTTTTTGGTGTGTTATAAGAGGGACATGCTAGTCACCTTACCACAAATGAATGAACATATGGAAGTGTCTTTGATAGCCGGATTGTTGGCACATATGCAAGTGAAACCGACACTGAGACACTAGGTCAAAGAAACAACACAAGATGATATTGTGATACAACAGATCATATCAGAATATGGCAGTGAGAAGCGTGACAGTTTCCATGAGTTAGAGGATGAGATAGTTTATTATCATGGTACCTAATGTTAATGACCTAAGGAAGATAGTTATAGAAGAAGCTCACTCATCTATGTATGTTATGCATCCAGGAAGTACCACGATGTACACAATCTAAAAGATAGGTATTGGTGGCCTGGTTAGAAGAAAGATGTAGCTGAGTTCATTATGCAATGTTTGGTGTGTCAGCAAGTTAAAGATAAGCACCAAAAGCCTACAAGAACATTACAACTATTACCTATACCACAGTGGAAGTTGGATAATGTGACAATGGATTTTGTGGTTGGTTTTTCTAGAAAAACCAAAGGTCATGATTCCATTTGGGTGATTATTGATAGGTTGACAAAGTCAGCACATTTTCTTTCTATTAAGACAACATACACTGCTTAGAAACTTGCACAGATTTATGTACATGAGATAGTGTGTTTGCACAGACTCACAACAACAATTGTTTCCAACAGAGGTTCTCAGTTTACAAGTCATTTTTGGGAGCGATTATACACAACTTTGGATACACAGTTATATTTTAGTGTTGCTTTCCACCCACAAATAGATGGACATTCTGAAAGGAATATACAGAATTTGGAGGACTTTCTTAGGTCATGTGTTCTATAGTTTGTAGCTAGTTGTGACGTACCTCTGAGTTTGATAGAGTTTTCCTACAATAATATTTATTAGAAAAGTATTGATATGACAAGAATAGATCAATCCATTTGTATGAATAAAATTCCTATAGAAGAAGAGTACAAACCTCTAGAGACCATTAAAGGAAAATGAATCCCAACATGAAAAAGGTGGTACATCTAGAAGCTATTAAGCTTTTGATTTCAAGGATCATGTACCCCATCTCTGGTTCCCTTTGGGTTAGTCTAGTCTAGGTTGTCCCCAATAAAGGGGGTACCACA
Organism: Alisma plantago-aquatica; assembly: GCA_963693085.1. NCBI lineage: Eukaryota > Viridiplantae > Streptophyta > Magnoliopsida > Alismatales > Alismataceae > Alisma > Alisma plantago-aquatica. Next base: position 1,065,610,386 of record OY856412.1, read on the forward strand.
GTCGTGAAATACGATAATAATGAGTTTATTCCCACTGAGATTTTCATAGGGTGGAGGATGTGTATTGACTATAGGAAATCGAATAAGGCCACTTCGAAAGATCATTTCCCCATTACCTTTGGGATCAAGTACTAGAGCGCCTCACCCATCAACCATATTTTTGCTATCTTGATGGATATTTAGGTTACATCAAATTCCCATTCATATGGAGACCAAGAGAAAATGACTTTCATTTGCCCTTTTGACACTTATGAATTCTGGAGAATGTCGTTCGGGTTGTACAATGCCTGAACAACCTTTAAACAGTGCATGTCCGCTATCTTTGTTGGATTGACCGACACCATCATGGAGGTTTTCATGGATGATTTCTTTGTCTATGGAGATAGTTTTGAATCTTGTCTCCATCATTTATATCTGGTTTTGGAAAAATGTGAGGAAGCACACTTGATCCTCAATTGGGATAAGTGTCACTTTATGATGACTAAATGATTTTTTTTAGTCCATAGGGTGATAAACCTAGCATTGAAGTTGATAGAGCCAAGATCGAGGTCATCTCAAAACTCCCACCACCTTCTTTCATCAAGGATGGTTGTGCCTTCCTTGGGCATGGAAGTTTGTATGGATCTTTCATCCGTGATTTTTATAAGATCAACAAACCCCTAACTAATCTCCTTCAAAAACACACTCCATTTGAATTTGACAAAGCTTGCTTGGCCAATTTTCTTTGTTTCAAGGTTGCCCTCATCTCTACTCCCATCATTAAGGCCCCTGACGGGTCCCTACCTTTCGAGTTGATGTGTGATGCAAGTGATTATTCCGTTGGTGTTATTCTAGGACAACATGTTGATAAAAAGCACCACATGATCTACTACACATCCAAAACCATAGATGAAGTCCACCGGAATTACACTAACTACTGAAAAGGAAATGCTGGCCATAGTATACGCCTTTGACAAAATTTTCTCATAATTGGTAGAGTCCAAAGTGATTGTTTACACAGACCATGCATCCATTAGATATTTGAAGACCAAAAATGATGCCAAACATCGCCTTTTCATTGGGTCTTTTTACTTCAGGAATTTGACCAAGAAATCCTAGACAAAAAGGCTGCAAAAATGTTGTTGCTGACCATCTTAGTCAGCTTGATTTTTTCGATGATGATGGCATCCCCATAAATGACTCCCTTTTTAATGATAAATTATTAAAGATCGAATCTCAATATCCTTGGTTTGTGGATTATGTAAATTTTCTAGCCACATGTGTATTGCAACCCAAATATAAGGGACATTCTAAGGCTAAAATTTTGCATGATGTAAAATAATATTATTGGGATGATCCATATCTCTTAGATTATGTTCAGATGGACTTTATCGCAAGTGTGTTACTGAGGAAGAGGCACATGACATATTTGAACAATGCCACACCGGTCCCACTTGAGGGCATATGAGTTCTCATAAAACCGCTAGGAAGCTCTTAGAATCTGGGTTTTTGTGCCTACTCTATTCAAAGATTCATACCAGTTTGTCCTTTCTTGTGATGAATGTCAAACTAGCGAAAACATATCTAAGAGAGACTAAATTCCCATGAATTCTTGGCAGGAAATTGAAATTTTGTACGTGTGAGGGGTAGATTATATGGTCCCGTTCCCTTCTTCTTGTGCGTACAAATATATCTTGGTGGTTGTTGATTACATTTCCAAATGGGTTGAAGACATTCCCACCAAATCTTGTTATTCCAACCTTGTAAAGAATCTCTTCAAAGATATCATTTTTCCTCAATTTGGGGTATCTCACACCGTAGTTTCTGATGGAGGTTTCCATTTCCTAGAGAAGAGCTTCAAGTCCTTGTTGAAACGGTATGGAGTCCATCATAAGGTTGCACCCCTTACCACCATAAGATTAGTGGTCAGGTTGAGGTGTCAAATAGGCAAATCAAGTCCATATAGAGAAAATGGTAAATCACACTAGGACCTATTGGGCTTTAAAACTTAACGATGCCTTGTGGACATATAGGACCACCTACAAAACTCCCATAAGCACCACTCCCTTCAAATTGATTTGTGGGAAATCAATCCATCTACCCATAGAAATAGAGCATAATGCGAATTGTGCCATCAAAACTCCAAATTTTGACTTAACTGATGTAGGTGAAAACCTCTTTTTCGCAAATGCAAGAGTTAGATGAGGTTTAAATGACTGCCTATGAAAATGCTAGGATTTACAAAGACAAAACCAAATTATGGCATGATGGTCATATTAGGTGAAAGAACAATAGGGAGGGTGATCAAGTTCTAATGTACAACTCTAAATTAAGAATTTTTCCAAGAAAATTAAATCTAGATGGTATGGGTCCTACCTCGTCAAGTGTGCCTACCCTCATGGCACTTTTCTTCTTTGCGATAAGGTTTTAGGGGAATTTAAGGTAAATGAACATCGACTTAAATGGTACATCACCGTTGAGGATTTTCTAACTTCTAAGGCACATCAACTCTCCTTAATCGAAGACCTTGACTTGCATGAACCCCCACCCCCCATCCTGAAATGGCTCCCTAATCTAGACTCATCAGGCCTTCGACATTAAATAAGGTGCTTTTTGGGAGGCATCCCAATCTTTTAATTCCTTTTGCAAAAAAATTATTGTCTTAGCTAACACTTTTTGTTTACTTTTCAGACACTTGGTTCTTTTATTCTGAAAAAGGTTGGAAATCCAAATAATGGTTCATTGATGACATGTCTTCCATCATCTTTCCACCAGACGACCGTCTAGTACAAGCGTGATGCTCGTCTTGACCTTTCAGACGACCACACCAACAAAGGTGACCATTTGAAACTTGAATATTGGAAAGGCAGCCCAACACACCAGCTGACCATTTTGGAAGGACTAGCCAATCGTTTTCCCACTTCGATGTGCATTCATACCCTCTGCCATATCGACATTCGTGGCGCATCAACCTCATTGTTTGACCACCCGACAACACCAATTGATCATCTGGGATGCTCCGAACGGTCGTCTCGCACGCTCGAGGGTCTACTTCTTGAACTGGTTGGGGAGGAGACATCTCACACCCTAAACAACGTGTATCCTCCCCAAGCCCTAGCTTCACCGCCACACTAGAAGACTACCTCAATGATGCGACTGATCATACACTGCCTCATCCCTCACGTCCAAATGCCCATGCCTAAGATGACAACATTTTTCTCAAAGCTAGTCATCTGTCTCACTACCCCTCTGACGTTCACCTCACTTCCCCTCAGCGGACAGTGGTGATTCCTCATGTGATCCTTCCCACCTCATTCGTTTCCTCCCCACTAGTTCGTTGTCTACGATGACTGGTGCTCCAGTGCCAACTGACCGTCTTGCCTATAGAGAAAACGTCTCATGCACCGTAGTCCCTTTTTTTCCCACCACCGCCATCGTTGCTTCCCTACCCTTCCTCTTTGGTTTTCTTCCATCATTGACAGTAGACGAGCATTAGCCTCATGAGGTGATTGAATCGTGTCCCCCCAGTAGTATCTCGCATCGCACCAGCACTTGTTCCGAAACAATCGTCTGGGTGTCTTAGTCGATCATTTCAGTTTGTATAGCCTTCCTTTAGCACCCAAACAAAACCTTTGGATCCTTATCTATTCCCATCGGTGTAGCGATTCATCTTCTCCTTTTAGTGGTGAAGAGGGTCCCAAGATAGAAGAAGGTGGGTGATATCCTTGTATAAGTGGCTAGAGCATGGATCTACTCTCCTTTAGGGTTTGTGGATCTTGCTTTGTTTGTTCCTGAAGTGAGCAAGTAAGTTCCTCCTTATCTCCTTAGATTCTCTTGTTGTTCTATCTCCTTCTTCCTTCTTATAATACACAACATGATTTTTCATGGTGGAACTTGCTCTAGAGCTTAAAGAACCTATCTTTCTTGCTCCCTTGACATAGTGTTTGCTTCCCTGGTGGAATAAGAGCTAGCTTGGCTGAGTTTAGAGATAAAGCTAAGGTTTCCTTGCTCCTTTTCTTGAGCCTTCTTTCTGTTGGAACTTGTTCTTCTTTGAAGAGGTGATTTATATAAATTTTCTCATGTTCTTTTCTTACTACTACCTTATATGATCATGATCTTGATCTAAAACAAAGTACTAAGCTAAAAGAAGCTACCTCGCCTAGGGTTTAAGCTTATATGATGATTCTTAAGTAGTTTTTCTCCATGAATGGACCTTAAACCTTGTGAAGTACCATGCTTGCTAGAAGAAACCATGTACCTTGCTTCCATATGCGCAAATGATGGTTTTTCCTAAATTAGGGTTTGTGAACTGTTACATCCCTTTCTTTGCAATTCGACAGTTTGGTTCGTTTGTTGTTTTGCTTGGCTTTGATGTGCCAACCGATGGGAACCTTTGTTCTACTTGAGTCTTCTTTTGGTGCCTAAAACATATGCTTGTGTTTCCCTAAGTGGGTGGATTTAATGGTCTCCTCAATTGGTTCAAAATGATGGGTTTTACTTAGTTTCTTGAGGCTATCTTCTGTTTTTATCAACTGATGGTGTGCTTTCTTGCTAGAACCGATAGATTGTTCTTGGTGGGTTGTGGATGCCTTATATATGTCAAATATGGTCATGTCTTAAGTCTATTTTGACTCTTTTGGTTCTCAATAATTGATGGTTTTAGTACATAATGGCCATATCTAATGATTATACTACCTCCAACAAATGATGGTACCCCTTGAACCAACAACTAATGGTACCCTTTGAGTCAAAAACCAATGGTATTTCTTGAGTCAATAACTGATGATGCTCATTGTGTTATTAAATGATGTTTTATCTAGGTCTGGATGGTGACTCTTCAAGGTCACAAGTCAATGGTTCTTTAGGTGGTTTGTTCAAGGTGTTTGCTTATGGAACAACCAGTTGTTTTAGCTTCTCAACATCTGATGCTTATCTTAGAAAGATTCAAGGGTTTTGGTTTCTATCTCAACCGAAAATTTCTTTAACCAACATTCGATGATCCTTGATGAAGACCATGATTTGATGTTTAGAGTTGATGCCTCAACTTCCATTTGTTTCAGATGAGGCCCATGGTGTGATGCTTTGGTTTTTGTGGTGTGATTTTGATGGTTCAATGCTCTTAACTTTGTAGGCTTACCTTTGCCCTCATATGAACATAATTGATACTCACCATGATGAGTTGTTGGGTAACCCTAATGTAGAATATGTTATTACACTTAACCTTAATGTAATAAGTGATGGTAAAACCTTGTGTTATACATGGAACCATACTAGAGGATAGTATGGGATTTTATAGAAATGCTTTACCTTATGCATCCATGATCCGATGGGGATGCAATGGTTAGTGCAATGACCCATTTTCAAATTAGTCATCTAATTCAAGTTTACTTGGATGATTGTATGTTTAAGTAAGTTGATCATTGTTTAAAGTTTGATTAATTATTGTAGTTAAGTTTTTATGTTTTAAATATAATGAGAAGTTTTAATCATACTTTGATTCACATAATTAGGGTTAAGATTTGGAAACCCTACTCAGTCGGAACTTGGGTTTTGATGACATATGAATACATAATTTAATAAGTATATAGTCTAACTAAATGATTTTTCGTATTTAATGTGTAACTCTGATTTACTTGATATTTGGATATGATTTGTACATCTCAAATTGTAGTACGATTGAAAAATATCATAATTTTTGAAGAATGTTCTGACCTATTTGTCGATCAAGTTTCAAACTCGACCATCCATATTTTTAGATTGATATAGTAGTGGGTAATTGAATTTTATATCTTTATTTGTAAATCCAATGGATCTCAAATTTTATCTATAGTTAGAAAACTCCATTATAGACATACAGATAAAGTTTAGTATTTTTTTGATGATGGTTGATCTCTACAAAGAGGGGTGTCGGTCGAGTTCCATCAAAGACAAACGCGATTGACCATGTTACAGACTAGAATATAATAGAGTAGTATTTGATTTTAGTTATTTACTGATAAAATCAAAAGATCTAAATTTCCTTACTGTTGCTTATTAACTCAATTTCAGACATTTAGTTAAAGTTTCACACTTTTGGATGCTTTTTGAGTTCCAAAAAGTGTGGTGTCGGTCGAGTTTATAACTCAACCGACCAACCAATCTGAGCAAAATAAAAATACAATGAAGGGCTTGTTTGCAATTGTTCTAAGCACCTCAATTCATCTATATGACTAACCTAACACACAAGGAGCTCTCCTAACTCGTCATTCCTATCAAAAAAATGAAATTCTAGAGAGAGAGGAGAGATAGGGTTTTGAGAAGAGAAAGTGGTGGATATGTTGACCTAGGGTTTCTCTATCCAAGATATGATGAAATCAACTAAGTTTAGCTTCTTTGCATATAATATCCTGATGAATCTTCTCTCACATTTCAATATTCCATCCCCACTCTAATTTGATTCGAAATTACACCAAATCTCCCCATTTTCTCACTCTTTCTCTTCTAATCCCCAATTCTAGGATTTCCGAGTTGAGAGGAGAAAGAATTAGATTCATTTGCTACAATTTTATTGGGTTTCAAAAAATTCAGAGTCTGACCTACGTTTTCATGTTTCTTGGCACCTGAGGTGAGTGCTTTTCTCCCTCCTAAGATTTGTATTCATTTTAAAAGCCTAATTCTATATGGCTAAAATAATAAAAAACCTTACTTATATATGTATGTGATTGAATATTTATTTGCAAAAGATATTGGGGGGTCCAATTATACTAATTTTGATTATTTCACATTGATTGGAACTTGATTAGTTCCTAATATATTGATTGAGGATCCGTGGATAATCTTATTGGTAGATGTCTATGTTGTTTCCAGTGAATTTTGCCAAAAAAATCAGCCCAATAGCCGATATGCTTGGAGTTGAATTGACATGTATAAAATCATATTTTAATTGTACTAGATTGTATTATACAAGTGTATTGTTGAATATTAATGGAATTGAATATAATATATGTATAACGATCAATATGAGGTGAAAACATATCCTGATTAGGGTTTGTGTTGAGGAAGTGAATCAGATGAGTCAATCAATCAATGTATACTTATGAATTATGAATGGAACATGTGAAAATGGAAACTAGGGTTTCCATGTGTGTGAATAGCCCAATAAGCCTATATGCATCATTATGAGATTACTTTGTGATATGGATCTTAAGATGTGTTGAACTTAGGATGACTTCTTAAAATCCCTAGATGTTTAGTATTAAGACAATCATGAGTGATGAAGCTAAAACTTGTATATGATGTTGTAAATGTAATGAAATGTTGAATGTAAGTATTAATACTTCAATTAAGGCTGATAAGTATTACTAATATGATATAAGACTAATACATATGTTTTAGTACAATTTATGGAATAATGAGTAGCCCTCATATAAATGGGGGTCCTTTTATACAGTTACATAATAGTGATTTATGAAGGATGATCAAAGATTATGATGTAAGAATATGTAACCTAAACAATTATTTTAGGCTAAAGTGATTAGTAAAATAAAGAATGGTCATTGTTGATTATTGTAATGACATTAGTAGTTAATGACATGGTACACTTATCCAGATATAAGAGAGAATATGAACAAGATGTACTTAATGGTGATTGTAAGTTAAAGATGAAACTAATGAAGTTAATATAATGAAGTATTTTATCTTTTATTTTAATTACATGTGTCTTAACCCAAATTATATGAAATATACAAAGAACATGAATTTGATAAATGTTAAGTAGAAGAGAAGCATGTATGTAAAATGAATCAAGAAATACTGGTCTGAATAATGTAATGAAAATGAAATGAATGAAGTTGAGACTACTGAATATAAAATGAAGGAAAAAGATGGGAATTAGTAGATGATTCTAAGAATGTAACTCTTACCTAAAAAAATGAGTTTTATGATGCTAGTGAATGACAATCTCAAATGAAATATTAAGGGATGCACATAATTGTAGTTGAATTGAACTAAAACATAAAATTCAAGGATTTGAATTGATTTACAAGAATGTGTTTTTGAATTGTGACTTGTAATCTGAGAATGGAATAATTTTACAAACTTCAAATGATAGTCAACATGTGTTTATTAGTAACCCCATATGAAGAATGTGAAATAAAAGAAGAAGAGAACTAAGTTTGTTATGCATGTATATGCATGAAACTTATTTGCATCTATTGAGAATGGATGGAACAAGCATATGTTGTATGATAAATCTATTTTTGAGTATGATGAATTATACATGATATCTATACTCTTTTACTATTGTTGGTTCTAATGCCTCTTCTAATGTTTCTTAGGAACTATGTTTAACAATGAACTGATAAGAAATATGTTGAAATTGAATTTAATATGCATTTCTTACATTTCAGAAACACTGATAAAGGTAAATGTTGCATAATGAGATTATATCTAGGACTGACAGTCAACAGATGATGATAAAACCCCGATGGGGTAAATACTGGACAATAAGATTATGCCTTGGGGTAAACAGCCACTATTGATGATTTCTATGAGATGATGTAGAAGATAGAAATAATCATATGTGTTGCAATCTACATATTTATTGTGCTTCATGCTTTAATAATTGTCCTTATTGATAAACTTAATCTATTTTCATTATTCTAGTTACATGAGATTACACAAATATCATATATGATGTTTTGAATTCTTTTAAGATGAGAAAAGATATTAATAACAAGTGAAATGATGGAACATCTATTTAGGTGCCTTGAACATTGTGAGTTTCCCCCAAGGACCACAATGGGGAAACAAAATGAATCTCCTTGTAGTAATCGACGAATTATGAGAAGGATTTCCAGTGTGTGGATCGAGACCTTAAAGGTTAGACCACAAATATTTAGGAGTGAGTCATCTGGAGTGGCTCTGGCCCAAAATCCTTGTTTTGAAAGTCTATGTCCAGATGGAATAGACTCTAATGAAATAATATATGTCAAATGTGAAAATATGTAAAATGTTGTGATATGTGATATATTGTTTTGTTGATTCCTATCTTGTCTACCCGAGATGAGGATGTGAGCCTCTTTAGGCAACCGTAAGGTGTCCTGATATATGATGGTGGCCAACTAAATCCTAAGATAGTTACGGTGAGTTTTTGACACGAGAATCAGGCGTGGTGACTTCTACTTGGTGAGGTACAAGCCAAGTAATTCAGGACAAATGAGTAAAAGATGATAAGCCATGTAGACCATGATTTGAATGGTTGTTACATTCCTTATACTGCTACTTGATTATTTGTCATTGTTGATTATGCTTCTTGTTGTGGAAAGTAATCATGTTGCTACGGACATTTTAGGTTTCATATTATGATATGTCATGTTGACAAGTTATAAATGATGGGATTCATATCCATTTTGAATATGATTTTGATAGCTTGATATTTGATAGTATTGCTTTTAAGATATGTATTATGTGTACTTCATCTTTAGGGCTGTAGGATGTGTTCCTAGTCCGGCTGGTGGAGTGTAACAAAGATAATGTTATGTATTGATTCCAAATTCTTAAAATTTGACTTATTTCTCATGTAGTAGGGTTCATAATTTGAACGAAGAAGTTTTATTTTGATTTGTTCATAGATATGCTCTAAAATATTTTTCAAACTTATAATTGGTTTAAGTAAATATATTATAGGTTTAATTAGATTACCATTGTGAGTTAGATATGACTTCTGATAGAACTATCTACTATAATTTTCAATATCTGCATGTTTCTATTAAGTTTGTTATACTTAATCTGATGTTGATGCATGTGCCTAGCTTGAGTGGGAGGTATCCACTCCCTGGGGCACTATATGAGTCTCATGAGGTTTCTTCAAATGTTTTTAGGTATAATACTATCCAGTAGAGAGGTCGTGAAAAAGAAGATAAAAATAGCATAATCTAGATAGATTAGAATGTCCATGTACTCTCTCTTTCCTAGGATAGGTTGTAGACTAAGTTTGTTCATCAATGTACATGTATCTGATGTAAACAGAACCACATATGAGAACAAGATTTGATTCTAGTTTAAATGGAGTTGAATAATATTTGTGATATCTAAATTTCATGTCCTTGATGTGACATTGATTTATGAATTTGTGAAGAAATTAAAAGAAAAAATTATTTGTGTTTTTCGTATATTATTTTGCCTTTGTTGAAAATTCATTATTTTATTTCATAATCTAGGTTTAGGTTTTGTGTTTATCTCTAATGGTTAGTATTTATGCTAATCAAAAGAGAGGTCCCGACAACGTGGTATTATAGCGTAGGTTAGATAAGTCTACAGGGACAATATGATCTAGGACTAAATGATAACGTTGATGTTGAATATAACTTGAATTGTGTGCATACTGACTTAAGTCAGTATACTATGGACAAGTATTTGGGTATTGCAGTAAGCTAGTATGGAACTATAAAATGTACTTTTTTGGTTTCCTTGACAAAGTATCTAGATGAAGTAATTTTGTAGTATAATAAGATGAAAAAAAAGAATGGTGACAAAATGGTGAAAGAGAAAAGGATTTTATAATTCGATATCGAACATATGGCATGCATGAAATTTCATATAAGAAAGTTGAAAGCTTAATTTATTATGAGGAGAATCTATAATGAGTTTGAATTTGAGTATGAAATATGAAATTGTGTGAAAAATCTATGAACTAAGATGCAGACTAGATGATCTTCTTTATGAAGGAAATTGATGAATGTGTAAAAAAATGTGTGAATGAGTCATAATATTAATCCATGAGATACACAATCAAATTTTTAAAAGGATGTGAAAGGTTATGTGAATTCGATCTTGATAAATGATGTGTTACTAATATTTGTGAAGTAAGTGTTTGTAATACTCAAGGAGAGATATGATGATGTCAAGGGATGAAATATCCATTTAATAAAAAAATGTCATATGAAAGAAAGATAAAATGAAAGTCTTTATAATTTGATGTCCAGAGAGGTGAATGATTAAATGACATGATATTATTCCATATCTTTTCTTGTATTTTGAGACAAAATATTAAAAGGAGGGATAATTTGTAATGACCCATTTTCAAATTAGTCATCTAATTAGGGTTTACTTGGATGATTATATGCTAAACTAAATTGATTATTGTTTAAAGCTTGATTAATGATGGTATTATGTTTTACATATAATGAGAAGGTTTAATCATACTTAGATTCACATAATTAGGGTTAAGATTTGGAAACACTAATCAACCCAAATTAGGGTTTTGATGACATATGAATACATAATTTTATAATTATAGTGTCCTACTAGATTATTTTTATTATTTAATATGTAACTCTAATTTAATTGAAATTTGGATATGATTTGGATATCTCAAATTTGAGTACTTTTGAAAAATATCATAGTTTTTGAAGAATGTACTGCATATTTGTCGGTCAAGTTTCAAACTTGACCGACCATATTTTTAGATTGATATGGCATTATGGTAATTGAATTTTATCTTTTTATTGGTATATCCAATTGATCTTAAATTTAATTTTGGTTGGAAAATTATATTATGGATATATTATTAAATTTTTGTAATTTTTGGATGATGTTTGATCTCTATAGAGAGTGGTATCAGTCGAGTTCTATCCAGGACAGACACGGCCAACCATGTTGTAGACTATAATATAGTAGTATAGTATTTGATTTTTAGTTATTTATTGGTAACTCCAAACGATCTAAATTTGTTATTATTGCTTATAAACTCAAATTTAGACAATATTGGTGTTCTGAAAAGTGTGGTGTCAGTTGTATTTATAACTCAGCCAACCACCAGTCTGAGCAAAATAAAAATACAATGAAGGGATTGTTTGCAATTGTTCTAAGCACCTCAATTCATCTATATGACTAGCTCTCATTACTCATCATTCCTATCAAAGAAATGAAATTCTAAAGAGAGATGAGAGATAGGGTTTTGAGAAAAGAAAGTGGTGTAGATGTTGACCTAGGGTTTCTCTATCCAAGATATAATGAAAACAACTAAGTTTGGTTTCTTTGCATAGAATTTCATGGAGAATATTATCTCACATGTCAAGATTCCATCCCTTTTTTGATTTTATTCAAAATCACATCAAATATCCCCCTTTTCTTACTCTTTCTCTTCTAATCCCCATTTCTAGAATTACTGAGTTGGGAGGAGAAAGAATTGGATTCATTTGCGAGAGTTTTATTGGGTTTCAAAAAATTCATAGGTTGACCTATGTTTTTAAGGTTCTTGGAACCTAAGGTGAGTGCTTTTCTCCCTCCTAAGCTCTGTATTCATTTTGAAATCCTAATACTATCTGGCTAAAATAATCAGAATCCTTTATTATATATGTATGTCATTGGATATTGATTTTGAAAAGATATTTTTGTGATCCAATTCTAATGATTTTGATTATTTCTCATTTATTGGAACTTTATTAGTTCCAAATATATTGATTGAGGATGCATGGTTAATCGTATGGGTAGATGACTATGCTATTTCATGTGAATTTTGCCTAAAATTCAGCCCAATGGTCAATATACTTGGAATTGAATTGACATGTATACAATCATATTTTAATTATACTAGATTGCATTATACAAGTCTATGGTTGAATGTTAATGGAATTGAATATAATATATGTATAAGAATCAATATGAGGTGACCACATATCCTGATTAGGGTTTGTGTTGAGGAAGTGAGTTAAATGACTCAATTAATCAATGTATACTTATAATTGATGAATGGAATATGCTAAAATGGAAACTAGGGTTTCCATGTGTGTGAATAGCCCTAATGAACCTGTATGCATCATTATGAGATTACTTAGTGATATGGCTCTTATGATGTGTTGAACTAAGGATGACTTCTTGAAAACCCTAGTTGTTTGGTAATAACACGAGTATGAGTGATGAAGCTAGAACTTGTATATGATGTTATATATGTGATGAAATGTTTGACATAAATATTAATACTTCAATAAAAGATGACGTGTCTTAATAATATAATCTAAGTTGAAATTGAACGAAATATACTAAGAACTAGACTTTGATAAATGTTAAGTAGAAGAGAAGCAATGTATGCTAAGTGAATCAATAAAGATTAGTCTAAATAATGTAATGAACATGAAATGTAAAAAGTTGAGACTACTGAATATAAAATGAAGGAAAATGATGTGATTTAGTATATGATTCTAAGAATGTAACTCTTACTTTGTAATGTTGACTTTGATGATTCTAGTGAATGACAATCTGAAATGAGGGATTAAGGAATGCACATAACTATAGTTGAATTCAACTAAAATATAAAATACAATTATTTGAATTGATTTATAGGAATGTGTTCTTGAATTGTGACTTGTACTTTGAGAATGGACAAATAGTGCAAACTTCAAATGATAGTCAACATGTGTTGATTAGTAAACCCATTTGAAGAATGTGAAATAAAACAAGAAGAGAACTAAATTTGTTATGCATGTATATGCATGAAATTTATTTGCATCTATCGAGTTTTGATGGAACAAGCATATTTTGTATGATTAATCTATTCTAAGTAAGATGAATGTTACATGATATCTATATGATTTTATTATTTCTAGTAATGAATCTAATAATATTTGTTAAGAACTGTGATAGACAATGAAATGATAAGAAATAAGTTGAAATTGAATTTAGTATGCAATCCTTACATTTGAGAAACCCTAATAAGGGTAAATGTTGCATAATGAGATTATTCCTAGGGATGAAAGCCCACTGATGATGATAAAACACTGATGGGGTAAATGGTGGACAATAAGATTATGTCTCGGGATGAAAGCCCACTGTTGACAATTTCTATAAAATGTTGTAGAAGATAGAAATAATCATATGTGTTTCAATCTTTAGATTTATTGTGCTTCTTGCTTTGATCATTGTCCTTATTGATAAACTTAATCTGTTTCATATTATTGTAGTTACACGATAATAAACAAATATGAAATATGATGTTTTAAATTCTTTTAAGATGAGTAAAAGAGATAAATAACAAGTGAAATGATGGAACATCTAGTAAGGTGCCATGAACACTGTGAGTTTCCCATGAGGACCAAATTGGGAAAACAAAATGGATCTCCTTGTATTAATTGATGAATTATGAAAAGGATTGTTAGAGTGTGGATCGAGACCTTAAACGTTAGACCACCAAAATTTAGGAGTGAGTCATATGGAGTGGCTCTGGACCTAAATCCTTATTGTGAAAGCCTATGTCCAGATGGAATAGACTCTGATGAAATGAAATATGTGAAATGTGACAATATGTGAAATGATGTGATATGAGATATACTATTTTGTTGGTTCCTATCTTGTGTACCTAAGATGAGGATGTGAGCCTCTTTAGGCAACCCTGAGGTGGCTAGGGTTTGTTGTTGACATCTTAGGGTGGCCGACTAAATCTGAATCACACGAGAATCAAGTGTGGCAACTTCTACTTGGTGAGGTACAAGCCAAGTAGTTTCAGGGAGAATGAATAAAAGATGATAAGTCATGCAGAACATGATTTTAATGTTTGTTACATTCCTTGTACTACTACTTGATGATTTGTCATTGTTGATTATGATTCTTGTTGTGGAAAGTAATCATTTTGCTATGGATATTATCTATTTCATATTATGAAATGTCATGTTGACAAGTTACAAACGATGGGATTCATATTCATTCGGATTATGAGTTGGATTTCTTTCTATTTGATAGTATTGTTTGGTAGATTTGTATTATGTGTACTTCAGCTTTAGAGCTGCAGGATGTGTTCCTGGTTGGGCTGGTGGAGTGTCACAAAGATAATTTTATTGTTATGTATTATTAAAAATGCTTAGAACTTGACCTATTTATCATGCAGTAGGGTTCTTAATTTGAACTAGGAAGTATCTACTGATTTGTTCATAGACATGCTCTAAAAGATGTTTCAAAGTTATTATTGGTTGAAAGGATTACCTTATCTATTGGATTATATTACCTTTGTAATTTAGATATGCTTATTATAGAACTATCTGCTAGACTTTTCAATTTCTACATGTTTATGTTAAGTTTATTGTACTTAATCAGATGTTGATGCATTTACCTAGCTTGAGTGGGAGGTATCCACTCATTGGGTCTCTATATGAGTCTCATGAGGTTGTTTCAAATGTTTTTAGGTATAATGCTATAAAAAGGAAAGGTCGTGTCAACAAAGATATAAATAACATAAACAAGATAGATTAGAATGTCCTTGTACTCTTTCTTTCCCAGGATGGGTTGTAGACTAAGTTTGTTCATCAATGTACATGTATTTGATGTAAAATGAACGACATATGAGAACAAGATTTAATTCTAGTTTTAATGGAGTTGAATAAGATTTTTGATATCTAAATGTGATGTCCTTGATGTGATATTGATTTATGAATTTGTGAAGAATTAAAAACGAAAAATTTATTTGTTTTTCATATATTATTGTGCCTTTGTTGAAAATTCATTATTTTCTTTCATAATATGGGTTTAGGTTTTAGGTTTAATTATAATTGTTGGTATTTATGCTTATCAAAAGAAAGATCCCGACAATTAGGATATGTGTATGAGTGCTAAATTGTAGTTTAAATGTAGCTTGTCCTGTTAAAACTAACTCTAATGTAAATATTGATGGGGGTTAATCATGCTACCCTTACTTGAATGCTTAATATAATGATGGAATATTCTTCCTAATGTTATTATAATTATATTGTGTTAATTGGTGGTTATCATAAACTTATGATTGAAGCTCTTATGATAAATATGTTCACTATAAGTATGATGATGGTCAAAGATACCTAGTTTTCTTGTATGTTGATATAATGAAGGAATGCGCTTAATGCTAAGATAACCCTACTATGTTATCCTGTAAATATCTTTTAATCTCTCTAATGCAATATCATGCTGAGTCGTGTATCACATGTATGATGATGTTTGTTGAGCCATGTTATAAGGTATGGAAAGATAATGATGATATTATAGGGAATGATTTGGTGGTATTAATGACCTTTGGGCATGGTTGAGCCCTGAATGAGGTGTAATCCTCTTCATGATGTGACAAGGGTTGGAACCCTAGAACAATGTGATAAGGAACTATGTATCATGATGATCTGATGACAAGTATGGTCTCATGAATGGAAAGAGAAAAGTACCTTGTGATGTTGAATTGAAGAATTATATCTCATATGTTTTAATCTTCTGGAGTTGTTATACTTATATAGTAGCTATAACTAAATTAGGTTTTTATGTCCACTTGTATGATACAACCTTGATTCAAAAAATTGGCATAACTAATAAAGTGAAAAACTAATCATCTAGTTCCATGTGTTGTATAACAATATTCAGTGTCAGAACTTGTAGGATGGTGAAACGAGTATTCCTAAGGGAAACTCAGAGTGCATACTTTTAAGTATGTGACGGTGCAAGAGATTATATGTCCTTGATTTCCTTCAAGAGTTTAGGTTATGGAGAATGACTATGGTCGTGTCTCAGATATTTGTATATGTGATGTCATTGAGGACAGCTGCGGTTGTACCTCAGATGATAGTGCTTGTATACCCTAGTTTCTAGTGTCATGACCTGTACCAAGGATAGACTAGGTGTTATTAGCTTAATTGTATGTCATTGTTGGCAGTTTGACTGATATGTCATTGTAGTTTACTCGTACTGACCGAGGGGAAGAGATCTTATGATATCAGAACCCCTAGGTCTTATATGAACATGAATAGCACTTCGTAATGCTCAGATGGACTTTGGGTCGTATGACTCAAACTTGTTGGGGCTTAATAAAAGACATAATACAACCATGTAGCATATTTTTTCAGGGTATACACAATGATTCACATTGGATGATAACCCTTGATTTCTCTTTTCACTTATAGATGATGTATAGTGCAAGAACAGAAGACTAGCCATGCTTTTCATGTTAGACATAATTCTACTATTGGTAATGTCTATGATGATAGCCATCTCATGCTGTTAACAATGCTTACATTGCTAGCCTCTATAATTAGAGATGTTTAATTGTATTCATGATTATGCATATAGTTGTTCTTATAATGTTAACTCTACTCATGATGCAGATCTTAACCTGTTAGACATGCTAATCATGTTGTCTATGCTTATGCTACTATACTTATTCATGATGTCAGGATGTTTATGCTACTAGATTGCATATACTATTAGCAAGGTATATGATGATAGTTGTTATCTACTCCTTTGTGTATCTAGTTAATCATATCATTTTCTATGTCTACATGTGTAATACATTTACTCTGCTTAAATGTTTAATTACCCAATCTATTGTAAATAATAAGCGGTGTTGAGAGTTATATCTCTAGTTGTGACATGGGTCTCACCTCATGGCCCACCACATCTCTTTAGGTGATCGATAATAGTAGAAATAGACCTATGATCGTGATTAAGAGTTGAGATGATGGACCTTAGAGATGGTTATTTAGTTTTCTAGTGTGTCCTAGATTCGTCCATGTACTCTCAGGTTCGGACGAGAAAGTATGTATATGATGTTTTGATCGAATCATGCTTTTGGTATCATTTTGGTGCTTGTACATGTGGCATATGTGGATGATGATCTTTTATACGTACATTTGGTGGCTGAGGCCACGTAGTAGTTGTAAAAGATTCTTGACATGATATATGAATAAAAGCAAGTTGTTGAGCTCTCATGTAAACGTTTTTGAGCATGTTAATGACATTGAAATTGGATTTAATTTACCCTCTTTTTTAGGTTTGTGTTTACTTAGTAATTGTCCATGTTTTATGTCTTGATTAATCTTGTTTAGCATGATGGGTTCTCACAAAAGGAGCATTGGGTTTGCAAAAAGAATCATCTTGTTGTGAATTTGTAGTAGTTTTCTTGTTTGAAGGTGGCGAGCATCCTCCAATATCAGCCCCACTCCACAGCATCATGGACTTGCATGTCTCTTTAGGATTCATCTCGAGTTCACTGATCAAGGAGCCAGAAAGTGTTCTTTAACTAGATAGACCTTGTTGAGCAATTTGGTTCTCAAACATCTTGGTTTCAGTAGTAATTTTGTCCACTTTGTAACAAAGTTTTTGGATGGAATCTTTCATAAACTAACCATACTAGAGGAATTCGTCAATTAGTTTCAATTGAGATGAAAAAAACCTTCAAAAAGAGATTCAAAGTTGTACTTTAGTTGTTATTGTTGGTTGAAGTTTTTATTGACATTGTTGTAGGAGCCCAAAGGATTGTTTGCCATTAGTGGTCAGCTCCCCATATGCAATGGTTGTTCACCTTAAGCTTGATGAGGATTTTGAGAATTGTTATTGCAGTAGGAGAAGTTTGGATGATCACACCAACCAGGATTGTAGGTATTGTAATATGGATTGTATGATTGTTTATTTCCAAAAATTCTTACCACATTACTTTGCTCCACGGTCTCCTCAGATGGTATAAAAGAAGGGTATATAAAGAATCTACTTGTCCCATAAATTATTTATCATCACATATCAAGTTTATATGTTGATAGGTTCAACACTCAACCTCTCACACTTTTCCATCAAGGCATCTGACTTTATAGGAAATCAGATCAACGACATTAATAGCATGGATGATAGCTTGTTTCCTATAAGAAATAGAAGATGAAGATGTCTGATAACCACTTTCAGAACTTCATTGGAAATGGCTTATTTCCATGTCTTGTATTATAGAATAGGCCTCCTTGTAAGACTTTTTCATTAAAGTCCCATCGGCTGCAACATATATAGACATCCTGGTATTATAGTAAAGTCCATTATAGAATGTTTGAAGAAGCAACCAGTTGTTGAAACCATGGTGAGGGAAAAGATCAGAGGCTTTTTAACCTTTCCCATGTATCATACAGGGTCTCCCCTTCTCTTTCGGAAAAGTAGGTTAATTGGCTTCTCAACAGAGCCATCTTTCTTGGTGGGAAATAGTTGATAAGAAAGATTCAATAAGTTCATACCATTTGTTGTTGGAGTTTCGAAGAGAGCCACACCTTGTCTCTATCCCTTGAAAAGGAAACAAAAGCAGGTGTATACCATCAGGAGTAATACCATTAATCTTGAAAAGTTCAAATATTGCAAGAATTTGACTATGAAGATTTTGGTTTTCCATGGGAGTCCCTCCACCATCTCCATTATTGCCAGGATGATTGGGAAGTTATTTGTCTCGATTTGTGGGTTGTTGATAGCCCCATTGATTTTTATTGCATATGTAACAACAAATTCCTTGAGAGGGCAGTCGTCTTCCATGATTGGTTCGGTCTAGTGAAAATGGTAGTAAAGAATGAGGTGGTGATGGTGTGAGTCTCCCAAGCTTGAAGAGTTTTCACACCTCCTTAGTCTTCTATGATAGCTCTAGGAATGTTCAATCTTTGGGTCTAAAAATATAGATGGTTGAAGACCACATTTTGAACTCTGCATGCAGTCCTACAAATTTACAAGTAGTGAGAACACTTAAAAAATCGAAGATATGATATATGGTATAAACAATGATGGAATGATAAAATGGGGGGGGGGTTGAGTGATCTAGTCTCAATCAATAATTAACACTTCTTAGTCTAAACAAAATATATCAATGCTCCCCGACAATGATGCTAAAAATATTTTACCCTAGATGTGAAAGTTTTTATATTTATAACTCGAGCACTACCCTACAAGTATATAGGTGTATGTAGTATGTTCGAGATCATCCAAGGGAGAAAGGAACTACTAGTCGCAAGCATTTTAATGTTCAACAATCTAGATTGTTTTGCAATAGTTGGTTTGATTAATGATTCCACTAAGTATCAATTTAAAGGAAACTAGGAGAATTAAATACTCAGAAGGATTTAAATCCAATTTGTAAAGGATCTTGGTAATAAGATTTCACTTCCATACCACTACTCACGTGAAACCATGAAATTAAAAAATTAGTTAACTTTCAAGGGAGGTTTCCATCATCATACACCTCTCGGTGATATGAGATGTTTATTATCTCTATGCATCACTCTTGTGCCTATGTTAAGATTCAAAATGCAACCTTATATCCTCAATGTATCCTAACCACTCCCGTGTTTAAGGATTTGTTTCCAATAGAACTACTCCCTACTTCTCTACATATTTTCCCAGATCACATATATGAGCATGAAACATGTACACAAGATGGCTAAGCAAGCACACAAGCAAATAACATCTTACAAACACTTAAAGAAGAAAATTAACTAACATTCGTTAAGAAATATGATTTCACATGACTAATGACATGGGAGACACTCTCCCAAGCCCAAGAAGAAGGAAACTATGGGTCCATGATCATGAAACACAGGAGCATCCTACAAATGTCGGTGTTTAATATAATTATAGAAGGAAAGAACAAAAATACCCAAGGAATGATGAAAGGCAAGGTAGAAATCTAGCTCAGGGATGAAATTCCACTCTTGTAGGTGCATCTACTTAGAAAACCTTCTATCTTGCGAGTTTTGGGAAAAGTAGAAAAGCTCTTGCTACACTCCTTGAAGAAGAATGGAGTTTCTCCCTCAAGAAACCACTTCTTCCTCCCCAAAATTGCCCCTTCTCTTCTCTGAACCATTCTCAAGTTGAAAGGTGCTCCACAATGACAAGAGATAACCAGTCCATATGAGTGTAATGAAATTTAAAATGAGGGGTGTTGATTTTCTAAATCTACAAAATTAGTGGGGATACATCATGTACTAAGGGAGACAAGTCATGTAAATGCATATAACTGATGCTAGAATTGCTCTGATCAGGCTGGATACACTATGCACAATGCCAAACACATTGTGGATCTAGAATTGATTAATTTCTAGGCAGATCAGGCTATGGTGGACACAACGTGTCATTTTAGGGACATTCCATGTTGTTGCTCGTCAGGGGGATATATCATATGTGCCAGCACATCGTGTGTTAAATAGCACACGTCGTGTTTACATCAAAATTTTCAAAAAGTCATGTGAGACATATGTTGTCTCCTTGGGGATCCAACTAAGGTCATATATTAGTTGGATTGACCCCATTTCCTCATCAAAATAATGTACCTATGATCATAACATGAGGCAAGTAAAACAACTAAAAAGGTGGAAAAATCAAGTATGATTAGAAGTAATATGAAGTACAAAATGGATTGAAAGTGTGTGCAATAGTGGGTAAAAAGTATATATAATCTGTTCACATAATATATTCAATGCAAAGTGTTTTTGGTCAAGTTTCTGGGTTGAACTTCTCAATTGACAATATCTACTGGCAAGAAACCATTGGTGTTTGACTGTCAAGTTTCCTCAGGACGAACTCAAATGACAAAAATTGTTGTCAAGAAACATATATTTTTCAAAAGATATCTACAAGCATGATACATATATAAAGAATGTCACATCATGTATAAACAAGTTATTAATGCACTATGAAAGCGTTAGGGTTAGTTTTTTATTAGGAAAATTATGATAATAACAATATACCAGTTTTAACTAAAAAATCATATGTAAAGGGCATAAAAACTTGCTAAAAGCAAGCAATGATTGGATATGAGAAAGAATACCATTACCTCTATTCTTGTTGTTTGTTTTCCACTTGTTGCCACCCCATACACATCTCACCTTTATTCTTTTATGTGGATTGAGCAACCAATTTTCATATCAGTAGGTCATGTCAATCCATTTGCAAGTGACCTACAAGAGCAAAGGTGGCCATAATGGTCCCTAATCATATTTTCTTTAGGTCCTGAGGGGTTAGCTTAGCAACCCACATCCTATTGCTCTTGGTTTCTTTCCAAAAGTGGCAATATGTGGAACAATTTCTAATTTTTTGCAATAGTTACAAGTTCCCTTAGCCTTGGAACTAGAGGATTTTCCATGAAATATTGGAAGTCCTTTACGTTGGTTGTTCCTTTGTCTATAATCACATGCTATACCATGTCTACCAATAATTTTAGTAGTGTGGTGTAGGATATATGTAAAGAAGTGAAATCACCTCCTTACTAAAAATTTGAAAACAATGCATCCATCCCAAACATACTCAAAAGGTATGCTTAAATGGGTGTAAAATTTTCAAATCTTTACTAATGGTATACAAAACAACCAAAGTGTAGCATTGTAATAAGAGCATGTCTATATTCAATTTATAAAACAAGGTAACATCATAAACTTACATGTAAGGTACATCATAAGTATCCATGTAGAGGGACTTCTAAACCACCTCAAGAATGTCTCCAAGCTTTAACTTCTCAATCTAAGTCCAAGTCAACATGCCTTGTCATCCAAGTCCTCTACCTAGGGTTGGAAGCATACCCAAGCAAGAAGAGAAAATGGAAAAATATCAGCAAAGGCTGGTATTGGCATACTAAAAAGTAAATTGAGAAATTCATAAAGCATAAGGGACATAAAAATAAAAGGCTTCCCATGCAACAAATAAGTACCAACCAAATGAGTATCAAGAGAAAAGATTACAATAAAAATGATACTTGCCATAAAACAACATAAAAAGATTGTGCCATATATACATCCACTACCATGGTGGGAAATGATGCACGAGTAGGGCTCACAACCCACAATCAACATCATGCATGCATGTGAGATAAACATAGCCCTAGAACAATATAAAAACAAAGGTGGCCAAGAATCACACATCCTACCCTGGCATGGGGAATCACACATCCACCACCCAAACATATGTAACATGGTCCAGGAATCACACATCCTATCTTGGCATGGGGAATTAAACATCCACCATCCAAAATATCACAATATTGACATAAATCACAATGAGACAAAACCAATGCAATTATACTACTCTAGAGATACTGAATCACATAGCAGGTAAATGTAGAGGCAAGTAGAAGGTATGATCAGAAATTATACAATGTTGCCATATCACACAATGGACAACTCATGCATCCACAAATAAACATCCACATCATGGTTGGTAGATACCATCAACAAGTCTTTCATGCACCATAACACAAAATAAGATATCAAGAGATTATTGAAGACAACAATAAGCAGGATAATTCACATGAACCATGATATCAAGAGATAAGACATATTGTGTAGGCCAAATTTAAAAGTATGATAAGATAGGTGAATTGCTCAATATTGAAGAATAGGGGATACAACATACCTCAACTTTAGAGTCAAATGATCCAAAGTCACTTCTATGCCCAAGCCTAGGCTTCCAAAGAACCTATGATGCATATATGTGGAATTAGGGTTAGGTTTCCATTAATCATTCAAAACCCTAAAAATTTCCTATTTATTAACGATGGATTAGGTTATCAAAACCACACCATATATTAGGTTATATTTTTTGAATTCAAAACATATTGTATTATATTTTTTGACTTATATATATTTAGTTATGAATTATATAAATTAATTCAGCATTAATTAGATCCATTGTAAACACATGTTATTAATCTTTAGATTCAGTTATCAAAACATATACTCTTAGTTAGATCTTATTTTTTTGATTCCAATGAATATTTTTCTAATCATCTATTAATTAGTTATTAATTTTTAAACATCGACCAATCATAAAATTACAAATCAGAAAATCAGCTAAAAAGAGAAGAGAGAGGAGGACAGTGCCACGACTCTGAGTTGGCCTGATCAGATTCGGCCAACTCCGCTGACCACTAATCCACATCAGCCAGACCAGGCTCAAATGATGGTGATGGGAAATGTGTGAAATTACAAAAATACCCCTAGTCAAATAACACAGCGAAAGCAATAAAGTAAGAGGGTAAAGTCAGGAAACCATGAGAGGGATTCTCTTCCCCCAAACATAGGCACAATGGACAATGAGATGCCGAGCTTTGATTCGTGAAACCAAAGAAGGCAGGTCAGAAACATGTACCTGAAGGCTGGGAAAAGCCTAGATCAA
Organism: Alisma plantago-aquatica; assembly: GCA_963693085.1. Classification (NCBI taxonomy): domain Eukaryota; kingdom Viridiplantae; phylum Streptophyta; class Magnoliopsida; order Alismatales; family Alismataceae; genus Alisma; species Alisma plantago-aquatica. The sequence goes on from OY856412.1 coordinate 1,065,634,248, forward strand.
CCTCGCACATTCACCCTAAATGTGAGAGCACAAACTCCACATAAAACCATGATCAAGAGAGTACTTCTCGGTCGTCTACCTCACTGACTCCATGGGTAACTTGAACAAGGAGCTTTGTGCCCCCACACGACCCAAGAGCATATCAAAACCTTCGCAAAGGCCCAAGGGTGCCTTAATTGTGGTGGATTAGAACAATGCCACAGTTATAGGCAGTGCTCAACACACGAAACACTTGGGGGAAAATGGAGTAGGTTGTGGGGTATGAAGAATTTTTGGAGCAAATTGGGTGTAGAGAAGGAATACCTAAGGTGTCGTGGAAGTTTTGGGGTCCATGGATGCAGGACCAAGGCACCGGGTGGAGCTCTGCAACTTGGCAGTTTGGTGGTTGGAGAAGATGAATTTTGGGGCTTTCATATATAGGGCATGAGAGGGGTGATTCAAATGCTCAGTGTGTGTGGATTTCTATTTGAAACTTGATGGAGAATGAATCACAAAGATTCGTGAAGAAACAAGGGAGAAACGAGAGAAATACAAAACCCTGCTCGGGGAAGTACTTTTCATGTGGAGCAAGTCTCCTACTCAAGTTATGAGACATAATCTCCACCATCCACACAAGATCGGACGGTCTACATGGATTGTGAAATCAGGAAATAATGTGGCCACGTGACAGCTGAAAACTTATAAAATAAAGTGAATGTGACATATTATTTCCTTTTTCTCTTTCTTCATTTAAGGGTTCAAACATTATCCAAATTAACTAATTTTTTTCCCAGAGGTTAATTAAAGCATGTAGATTCAGATTATACACTTAGTTTTTCCTTTTGGAAACTTTTAATGTGTTAAATAAATCAAATCTCATTTTCTCTTTCCTCCTTTATTAATGGATTTAGGATTATCCAAATTTGATGAAACTTGACCCACAAGTCATATTTAATGTGTTGTATATTTATTCAATATTTTGAAGGTTCTACACACTTTCTCTCTCCTAATTTCACCTTTTAAGCAAACTTTCTCCAAATTGGATGAAAGTTCACCAAAAGGTTATATTTATTATGTAGATTATGAATCTATGATTATTTTTCTCTTTGGAGTCATTGATTATTTTATTTAATATTTTGGAGAAAACACACATCTTTTTTTCTAATTTAAATTAAATGAATTATTATTATGTGATTAATGTGAAACTTGACTCCCAAGGCAATTGGGACCCAAGGAACACAGTTTTATACTTAGATTTTACTTTTGGGATTTTTTTTATGAGATATGTCATATGGCCCATTAGTGGCCCAATACCAACATTACCTAACCAATTAAGTCCTTTATGGTCGTCTTATCATCCAAATGAACTATGTGACATATTAGATTCCATTATTCATTCATTAAATTATTAGGGTCATTCTAACCTCAACCTTGTATGGTCAAACCCAAAAGGTCAAAGTTCCAGGGTAGGGTCCAAGATGTGATATGTTACAATATCATTAAAATTCTTTACATCACCTAAGAATATTTTAAAAGAGGATCTCAAACTATAATTATCATGCATAAGAGAAATAATAGTATGAGATTAATATCATCTCTAGCATGAAATAGTTTGCACTCTAAGCAAAGAGCTTTAGTCATCTAAGAATCTTTTTAATATGCTGATTAAAAGTATCATTTTCTTTACTAGTAGGACAACAATTTTAGCCAGCAGTGAAGCATGTTCTTTTTCAAGCATAGTAATATTAGAAAGTTAACCACTATTTTCATATTCAATTCTTTGAAAAAAATTATTTGTCCTAATTTTTATTTCTAAGAACATCGATATTAAGAATGAGAGAATTCACAATCTTAGTATGCTCTTCAGTAGAACTAGGCATAAGAGGTTGTCTTTCTACAAATTTAATCTTATCAAGAAAGTTAACATTTTCAAGTGTAGGAGAATCTAGTTGACTAAGATAAGTATTTTTTTTTATCTCAACACTACTCAATTTCAATTGAAGTTCTAGATAATACTTTTTGAGATTGTTAACATCAGCTTTCAAGCATATATTAACATGTCCAAATTTATATTTCCCACATTTGAATCTTCATTTGAACTTACCATTAGAGTAAAGTGACATTCTCCACTTTCACTAAAGCTTCATCTAGATATTTCAATAGAATCTTTACTTGAGCTTGAGTTGGAGAAGTCACTAGAGATTTTGTGCCATTTCTCCTTCTTCTTCTACTTTTTCTTCCCTTCTCTTACGATGATGAATTTTTGTCCTTCTGCACGAGCATCCTTGAAGTGACCCTTTTTTCCACATTGAAGCACCGCATAGAGGAACAAGACTTGCATTTGTAGACCTTTAGAGTAAATGTAATCTTCTTCAAATTGAGACAATTTCTGACTTGATGAAGCATGGAAAGCAATCACCTTCTCCTTCTTCTTTTGATTATTTTCTTCAAGCTCCTCTTCTTCTAGTTGGTTGAGTATAACCTCATGGGCATGAAGGTTTCCTATGCGTTCTTCAATAGGAATGTCAGAGAGAGACTTTGTTTATTAAATGGTTGTTACCTTGTTTGCCAATGGTGAGGAAGAGTACGGATGACCTTAAAATTTACCTTTCCTCGATCCATGGTATGTCCTAGGATGGAAAAGCAATTTACAATGGTGTTGAGACTTGAGAACATTTCAGTCACACACTTTTCCTTTCTAATATTAAAGTTTTCAACAATTACATTGGGTAAATAGTTTCTACTTTTCTTCACTTTCTTTGTCCCCTCATAGGTGACACATATTTTTCTCCATATCTCATAGGCCATGTCACAACATGAAATCCTATTGAACTCGGGTGGGGAAAGAGAGGCATAGAGGATGGTAATGGCTCTTGCATTAAAGATCTCTTTCTTCAAAGTAGCATCATCCCATTCTTCTAGCTTTGCCTCTTGTTACTTTTATGAAAGATCCACCGTTCTCCATATCTGAAGACTTGATACTTGAATGTGATATTGTATTTTTTTCTTATAATAGAGGAAGTTTCTCCCATCAAAGATTGGAATGTTGAAGTAGTATTTCCCTCCTTAATTATCACCCATCTTCCCCTACTTGTGCAAGTATTTCATGTAGAAGACGTTGCTCTTATACCATTTGTTGGATCTATAATGGCCTCTAGAGGGTGGCGAATAGATATATTACCACTAAAACAAAATTCATTAGACGGTCAAGCTATATCCCAAAATTTGGGTTAAACTAAACATGCATAGAAATAGAGGGAGGGAGATTGACCAACCACCAAATAACGCAAGTTATATATATTAGTTCCAACCTTCAAACAAAGAGACGTACATCGAATACCTAGCATGGTCAATATATAGGATTTCAACAAAATCTCACTAATGATATTCCATGATAAGAGTTGCCACATAACACCACCCTTTTCTTGGTCAAGGGCTAAACTAACATTCATTTTCGGATCAAGGAGCCAATAATCATTACAAAGGACATCCCTATCAATGACCAAGAGTCTTTTGCCTTACTAGTGACTTACCTGCTATTCTCATGACCCATTGACCTTTACCAAGGACTTAACCACTCTTGTAACAAGTCTTCAACCTTCAAGGTCTTACCCACTCTTGACTTGGATCTTCCACGATTGACTTCACATTCACTGAGGAGAACCTTTTCACCAAGGGACTTGTTTCCATATTCTTCTTAACCTCTCTTATCCAAGAGATAGAATTCTCATCTTCATGGTAGAAAGAGAGATCGAGAGGTGGAGAAAGTGAGATCCTCACAAGATATACATGTAGGACTAGTTCTCTTAGAAATCTCCAACTCACTCTATTGTATGTAGCAAGTGATAAAGCTCATGAGAGTTGATGAAGAATCTTTGGAGGCTAATATCTCTCAACTATAGAATAGTGTCCTTCATAGTGCTTGGATTACCATGGGATGAATACCAAGGGGTCTTATATATAGTTGAGGATACATGCCAGTCTCTAGAACCATTTACACTACTACAGAAACGGCCTTTGGCGTCGGTCGTTTAACCCCATTTGGCGTCGGTTTCCGACCGACGCCTATGTGGGCGCCGCTAAAGGTCGAACACTTCGGCGTCGGTTTTTTAACCGACGCCTATTTAACTATAGGCGTCGGTCGTTTAGTAGATAACCGACGCCAAAAGGGTTCGCGCCACAGAAAACGGCATCATCTAGGGCACTTTCTGCGTCGGTGTTTTAGTAAATAACCGACGCCACTATGGAATATAGCGTCGGTCTTTTAGTAGATGACCGACGCATAAAGTGCCCTAGATGACGCCATTTTTTGTGGCGCGAACACTTTTGGCGTCGGTTATATACTAAACGACCGACGCCTATATGTTAAATAGGCGTCGGTTTGATATGAATATCCGACGCCATTTCCAGGACTGCTTTGGCCACATCAGGCGTCGGTTTATTGAAAAAACCGACGTTGTAGGTCTTTCCTGACGGTTTTCTATAAATAACCGACGCCTATTTATATTTTTTTTTTTCATATCAGTTTGCAGGCCTGCTGTGGCTGGTCAGCAGGATGAGAACCTGCAGTTCAGTTTTCTGAACTACAGGTTTACGACATCCATTGATATCAGCCTACAAACAGGCCGCAAACCTGCAAAAGTCACAAGCAAAATTCTACACAAGTACATACATTCAGACATCAATTCAATTCTCACATTCACACACATATAGAAACATTCAAATACATGTATTAACATTCAGAAATATTCATTTACATAGTATCATTCATTATCGCTATCAACATCCCAATTATATCTTACAGTTGCCACTGCTTGTATGGCTTTTGCCCATTCTTCTCTTACTTCATTTAATGCTTCCATCGTATATGGAGCATGTATATTTTTTAAACGTTTACCTGTAGTGTTGTCAGTTTTAAACACCTGCAAAGAGAATGATGTATATATATAAGTAATAATATAAAAATAATATAAGATTGATATATTGCATACTAACTAATGAGAATATATATAATACCTCATGTATGGTATCGATGTCCAATGCGGCATATTTGATAATCATCTGCATAAATCGCATCACATAGTATGTGCATGCCCATCCATTGTCTTGTGTAGCACACTATAAATTGAAACATACAAAATAATACAACTAAGCACAATTCACATCAATAATATATATATTTGAGTCGGGAACTTACTTGTACGTTCTGCCAATTTATTGGCTGGTTCTTTTTCCTTGGGACCGTTCCTCCAGCCTTTTTGAATGCATCTAAACCCCTACATGTTAATATAACACAATAAATTGCATAAGTAAATAGTAATGTAATAAAAGATGTTAACGGATATAAAAATGAAATATTTCTCACCAGAATAATGGCATTCTCATTACGTGTCCAATTTTAGTGTTCAATGTACTCCCCGCAGGATCTAGATAATAAACAGTGAATGTCCCGGGGACAATGACTAGTAACTCCCAATGTCTACCGCTAGAAGTAAGAAGTTAACAATTAATAACTCAAAATGCAAAATAAAAATGGAATTTTCTTAAGTCCAAATTATAAATAAAGTAAACTTACTTGACATTGAATGGAGCTATTATTATCGTCTTCTTTTGCTGACCAAAAATTGTAAAAGCATCTATACAGTATTGTTGAACATTATCAGGGTCTTTAGCTACCAAACTAATCAATGATGGAATCAAAAATCCCACATGATCAAATGCAAATTGTTTGCAATGATCTTCGACTAGGTAGCTGCAAAACATATAGGCGTATGCATTAATATATAAGAAACCAGATCACCGGATCTTACACAAGGTATATGGATGTATAAACAAGATCTCACCTTATCCATGTCTCTATCATTGATGTATTCAGCCAATCATACATAAACAGCTCAATAATATCTTGTATAAATAAAGAGCTATCGTATGATTGACCTGCATAATCTGCATCTAAAGAAATAATTATAGGGCAATGTACATTATGTGCCCGTAGCCAACATGCCATTCCCCTACAAGCAGGACCTAACGGGTATGTTAGGTCAGTTGGAACCCAATCGGGTAATGCGGGAAGTGGAAGTGGAGGCCTAGGTGCTCCTGGTGTCTTCTTTTTAACCTGTACATATAATTTCAGATCAGTTGACATCATATATACACATTAACAGTCTAAATCAATGTAAATTTATCTTACAATTTCAGTCGTGTAGACGACATCTGCTTTGGGCCACAATATCACCCCGCCTTCTGCATCAGCAAGTCTATCAATATCCGGGTGGGGATATGGCAATGTAGCTTCTCTCCAATCAGGTAACACACGTATCGGGCTCACACGAACGTAGCCCTGTGGCATTGGAGTCCCGTGAAACATTGCCCCAGGAAGGGACGGGTAAGCCTGCGCCTCTGCAACAACGTAGTCTTGCATTCTTAAGCGGCATGGCTTCAATGCCTACAAATTTACGTAAAGAATATTATACATATATACATATCATCTTGAAAACATAACAACTTGAAAAGACTAACTACAATGTCATAAACAATACTTACAGCAGACGTGCTAGGCGATGGGTCTCCAGGATTACTCGCAGTCTGTGCATCAGGAGAAGAGTGGGTCGCCATAGGCGTATTGGAAGCCTGAGATGCCTGCCACCGCAGCAATTCTTCCTTGACCTTCTCAGCAACTACATCGTTGATCTTCTTAGCAACTAAATCCTCAACTCTCTTATTCTCCTATACATGGATAAAAGAAACATTAGCTTCTTATTAATGAATTTCCTTTTGCAGTAACATTCTAAAAAAAGAATAGGTTACCTCTTCTTGAGAAAGTCCCGCTCTGGGTTTACACTGGGATGGCCCAAAGAATGCTTTGATGCCAACACCAGCGCCGGCACCTCTAACACGTCCAGGATGCTCTGGGTTACCCAGAGCAACTGTCAATTCATCCCTTGTGCCCTGAGGGATGAACGTGCCTTGTTTCCTCTGCTCGTGCAGCTCCCGCTAATCACCATAAACAGAAATTGGTAAGTTAACACCACAAATAATCAATATTCAAACGATTTCTCTAAGAGTTGTATTTTACCATTTTTGCAGCCGCCTCAGCAGTTACAGGCTTCTTTATTTCACCCTTCTTGTTTTGCCTGCCAGCTATCCAGATATCATGGCGAGGCATGGGTGTGGCAGACTCCTGAGTAGGAGCAGACTCCTGAGTAGCCGCAGACTCCGCCTGTAGTCTTTGGCGAACGCTTGCATAGCCTTTTGGACCCATAGTGTGGTCATGCACATTCAGTGCACGCCTTGCTTTTTGTGCGTCACTGAGGGCCTAGTTAGTATGCACATTAATGATTTGGTTAGTAGCACTAAATGCTAATCTTGAATAGGTGAATACAATGTATATTAATTAAATTAGGAGTGACGCCTAATACCTTGAATTCTTCAGATTTTCTTGAAGCAACAAAATTGTCCCAATCTTCTTTGTCCAAGAAGTTCCATTGTTCAAGGGCTGACTTCTTCTTCTTATCACCCTCTTTTATGTATTCTCTGTTTAGATTTGTCCTATAATTCCTAAGCATCTTTCCAGCGCGTTGCATCACATTTTTACGATGCAACTTCTCATCCAATGCAAACAGATTCTGTAAAATAGAAATGTTATTAACTAGTATCCAAAATAGAATTGCAAATAATAGAATTTGTAATCTACAAAATAGAATTGCAAATAATAATAACTCACGCATAAATCCTTCCATATCAAGTCTTTTTTCCCTTGAGGAACTTTATGCCAATTGTCATACTTAACACCACAATGGCTCCGAGTGGTACACCCAAGATAGTTCACAAAATTATTGCGGTTCACTCCAATTGGATTTCCTCCATTATCAAACTCCACCACCAATTTAGATCCACTACCACTTAGCGCTAATAACTTCTTCAACAGAGTGATGCCCCTTTTCTTGTTAAGTGTCTGGTGTTGCGCATCAAGTTGCTCCAGTGCTTCAGTGGGTACAGGTGCATCAACCTAAAATTTGACAAAAATAAAACACACTAACTTAGCCCAATATAGAAATATAGGATATATGACATAACTAGAAGATAATGAATTTTATAGAAATACAAGATATGTTTTTAGAACTTACATTAGTATCCTCGCCATGCTCGTCATGGACAGCATGCTCATCATGGACTTCATGCTCATCATGGACATCATGCTCATCATGGTCAGCCATCTGAAAATGTCATTAAAAAGGCAAACATTTAGCATTTCTATTAACTAGAAAAAGGCAAACATTTAGCATTTGTATTAACTAGAAAAAGGCAAACATTTAGCATTTGTATTAACTAGAAAAAGGCAAACATTTAGCATTTGTATAAACATACATGTCTCTAAAATTGTGATCTTTTATCAATTAACAATCCTTCATTGTGATCTCCGCGCACATATAAGTCATCATTAGCTTCAATATTTTGTGGAGTTGGCAACCCAACTGAGAATGGACTGGAGTCATCATACTTATCATAGTACTCTTCTTCATCTATAGGATCTTCAATGAACTGTCTTTTACCATGAAGAACAACCAACCATTTCTCATTTGCAGGATCATCGATATAGAATATTTGTTTCGCCTGTGATGCCAATATGAATGGTTCACCCTTCTCGCCAATCTTTTCAAAGTTCACCAAAGTGAAACCCAATTCATCCACTATAACTCCTTTGGTGTTATCAACCCAATTACATTTAAAGAGCGGAATTTTGAAATCATGAGATTTAAGACCTATCAACTTCAGATCTTTCATTGATACCAATCTACGGATGTTGGATGAGTAACCATGTGGCACCTTAACATTTACCAAGCATTCACAAAAAGTTTTCTTCTCCTTTCTAGACAACGTGTAACAAGCGGGAGGTAAGTATGTTCTTTTATTACCCATTTCACGTAATTCTGTTAATTCTGACCTTATACCCAAGCACTGCTATCGACATCTACTGGTTTCGATTTTGAAATCTCTCCATGCCAGTGCCATTCTGTATAGCCTTGTACAATCCCGTTGCACATGACATGACTTTTGATTTCCTCACCAGTGTTGACTTTCAAGTTGTTACCGCAATGCCTACATGGACAGTAGAACCTATCTGTAGGTTTTTTCCTATGTTCCTCGGCAAATCTAATAAACTGATCAAGACCAGATATAAACTCTGGGGTGCAACGATTACGAATCGACATCCATGATCTATCCATTCTATGATCAGAGAAAACAAGTATATATTAGGAAAAGATTAGGCAACATTTCCCTAGTATATAATAAATGTGTACCACCTATCCCATCCTTGAACACCTAATCTCACTAGTAAGTGTATAATGTGTATTGGGTTTTTGAGAAAATTTCGGCAGCATTTCCCCGCTGTTCTCTAAGTACATATGTACTTAGAGAACAAACGGGGAAATGCTACCAAAATTTTCTCGAAAACCCAATACACATTATACACTTACATCCTAAGTGAGATTAGGTGTTCAAGAACAGTCCCAAACCGGGGACTATCCAAGATTTACTCCTAATGAGTCAATCTTGGATGGGTTTCTAGGCCAACAATAATAGATATCTACAATGAAGCTGGATTCCATACAAACAGTATATAATTTAGTGATTGTTCATTCTAATTTATACCAATGTACAAGTAATATAAAAAACAATGATTGTTCACATTCTAGGCCAACAAACACATGTGATGTCATTCTTATATATAATAAATGTGTACCACCTATCCCATCCTTGAACACCTAATCTCACTAGTAAGTGTATAATGTGTATTGGGTTTTCGAGAAAATTTCGGCAGCATTTCCCCGCTGTTCTCTAAGTACATATGTACTTAGAGAACAAACGGGGAAATGCTACCAAAATTTTCTCGAAAACCCAATACACATTATACACTTACATCCTAAGTGAGATTAGGTGTTCAAGAACAGTCCCAAACCGGGGACTATCCAAGATTTACTCCTAATGAGTCAATCTTGGACGGGTTTCTAGGCCAACAAACACATTTGATGTCATTCTTATATATAATAAATGTGTACCACCTATCCCATCCTTGAACACCTAATCTCACTAGTAAGTGTATAATGCGTAATTGGTTTTCAAGAAAATTTCGGCAGCATTTCCCCGCTGTTCTCTAAGTACATATGTACTTAGAGAACAAACAGGGAAATGCTACTGAAAGTTTCTCAAAAACCCAATACACATTATACACTTACATCCTAAGTGAGATTAGGTGTTCAAGAACAGTCCCAAACCGGGGACTATCCAAGATTTACTCCTAATGAGTAAATCTTGGACGGGTTTCTAGGCCAACAAATACATGTGTTGCATTCTTATATATAATAATTGTCTATAAACTACATGCAACATGGTTAATCCTAATCAACAGAGCATTATTAAATAATAAATCAAGAAATCAATAGTTTCAAACAAAAGGTCTAGGAATCTTTACTAGACATTATATGTATCCCTAATCATCATATTTAACATACTACATTATTTTGAACATCCAGATCAGATTAAGATCATACTATGTTATAACATATTATCGAAGGAAACATATTCTTCATGTAGTGTTGATTCTAGAAGTCTAAGAAGGGAATCTGAGAATTTTAGATGCTTACAGTCTCTAAGGGATAGAAGTAAGGAATAATTTATACCTTTTCTAGTTAAGGATTTTGTAGATACTTGGACTAGTCCTAAATGAAGAAAGTTGTATCTTAGATTATTTTTTATCATGTTTAGATCTCTTTCAGATAGAAGTTGTATGCATTCCTATGAAGGTGTAACTCATATAGTTTTTTCAGTATCCTTAATGTAATAATTAGATATCAAATGAAAACTACCTTTTGAGTAAATGGTGGCGTAGGAAGGTCCAGTTTTGCATTGGAATGAATGGTGACATAGTAAGGGGCAATTTACATTTGGATAATCGATAGAAGTGAGTGACTAGAGGTGAATTAGGGTTTGTAATTAAAGGGTGTATAATTTTCTTAGGATTTAAAGGAGAATATCTACATAAAATTGCAATAAAAAACAACAACATGATGAACATGATGAATATGATATCAAATGAAAACTACCTTAGTCAGAGATAAAGATGTGTCTAAGAACAGTTATCAAAATTTCTAGTATATAGTTCTTTTTTTATAATTGTCGAAGAACACTGACTCCAGAAAACCAGTTGGCGCATACCTGTTGGCGCGGGAGGCAGCGGGAGTCAGGTGGAAGCTGATGGCGTGGCGGCGAGCTCCAGGTGTCAAGCAGGCGTCGGCGGCGAGCTCCAGTCAGGCAGGCCGCGGCGGCGATCAGCTCCAGGCGTCAGGCAGGCTGAGGCGGCGAGCTCCAGGCTCGTCAGGCGTCGGCGGCGAGCTCCAGCAGCAGTGGCGGCGGAGAAGGGGGCGCCGGAGTAGCAGTGGCGGCACGACGGCGTTGTCGTGGAGAAGAAGGAGAAGAGAATCGACGGCGACAGGGTGGGAAATCGACGGAGAAGCAGAAAAAGGGCTCGCAATGAAACAGAAGAAGAGGAAGAGTCGGGCATCGCGGGTTATAAAGTCCCAAATAGCGTCGGTTTTTTACAACAACCGACGCCTAAACGTCTTTAGCGTCGGTTGTCTGAGAAAACCGACGTCCAACTGGGCGATAATTTCATGAAATTGTTTGGCGGGAACCACCTTCAGCGTCGGTTATCCTTTAATCACCGACGCTGAAGGTGACACTTTTCGCGCAAATTTTCATCAGACATAGGCGTCGGTTTCTACCTAAATAACCGACGCTGAAAAGGACACTATTTTTCGCGGGCGACTTTAAGCGTCGGTTTGTTATAAACAACCGACACTGAAGACAAAGCGGTACCCGTGTCTGGCTGGTCTTCGAATATAGACGTCGGTTTTCGTAAACAACCGACGCCTAACATAGAAGGCGTCGGTTTTTCTTAATAACCGACGCCCAGAAAAGTGTCACTGAATGCTATTTCTGTAGTAGTGTTAGGATGAATTCTAGTCATTTTGGGGAGAGTCCAACAGATATATTTCACTCCAGGACTCTCTGAAATGGATAGCTTTTTCATAAAAGAACTGGGTGTCAGTCGAGTTGTCCCAATAGGAAACAAAGTTGACAAGACTCCTTGTCTTATCAACTACATTGGTTGGTCCAGTTATCTACTGATAAGAAATCAATCGACAAATGTTCTTAATAAAGAAAATACCAAGGGTTGTTGACCGACTTACCTTAGGACAAACTCGACCGACTGGACCACCTATCTTGGACTTAGATAAATTCTATCAAGTGCAATATAAATCATCATAATTAGTTTTATTATAGTTATGAGCTTATTTACAAGTCATACAATCATTACAAGAGATTTACATCAAAGATATTAGGATAAAACTATATATTCCTTAATCTTCATCATTGTGCTTGTATGACTTGATTTTTATAAATTAGGATGTGCAAGTTTAGGTATTTGGAGTGTGTCTATCTCATCTGAAATCACTCATGTAAAAGAATTAGACACATATACACGAAACGATTCAATAATCATCACAATAAGAGATTAGACAATTCAAACGATGAGTGAACATTATGTTGTCATGATATGGAGGAACCATTTTATGATAGTGTTTCCCAAGATGACATGACTAGCATGAAAACATTAAGAAGATAGATTTAGAAATAAATACATAAATTTAGAAGTAGAATGGTGACCAAGCCTTAGGTGTGATTGATGAAGAGAGCTAGATTGTGCCACTACTGTAGTAGTAGGAGAGGATGTTGATGTCTGTAGGTAGTATAAACAATCTCCGCCTTCATATCTCCCACCAATCATCATCTTCATCATAAGATCCTAATGTAGAGTTTGTAACAGTGTATGGAAAGAAGATTACACTCTAGTTTTAAGTTTTGGTAATTTTACTAACATACATCAAGTTTAATAGAAACTTGGGCATACATAATTTTTTGAGAAGATTGCTATTCAAATCTCCTCTTCTACTAACTAGAGTAGTGGATCTATCTTCTAGACGCACATGAGGATGACAAGTAGATTTCTCAAGGTAAGTAAAAAGCTTCTTATTACCATTCAAATGGGATGTAGTACTTGAATCAATAATCCAAACATCTTTTGATGAATATGAAGAAGCTTGAAGACATGAGGGTCACCAAGTGTTGGGCAATATTTGCTAGAGGTGTAATAGTAGTAGTAGAAGCAACCTTGATTAGTTTTTCAAGGTCAGAAGGCCTCTATACCATGTGATGGTTGTACTACTAGGGACGAAAATGATTCTCCATCATGATTAGTAGTTGACACCTAATTGGCCCATTTGGTGTCACATGCTCAGTTTAACAACTGCTTCATTATAATTAGTACACTTACATAAATTACAAAATCAAGATTGGGAAGAAGAGATCCCTCTTCCACTATTTTTGAGAAATTTTCCACATCGATGACCAAGATTATAGTGCCTCATCCTTTAACCAAAAGGGAAGCAGGCTCCTCTATAGAAGTAATTGAAGAAATAGAGCAAGATCATCAAAGATAGACATCATCTAACATTGGCAAGGGTTAAGATGATAGAATTTGTTGGTGAACAAATTCATCACTAGGAGGTAGAGATTCCGTAAACTAACTTAGTTCTACCTCCTCTAGCTTCTTCCACATTTTGAAAATATCAAGTGATAAGGGGGTTTGGAAGTTTAAGCAGGCCCTAAATCCTCTTAATGTTGTGACAATATGAAGCAAAGGTTGAGTTATGTCAAGTTTTATGAACAAAAATGTTCATAGATCAAATACTCGGGTTGCATTTCCTTTAGCAGAGTAAACTTGAGAAATGTGATCCATGCCTTGTTGGTTGTTTCAATGAAGAGTAGATTAGTAGAGATATGTGATTCACAACTAATCATAATCCAGGAGAGAACTTGAGAGTCATGTTAAACCCACTTCTTATACTCTGCATTCCTTTTGTCTAGTGTCTTTTTTGTTCATTTCCTTTTGTAAAATTTCTCTTCTTTAGGTGGAGGTGGATAAGTGAGATGCTCCACCTTACTTGAAGAATGCACATATGTCTGCAAGAAGTGTGCCATAAAATATAATTGGAGGCATTCCAATAATTCGAGGTTAGCAACTGGAGTGTGTATCATGGACTTCTGCAGTAGAAGTTGAATCCATTATATACTAACACAAGGTATAATATAAACATCAAAGATAAGACAACAATAGGTTTAGGAAGTCACTGTGTCAAGATATTGACATGCCACATTAATTGCAACTGAGATCACAACATAAGGCTCGCACAACACATGACAACAACACGTCGTATCAGATCAATGACACATTAAGTGAGGCGGTAAAATTGCAAATTAAGGTTAAAAAATGACCCTAAAGAGGTGGCAGACCTTATGGATCACCAAGAGAAAAACATATATGTTGGAAATATCCAATCATTTTGAATAATAAGTTGGAAAAGCCTTATAATAGATGGTTGACCATAAAAGAATGACATACTATTTTTAAAATAAGTCTTCATGGCATAAGACCATTGGAAAGTTATCCAAAAATACCCTTAGATCCTTTTTTAAAGAAGAGAATAGTGTTAGAAAGGAGAGTAGACCTCCCTAAATATGAGCAAAAATGGTGGATAAGAATGGAGATGATGAACAAGGTTGGAAGAGAGACGAGGATCAATGGACATAGAAAGGAGTTGTTTTTGGGATGGCTATACGTCCTAATCTGATACCATGTTGAAAGTAATTGTCTTCCTATATAGAAAATGTAAAACTCTCTCCTACAAATTGGACGAGATAAAATAGGGAACCAAGCAAAATAACCTAATGGTCTATTATACTTAGCCCCCTATTACATGAGGCCTAAGTAAAAGGGAAAAAATAAATTTTATAAAGATAATAAAAAAACTGGATATAAATATATCTCAATAATATTATAGTGAATTTGCATTCCATTATTGTTGCACAATATTGGTTTCTCCCTTGATTCTCATAACTATTACACTTGCATACAAGCCATTCTGAAGAAGAAATATCTTAATAAAAGACATTAGCTAGTTAAGATATGAAAGTCAACATTGAATTTTTTTCTAAAGTTGAGGTGATTTCATCCTTGAACTTAAAGCCATGTCAGTCACATCTTTGTATGGGTATTGATAATGAAAAAAATCAAACAAAGAATGCATACTATGTTTTGGTATGGATATTTTTCTCTTTTGGATGAAAAACACCGATGAAAACTAAATAGCTTCTACAACACAAACACTTGAAGTTGTCATTCGACAACGGAATAAGAATCAACATTTTCAGAAAAAAAATCTCGAACTTACCTTTCAGAAAAAAATGTTTCTATGTTGTCTATGTTACTCCAATTATAATCCTCCCTTGTAGGATAGAATGCTTATGTCTCCCTTGGATTATATTTCTTGCCAGGTTCGCTATCAATCTTTTTACGCTATAGGGACTTGTTTGTATACCAATTTTCAGAAAGTCAATTGCTATCTGAATTTGACTAGTCGGTTGCCATAAATGATTTTGATTAGGTTACCTTTGTTCTCGGGAATAGCGTACCCCAGATTATAGTATCGGTATTTTTGCCCGAATGGGACCATCATATTTTAAACATTGCCTATGATGCTATTGTATTGGTTTTCAATTATGACTGTATGAAGACATTGAATTTTGCTTTCGTTTGTGAACAATGGCCGAGTTAGAATTTTCAGAAAGGTGAGGCACAATATAAATGACTAGTTCATAAAAATATGTTCGCAAACGAAAGCAAAATTCAATGTCTTCATGCAGTCATAATTGAAAACCAATCATCATAATATTTTTTACAATGTCTTCATGCTAATATTTTTTACAAAACAATCATCATAATAGATTCATAAATTTCGCCATCCAAAAAAGATTAACAATTCAATTTGTACCCCTAATTATGTTAAAGTAGTTTTGTAAATTTTCCCAACGTGAATATATAAATATAAGAGATATAGATGTACGGATTGTAAGATATGAAAAATCATCCTAATTAAATGTTACAATTGTTTACGTAATAACGTCCATCTCAGATGTCTTTCTTAATATTGAGTTACCAAAAAAATATAGAACAACAAAAATCATGGGTATACTTGCGCATCCCACTGTACACTACTCCAATTTACTATCACTTATTTGGATTTCAAATATATAAAAGGACAAGAAGCTAAACCAATCAAACAACATAAAGGACAAAGGAGGAGTACCAATGGAACGTTCATTGTGACCCTGTGAGTAGTGTTAATAAATGATCCTCTCGTTAATATGGATAGGATCTATACTGAACATAATAACGACTGGAAACCTAGTGTGCTTGGGAAAGCCTAAAAAATGAGAAAATTGCTCTCAGCCTCGCATGCATTGATTGATATGTCAAGGTCCAACACATTTATCTCACAACGACTGGAAATCTTGCTGTCATGTCTAGCTAGAGGCCATGACCGACTGCTAAAAACGTGCTGCGAGAAACCTAAACCACAAATATAAATTGTACTTTACATATACTAGTAGGCATGATCCCGTGCGATTCACGGGTTTGTAAATTGTAAAGATTATATTATTTCAAAAAATTATTCTTTTATTACAAAATTATCAGTGTCATACTATAAATTAAAATCTTGTAGATTTTTATTATAGTCCGAATTTCTGAATTACTGTAGGAGGCACCCCATAGACATGTTCACTATACATTACAATAAGTCAAGTCAAATATATTAATAAGAAGTAGTTTATATGTTAGTACTCCCAAAATGAAGCCATGTTGTCTTACAACAGAAAAAACGGATCGATAGATCACGTGTAAGGGATTTCCCGTCGTCACTTTAGTAGTGGGTTTGATTTCTTTCATATCTTCTTGAAGAGCTACTTAATTTTATCTCTTTTTCTACTACTTAAGATTCCTTTCATAACTGTTTTTGAGACATGTTTCACGTAATTGGGCGGAACATAAAAGGATGTTACACAACGTAACTTGGTTTAAAAATATAATCAGCAAAGAAAAATATCTTAACAAAAAGATTATTTTTATTTGAAATACTCTTATTTCGGTGATATGAAAAGCAATACATGACATTCTCACATATTTATGTATTCAGTTCTGCAATCACATGTTTTGCCTCTCAAATCACTTCAACATCTATTTGATTGGCTAAATAAAAAATGAAGTACAATTGCAAATAGATGACGACATGCCACCATCAAAATAATTGTAATGCGCATGATTAGACGACAAGTACCAGCCTACCCAACACTTAGAATTTTTTTTACTCCATAGCAAGTTCATCAGGTACATCACAATTTTGAAATAAATTATTTCACAAAGTTGTTTCCCGGCGCTCTCAAGGTTATAGCTAGATTTTGCATCTTCTTCTTTAAATTACCAATCTTTGTATCTTGTGAAAGGGCATCAATTGTATGATTCCTTTCCAAGGGTGCCAAATGAACTTGAAAATTTGACTGCCTCTTGTGGGTTAGTTGTGATGTTCTTTTGTTTTTGTTTCTATCATCTCCTTCTTTGCATTTGTGTTTGAAATACTGGTATGTAATTTTGTGGCTACATATCTGTTTGCACCAACCATTCCAATTGGATGACTTTTGTTGGTTAAGAAAGATTTTGCTGCATTACGAAATAGTCAAAATAGTGAGCATAGTTTATGAACATAATTTGTGACCATAGTGTCCTGCCATTTTAGTGCTGACCCATGTTTCAATGCAAACATAAATAATAATAAAAACTTTATTGCAATGTCCATTGGTGAAGTCATCCACTTCCTACTTTTGACCATTTCATCAGTTATACACATTTTTTCTGAGCAATATTATTTTGAGCCCTGGAACAGGGTGCAAGACATAGCTGACCATTAAGAATTCATCAAAGAGAATTTTTTTCCAGAAGAAGGCTTTCATTTTGAAAGGAAAAAAAGGATAGTGGACACAATGAGTGTTAAGGAAGAATGAAAAAAAGACTATAGTTGTCTCAAGAGAGGCATAACTAGTAACAAAAATACACTACCTAATTATCTTGCATGTGAAGTGGAGCCAAACAACGGCTTGTTCATTGTGCCATAGAGGCAAACGTGATCAATGGGTTGCTCAACGGTGCCCTGGTATTTACTTGATGCTCTTGAAGCTTTGACTATCGTGTTCCCACCTGTAAGATGTAGAAGAGGCACGAGGGAGAAGTGAGGAAACACAGTCAACCCACCCTCTGGCAGTCCCAGGTTGCAAAGAATAGGTGAATGGGGCGGGTTGGGCTGAGGGAGGAGAGGGAATGGGAGTCAGATCACTGAAATGCGATAAGTGACAAAAATGTTGAGGTCTCTCTTCTTCTTTCCTCTCCTCCTCCTCTATTATTCTAAAATTCTTCTTCTCATCCTCCCAGCGAGCTTTTCCTCTACTACTCGACAGAGGTTTATTTAGAGAGAGTAATGACAAAAAAAGAGCACACAACTGACGCATGATCCCTTCTCCCTTCCACTTGTGCCCATAACCAGATTGTCAACCTTATCCCTTCCTTATGCAAAACCCTAGAAGATCACTCTAGCAGCAAGTAGAGCACTAAAGAAAGAAATCCTGAGGAGAGTCGACACTGGACTGACTACCTCTTAGAACATAAGATGGTGAATATTATAGAGAGTCCCTAAAACCTTCTTTCCGATACAGAACTAAGGATGGTTTTGTAATTTTAAAAAATAAGGACAAAAATTGCATGAAAAAACCCAGTCAAGCTTTCCTACATAGTATAGATATAGATTGGTCATGTTTGGATGATAATAAAATTGTAATCCCGATTACGGCCAATATTATATATGATTCATGAAAGTTTGGGGGCATTCACCTTTGGTTGGGCCCAAGTAACTATAAACTTGAAGGCCCATTCATGGAATTAATGATATGATGAACGTCAAAGGGTTGAGAGCGCTTCAGTAGAGTTTCCAGAAATGAAAACCAATACATTACGAAAAATACCATCAGTCTGCTACTCAATAGCCACCATATATCATGGAACCAAATCTTCTGTCACCAACTTTTGTCTCCCCCTTTGTCCTTGTGCAACTCAGTCGCAGGCTTCACGCATAGCTGCGTCATCTTGGACAATTATTGGAGGAGTGAACCATCCAGATGATAGAGGACATAGACAGAGAACACCACAGGCAAAAAATATTTTACATCCCATATATCACATGGGTTATTTCCAACAACTGGGTGAGGCACATGTCCCACGTGGCCCACATGTGGCTCTGCCACTATAATTAAAGTGGATAGTTAGTTCTTGCCTTGGTTACACGTGTGCCCTTGCTTAGTGATAATAAAACTAATTTTGTTAATATAGCTACAATTTCTCTCTTGCCATTGGTGGCAGAAGAGGGGGGTCGGCGGGGGTCATGATCCCCCCAAATTTTAGAATATAACTGATTAATATGTATATTTGTGGACCTCTAATAGGTGGACACAAGAATGAACGAAACTTCCACTCGCAGAGTGATTATGCGAGACTTTAATTGTCACAGAAATAAAAAGACGCTAACTATCAAGAGAAAATGTTTTCTACATTATCTAGTTCACCTTTTTCTTTATGTTATCTAATCTAATTTCTCTGGAACTTTTATATAGAGAACACTCTTCCATTATTTGACTCTCAACATCTGAAATAAAGTTACTAAACACCCCATTAGGGACAAGAAAAATAGATGTGACGCTGCCATGACTGCATGTGAGTTATACTAGCATACTTATATCTTTGTTTGTCTGTACCCCCCTTATCTATGAGGATTAAAACAATTCTGGACTTCTATAATATAGTTCAAATATGTTATGTGCCATCGTATCAGTTAGAAATATGGTTCCATCAATTTCTTACATAGATATGTACACAAGAAGATATATTGGTACCGTCAAATCTGGAAGAACAATGTGCTACAAGCTAAACATAACTCATTTCTTCCTCAAGTAGCTGATAAGATGAGTCAACACTCTTCTTAATATTTCCAATTGATTGATTTTTTGTGGTAGGATGTGTATTACGAATGACAAATTAAATTAGTTGTACATTCAACCAACTCATATATTACAAAAATTATGTACATTTCAAAAAATTTGTTTCTTATCTATCAATATATTCACCATTTATAGATCAATGTTTGGTCCATAACTAGAATGTTAAAGGTCATGTTCTGATTCATACTTTCTTATTGATAAAGTCTGTTACTTTTTATGTATTGTGTGTCTTCGACTTCACTTCAATTTTTGTTGATTGTATTACTTTTTATATATCATGTCTTAGGTTTGACTTCAGTTTCTATTGACTCATTTATATAATTTATTAAAATATTTATCATGTCATGTACCCTTCTTGTATAATTGAATTATAAAGTATATTTGATGCCCTTTTAACACTTGTTTTCCTACAAGATAATGTTGAATATGTATTTTTATGTGTAGAATAACTCAAAGTGGAAACAACTATTTTTTGAACTCCATATATGTATATATGATTTTGATTGCCACTGTAGTATTGTTCTAAATTCTTGTTCAGAAGGGTATGTTGCAACTTGTCCACGATATTTCTACTAGTTTTTACTCTCAAATAGTTTTACAAATTGAAAATGCTAACATTACATTATCCAATTTTGTTATTCATATAGATCAGAAGTACATAATAGTTCATCAATGTTTTGTCACTAAAAATGAAAACATATAAAGTATGAAATCATAATAACTGGACTGTTGTGTCTATGATGTTTCTCTCTCTATCTCTTGATGAATTCTAACATTCTTAAAATAGTTACAAAGATTTGAATCATTAATCATTTATATTGTATAATAAATAGTTTCTTAAATCAAACAGTTGCTTCTAAATGTTTTCAAATACTATCATATCGACTAGCGCTTTACTACCTTTAAATTATTGCCCCCAACCTTCGATTGATTGTTCTGCCCATGTTTCTTGCTTAATTTTCTAGTCCTAACTATTATATGTAACTTCAGTTTCATTCTTGATCTCCTACATTTTATGCACCCTTAGTCTAATTCGAACCCAACTTTAAACCCCAAAATCCTACACTTCGCTTTAAGAACCTAGTACAAATATCTAGTGACCCATCTCAACTTGTTGATTTGGCATGTTGCTTGCCGCTACCTCTAGCTACATTATGAGCCCATACACTTACAAATTATTTTATTTAAGATAGTATTCTTATAGTTATTTTATGTGAACGTTAGTCTACACGCATCATGTCTCCATCACATGGTATTCACCCCCTTTGGTGTGGTGCAAATCTGCATGTGGCCCCATTTTGACTGCAACATCTCCTTCCCTTTATAAAACTTCTCCCTCATGTGTAACCCTAAGTGTTGGGTCACATTCGCTAAATCAATCGGTCCATGATCAGGAGAAAGGAATCTACATCCTCCACCATCGCCCTAGTTGCATCCTCATTCAATGCCAAATCCTGGCATGCTAAGTGCAATCTATCCCAAATATTTTATGTATAGGATGGATAAGTATATGTTGTTACTGATTTTTAATGATATAATTAACTCAGATAGTGTATTTGCGATATATATTTATCAAATGTATGCCGTTTTCACCTTATTCTCATGGTTGCTTATGTACCTTTTTGCATGGATTAATAGGAAATGATAATAGTCAAACAGCCGACGTGATGATGTTGGTAATTACCCTTATACATCCAAGTGGAATAAAAATGAAGTTAAATGTTTATCTTTTTTCTTCTTCTTTGATATCATTATCCCTTTCTTGAGGAGGTGGTAAGAGGCTGATAAGATCTCCCTGTAGTGATTAACGGGATCCAAGTCTCTATCTCACGACTTGTGTTATGACAAGAACAAACTTTACTACTTGAGCTACAACTTAATTTCATTGTTACATTTCTCTATACCGTTCTATTTAATGTAAAATTTCCTCGTATACCTTTTTTTACTATTTTAACATGACAAATAAATGACAATAGACTAACCAGATAAATGAGCCTTAGTAATGTTGGTTTAGGTTAATAATGCATTTTTATATTAATTCATCAAAGTTTTCCTCATACAAAATATTAAGTTTGCATTGTGTGGTGTTCTAGGGAAATGAAAAACTTGCTTAAAGAGGACAACTGTATATTAGCCCGCTATGTAAATTTTTATTTCACAGAACAACTGATATTTAAATTAGGAAAAAAACAAAATGGCACACTTTGTTAAAAACAATACCCTCTATAGAACCTCATTGAAAATAATTCTAAATACAGCCCACTTTGCAGTGAAAATGCCTTTTCATTTGACATTTTTCTAGTGCAAGTTCACAAGACGTCGTCCATTTGGCGGTTTTAAAAAAGAAATTCAAAAAAAAAATAAAAAAATGAGAAAACGTCAATTTTGCTGACGTTTTCACTTTGAATCCGATAGTGAAAACATATTCTCACTTTCCTTCTTTATTTTTTTTGAATTTATTTATTATTCAATGCCAGATCATCTCACTCCGTTGAAATTGGATTAGAAAAATGACAAATAAAATGACATTTTCAATACAAATTAGGCTATATCTGGAATTATTTTCATTCATGTGTTATAATGGGTATTATTTTTTACAAAGTTTGCTATTCTGTTTTTTTGTCTTTTAAATTATGAATTGGTTATATTTTGAGATAAGGTTCCGCTAAACACTTTTCCGGCCCAGTCACACCAAATCAAGTTGCAACTGCCAAGGATCATCCGATAATGCAGGTTTCGACATTAATCCGGTCATTTATTACATCTCTGTTATATTGTCCAAGCTCATAGGGAGCTAGGGGAGAGAATTGCATGCGCAACTCATCAATGTTACCGCTCACATACTACCTGCATGCTTATCAGCGTTCTTGTAACCTATTATTCATTGGCAAAAAAACCTAAATGGCACATTTGCCAATTTTAATTACCTAAATGGCATGTTCTTGAACTTATTGCCCAAAATGGCACATTTTGGAGCAATACGTCCCCTGTTGGGACGCATTGCTCTCCCGCGAGCCAATGCGTCCTGGCGGGAGACGCATTGGTCCCACAGGAGGGCAATGCGTCCCGAGCCGTGACACATTGCTCTGTTGTGGGACCAATGCGTCCCCCTCCGGGACGCATTGCCACGCGGGAGAGCAATGCGTCCCAGAAGGGGACGCATTGACCCCACAAGAGTGCAATCCGTCATGGCTCGGGATGCATTGCCCTTGTGTGGGACCAATGCGTCTCCAGCTGGGGCGCATTACTCAATGAGTCTCCATGTAGGACACATTGGAGCAATGCGTCCCCATGCAGGACGCATTGCTTTTTTAATCATATTTTTGCAGTCACTGATATTGTTTCATGGTTATTGATATGTAAATTAACAATATTGATTATATTTATACATTTATAATTCGTTCACTTGTATTTGGATGTCTATAATATACTCAATTATTATAAATTTGTCAATTTCAATAGGTTGTAACATGCATATGGAATATATAAGTGTATTGCAACCAACATTGGTTGGTTCCTAATTGATTATATAATACGAACTTAATCCAAATAAATGAGATAGCAATTAAAAACAAGGTTAAAATATGAACCAACATGACAAGAAAATAATACACAACAGAACAATATGATAGATCCACAACAACATGATCCAAACTGAACCAATATGATATCATAATATGATAGATCCACATACAATATATGTCCTCACAAAGGCATACATACAAAACTGTACAATATATAAAAAACTAAGTATGTCGTCCTCGCCCACGACGTCCTCTCCCACGTCCCTCTACATCAGGATCCTCTGTACCGATGTCATCTGGAGACTGCTGAACTGGGGACAACTGCGTAGGAGGCTGCTGGCGAGCATCAGGGAAGAAATGAAAAGGTGGAGGTGAGGTGAGGGGTCTAGGAAAACCAGGATAGGATGCAGTAGGTGGGGTGCATCCTGAGAAATCAAACGGAGTAGGTGAATATGTGACATAAGATGGTGGTCGGCTCTCGGGAATAATTGCTGGTGGGAATGGAGTGTATGGAGCAGAAGAAGAACTTGCTCCATGGTATGATGGTGGTTGAGGTGGGGTGATGAATGAGGAATATGAACCAGCTCCTGAAAAATATGGCCCTGTCGGTCCCCATGACATGAACTGAGAAGTGGGAGTGGGAGTGGGCTCAACAGTAGGAGTTGGAGTAGGAGTAGGAGTAGGAGGAGGAGTAGGAGTGGGCTCAGGGGCTGTGGTATGAGTGGGTATGGGATCCCACGGCCGATCATAGTCGGGAAGACTATCAAAGTAACTCCCCTGGATGGTATAGATGTTGTCTCTGATCTGTGCAGGGGCGTGTTGTACTGCTGCTCGGATCGCCACATGTGTTTTTACCTGTAAAATAAAGTATGTACACATAATAAAGACCAATTACATATATTACAAATAACAAAGATAAATAATAACAATTTGTAAAAGAACATAATAATGATACTCACAAATTGCTGCTGACGATAACTTTGCGGGTAGTATATGCTTGGAGGCATAGCTGGAGGGGGCACAATGTATTATGGATGATACCATGCATAGTAAACCTGAGGACTATAGACTGTATTAGCTGGTGGAGCGGGAACTAAGCTCTCACGTCTGTTGTTCCACATCTGTACCTCCTCCCTATAATGAAGCATCCAATCCTCATCCGCATGACCCCTCCCATCTATCCGGCTAAGCTTCGGCAGCTCAAGAGTAGGTTTTACTTGAACAAAGCTGAACTGTCCAAGTACTCTGTCGGGAAAGTGCCAGTCCACTATTGTGTAGCACAACAGAGGCACTCGTGCCAACCAAATATCACTACCATCTCTACAAATGGCAGGAAATCTCTCGAGAACCTCAGCAGTGTAAGGAGTCAACTCTATCTGTTATTCATATAAACAACGTGTATCATATAAAATGGAGTAAATTGTAAATAAATAAAACATATCAAACAACAGAGGTAAGTAAGTTATACCTGTGAGGGAAAAATCTGGTCAAATGCTGAATCGTAAAATTGAACAGTTCCCCTAATAGTTTGACTCCTTTGGACAAAGGTAGGCCACCTATTCAATTGAGAAACTAAATTTAGATAAACACTACATAATATTTAGATAAATAAAAAAGTTAATTGTGTTGATCTTTAACCTGAAACCCAAGGGAACATCTTCTGGCCAATAATTCCAGCGCATTGCAATTGTACCTGGGCGTCCATTTCCCAACCTCTCCCAACACCACAACTGTAATAGGCACACACAACCTGATAGATGGGATGTTCTCCTAGACCGGGTGGTTGCCTTATACAACTCCCTATATAAGAAAGCTAGAGTTGCAGCACCCCAAGATAGAGTGCCACAACGTGCAAAATCGGACACAAGAGGGAGGTACCTAACATGAACTCTATCCCCTGTACTATCTGGGATAAGGTAACTACCTAAGAAATATAAGAGATATGCCCTAGTATACCTTGTCCTCATTTATACTTGTTGTTCTTCATCACCCGCGGTAAGATCCATATCCTTGAAGGTCTCACGCAACCAAATCAAGGAGATATGCCCCTTAGACATCCCATCTGGTGCATCTCCTAAGAAATTCTCACAAAGGTGAGTCCATGAAGAAAATTGCCCCTCATTTACACCTAAAGGATATGAAGCTATAACCGGTGGGCCATTAATCCTCAGGCCTAAAAGAACTGCAACATCCTGAAGAGTGACAGTCATCTCAAAAGGGGAAAGCCTAAAAGTATTGCTAGAGTTGTCCCACCTGTTAACTAATGCAGTGATTAAAGTAGGGTCAAGGTGGATACATGGTAGCCTATGAACAAGCCCAAAACCAGCTATGGAAATATTGTGTAAAACATCCTGGTCAGTAATAGGCCATTGTGCCAACATAATGTGGTGCTGGGAGAGTCGATAGGTTTCTTGTCTAGGAGCCATATCTATGAAAAGTGAAAATATTTCATTAAATGAAAAGTGCAACAATTACATTACATGAAAAGTGCATATAGTGTACAACATTTAAGATTGTCAAGATTCTTCATTAGATAAGATGAAATTACAACATGAACAACATGAATTACATGAACAAACAATATAAAAATACAACATCAACTACATGAAATTACTGCATTTGATTCAGTATCTCATCTAGAGGTTCATAAAATGGCCACATTTGATGTATAACTCGATGTATCTCTAGATGTGATACAACTAATTGGTTTTTTACTTGTTCGTTGATTGGCATTTCTTTCTGTTTTGTGTGATCCCAATACCAACCAGGTAGCTCAAGAAGTTCTTCATACATGTGAAACATTTGCTTTAAAAATTGCCAATGAAATTTTACTTGTTCTTTTGTCACTACAAATCCTAACTTGTTGTGCAACAAATCTGGTACATCATTCCAGTCAGCATCCAATAGAGTTTGATGAGCCATTTTTCCCTGTAGGCACTTCGTAGCTATTATTTGGATTAACTCTACGGACATGTGAAATGTCCATGTCCTTCGATGAGCCATCTATAGAAATTGAAATTACAATTTTAAGATGACGCTCAAATAATCATCATCATGGATACAAGCAAGTTTAAGATGACGATTATTTGAGCGTAATGTATGATACTGGACATTCTTTTGTACTGACCATTTTTGGAGTGTCTCAACCAGTACAACTTTAGATGCAAATAAAGCACCCTCATATATAACAACACTGGAAGGATTGTAATTGAGACGAAATTCATGACAAAAATCTTCCACCCAATCATCATCTTGAAAAGCTTCATAGTTGGAATCAATGTGTTCATGTTGGGGCCATTGGTTGTCAAATAAGGATGGAATATGAATCAATGATGCAATAGAGTCAGGGAATGGATGTGTGTGCTCATCATTGGTTTCAGTCAATGACTCATCCTCAGGTGGTTCACTGTTATTACCACCTTCAATGTCACTATTGTTATCACCTTCATGATCACTATCATTATCACCTTCATGATCACAATCATTATCTCCCTCCTCAACCTCAACACCAATATTCTCAGTAGTTAGATTATGAGAAAATTGAGGTGGTTGACTCCACTCAGCTGTTAAATTGCTAAGACTGAATTGAGGTGTAAGACTGAATTGAGGTGGTTGACTCCATTCAGTAGTTAAATGACTTTGAGAGAATTGAGGTGGTTGACTCCGAGAGAATTGAGATTGAAATTGATTCATTAGACTCATTAAACAAGGTTGTTGGTGGATATATGTTTTTTCAAGAAACACATCAATATAGGCATCAGCTAAAAGTGATAATAAGGTTCTGTATGCATCATCATCATCATCAACTTGTACGAGCATATGATTTTCTCCAGGGAAAAGATACGATATTTTGATAGAGAAGTGGTTGGGATTGATGTCAAGTAACACTAACATTTCAAAATAACAATTTTGCAATTTCGAACAATAAATTTTCAGGTATTAAGTAGCCTTCAATTGTCATTTTCTACATCATTATTTCAGTATTGTGCAATTAAGGAGTAACAATACATTTATTTCAGATGTAATATTTCGTACTAAAGTTAAGTTCATATTTTGAAAATTAAAAATTTGGTAGAATAAATACCTGAAATGGAGAGTTATCTGTTGACAATCGAAGAATAGAAGAAGAGAAAGAAGAAGCTCCAAATAGTCTCTGAGCAGTAGCAGATATCAACTCCAAGATTGCCCGAAATAAGCTAAAAGTACCCAAAGCAATAGAAATCCGAGAAGAACTTCTCCAGAGCAATGGGAGTATAGAGCTAGATGAAGGAAATGAAGAATGGTGTGAGTTTGGGGGGCTGTTTTCGGCCAATATATATATGGGAGCAATGCATCCCGGTTGGGGACACATTGCGCCCACGTGGCACCACCGCGCGGCGGCCCCAACGGTAAAATAGCCGTTGCCTGGGAGCAATGCGTCCCCGTCCCAGACGCATTGGCTGTGTGGCAATTTCTAGCCGTTGGGCGCGTCGCGGGGCACGACGCATTGGTCCCACAAAGAGCAATGTGTCCCCGTCCCAGACGCATTGCCTGCGTGGCAATTTCTAGCCGATGGGCGCGTCGCGGGGCGCGACGCATTGGTCCCACAGGAGGGCAATGCGTCCCGAAACGTGACGCATTGCCCTCGTGTGGGGCCAATGCGTCCCCTGCCGGGACGCATTGCTCTCCCGCGAGCCAATGAGTCTCGGCCGGGGACGCATTGCCCTCCTGTGGGACCAATGCGTCCCCCGCCGGGACACATTGGCTCGCGGGAGAGCAATGCGTCCCGACAGGGGACGCATTGCTCCAGAAACGTGCCATTTTGGGCAATAAGTTCAAGAACGTGCCATTTAGGTAATTAAAATTGGCAAATGTGCCATTTAGGTTTTTTTTTGCCTTACTCATTCCGCTTCCTTTCTTGTTCTCGAGGTAGAGATGCAGTTTGGCTGCGGTGAAGAAGATCCGACATGGCCACAACAACGCAGGATGCTCCTCCCACTACAACAGAACTGTTAATTTGTTAGCTTTTTAACCCTTGTTGGATTGTCTTGTGTTAGGGTGGAAAACATTACACGTTACAGAACCCTTGCACAAAAGGTCTAATCTAAAAAGGGCTCACCCAAAGCATTGTGTTAGAAACATACCCCTGACACAAAAGTAGCATATTATTAAAATACATTGATCAAAGCTCAAAATCTGTAAGTGTTATGGTTCTTATTATAATGAGATGTATGATGGCACATGTCATCAATAGACGTGAGCCTTCACATATCTTTTTCATCCATAATATTGCTCAATCAACACTCATGAAATTTAAATATGAGTCCATGGATATTTTCAACTGCAGAATTTGTATTCACTTGAACAAAATGCATGATTACACATGGGAGGTTATAGCCTTTGCCCCTT
This sequence comes from Alisma plantago-aquatica, assembly GCA_963693085.1. NCBI lineage: Eukaryota > Viridiplantae > Streptophyta > Magnoliopsida > Alismatales > Alismataceae > Alisma > Alisma plantago-aquatica. The sequence goes on from OY856412.1 coordinate 1,065,663,197, forward strand.
GAGTTACAGCTTACAAGATGTCCATGGATATTTTCAACTGCAGAATTTTTATTCACTTGAACAAAATGCATGATTACACAGGGGAGGTTATAGCCTTTGCCCCTTGAGTTACAGCTTACAAGATGTCCATGGATATTTTCAACTGTAGAATTTTTATTCACTTGAACAAAATGCATGATTACACAGGGGAGGTTATAGCCTTTGCCCCTTGATTTACATCGTGACATTTCTACAGCAGCCATCATAGAAATGTCAAATGCAAGTCTCCCTTATAACTTATACAATAAATTTGCTTCAAAATAAGCAACACAATGGGCTGAATTATATTCCAAGCACAATAAATCGCCATAACTATTGATCCTTTTTCGATGTCACCTGAATAACAAACAAAAATATATGTTAAATGTCTATTTGGGTAGTATACAGGAAACTATTATGTTCCGATTTATCTCTTGAAGAAAATCTAGGACAACTTTCCTAAGGGGCAAAGAGAACCCCAATGACCGAAAAAAATCAGGGGAACACTCTCTGGGGTTTGGCAGACAATCTGTCCTTCAGCTAACATAATTATATCATCAAAAATGTTAAACGTTTCTGGGGGGCTGTAACATAGACATAAATACGGTGGCTGATAGACAAATTTCTGGAACATTTAACAATCTAATATGTTGTAGAACTATCAAGCTCACTGGATATCTCATCCAAAAACAGAGTTTGTCTTGGGCCAACCAACATTTCTAATATAAAATGGAAAATACTTCTATTAATTATCTCTTAGATTCCCTGTGTGATGAGAAAAGAAAATACATACCCGTCTATATACATACTAATAGTTTTTGGCATGATCAACTGTCAACTATATCAAGTCAGCCACAATTTCAGTAAAAAGAAAAACATAGATGAAGGCATATCCTCAATACTAATGAGACAAAGAATATTTTACGACAGATAAACAACTAGTGATACATCCCATACACTATAAATCATTGTTATCCACTACTGAGCACAAACTAACTCGATGTCACTCTTTTTCTTTGATCACCTGAAACACACCTAACCATGTTACTCCTCACAATCGTACTGCGTAAATGTCAAACCAAAGAACTTTCAACAGGTGGTTAGTAATGAGGTTGTGTCTCTCTCTTTTCACTGATCCAACCTGTCCATCAACTGGATCATAGAAACATGTAAGACGATAGTTGTTTACTAATTTGTAGAAGGAAAAAACATACACTGTCCATGCCGAATCATATTGGTGATTCATCTTCATAAACGCATCAATTTTAGGCATTGGTCTGATTTCTTTTTCCTTCCCAAGATGGATAAGGAGCTTTATGAATTATGTAAGACAGTGAAGGGAGGGAGGTCAATAGTAAGGCATAATTAGTAATATAGAATAGGATTATAGGCATGCATAATTAGTAAGATAGAATAGCGGGTTTTACTACCCAGAAGAGTACTTCTCTCTTACTCCTTGACATTTAGTAGCAAAACCGAATGTCTACCTGACACTCATCTCTGTAATGTGGTTATATGTTTGACATCAAAGAGGGGTCAGGGACCAATAATGTATTTATACTCGGAGATTGGTTAACCAAACCCTCTCTTTTAGCAGTATTACATTTATTCATGTTTACAGGGAAGGGAATTATGTAGCACATACTGGTTCTAAGAAAGTCTGTGATGATAAAAAGGTATAATATGGATGAATGAGATTCTTGTGAAAACTGAAACCAAAGTTTGTACTAGTTCTCATGTTAACATAATATATGTTTCTTCCCGTAAAAAAAGTATAGTGGAAATGCTCTAACATTTTATTTCATTTGTAGGTTCCAAAGTCCTAGAGGTTACCGACTTGCTGCCTAGCCAGCTATGACATACATGAAAGGACATTTTGTGGGTTTTCCCAAGTCGTAGTGGTCACCACCTAGACACCTAAGAACCTAGAAAACTATGGCACACATGCAAAGATATGAAAACTTATTTGGAGAAATAGGTCCATGTTGAAGAGCTATGAGTTTTAAATAATGCCCATAAATAATTTCTATGACTACAAGACTCACTATATCCCTAAGAGAAGTCGAGTCACAAACTATAAAAGCTTTACCCTATATCTCCTTTCTCAAACATGATAAGGTAGCAACAAAATCTGATTAATCTTATATTCACTAAACACCCTTGAAAACCACTTGAAAATAACTAAATTCAACTTTACTATGTTTACTAGAGAAACACAAAAATAATTACTTCAATGTTGAGAATGTATGATGTTTCCATCTAAATTATATAGGCTAGGGGATCTAACCACTATTAATTCCAATAAACAATCATATATGGAATCATAAATAAGAAGTGAACAAAGAAAGAAAAGGCACACCTATAAATAAGGAATTGATCCCTACGATCCTCCATTCTTACACTTCATCTTCATTCCCTCCAATTTCTCCCTCTTATCTTCTCTGGTTCATCTAGCATAGAAAGACATTACACGAGACAAAGAGGTAGAGTACTTAAACTATGGGCTGTGAACAATCCATTAGGTTATTGGAAGTAGTAACAAAGTACAACAAACTAGGCAAAGAAATGATGAAATTTACAACAAGATATACAACTAACCATGTACAACAAGAAATGATAAAGATAAGAATATTCACACCTACCAATCAAGTTATTGAGATCCACTGTCCTCCACTCTTATTCTATATCTTCATTCCCTTAGGCTTCTTCCTTTATCCTTCCCTATATTTTATGCATGTTAGAATCGTCACAAAGATACAAGTGATCAATGATTTGAACAAAAAGAAAGGAAAGTATTACCATTATAGTTTTGTGTGTTGCCCACCTTATTAATAGATTTCATATACTATAATCAAGAATTAATATAATATAAAATGTACATAAATAACATATTACTAACATTTCGAACTTTCTAGATAAATAATAATGAAGCATATGGTAGCATATGAATATGTTTCCCAAAAACACACACCACTTTCGAACTTTCTAAGAAAATCCATTTCTTTACCTTGAAATTCTAGGGGGTTAGGAACCTTATAAGTTGGACAAGGCACTTCTTTAGTTCCTGCTTTAAAAAGTCATTACTTTGAGGTTTTCTATTGATGTTTGAAAGTAGAAATATTAGAGAATAACATGTCATTACCATTTGCAGTAAAAAGTTTTTCTTTTCCTTTAATCACACCTATTAGTTAAATAATTAATGTGTTATATAATGTTGCATAGAATATATATATATATATATATATATATATATATATATCAATGATATAACTATCCTTTGACATGTTACATTCTTTGACAAAATCATAAGATATATTTATCAAAAAGCATCAAGAAGAAAACAAACACCTACCTCCTTCAGTGTTTGCTGAAAAAATTATTGCTTTACTTTGAATCTCTTGCGGGTTAGACACCTTATAAGTTGGGGAGGTTACTTTTTTGGTCCCTACAACATTTGAATTAGATGAATAAATGAAGAAGTATTTTATATCACATAAATATCTTGTATAAAACTACCTATAACAGGATGTTCAACATCTCTAGAAGAGGTTGTGCCAACTTGATACCCTAATGGAACACTTTTACAACCTAAAAATAGATGATTTTGAGATTATCTATATCTTACAAAAGTAGGAATACAAGAGGATCACATGTTCTAACCATCTCATTTAGGCTGTGGAAGATCTTTCTTGAACATTTTGCCTTTCCCTTTAGTCGCACCTATTATTTGAAAAAAATAGGATTGTATATAAACATGTATATAATAAATATTACAAAGTACCACTCACATGCTATGGAGTACAATGATTGATCATTCAATAAATAAGATTCATTTCTAGATTGAGTATAGTAATGAGACAAGTGATTGACTTGATGAGCTACAAGTTACATTTGTATTAGTTGTATTCTCTCACAAATTCATAAGATATATTTATCAATAAGAATCTAGAAGAAAACAAACACCTACCGCCTTCACTGTTTGTTGGAAATTTTATTACTTTACTTTGAATCTCTTGCGGGTTAGGCACCTTATAAGTGGGGGAGGTTACTTTTTTAGTCCCTACAACATTTGAATTGGATGAATAAATGAAGAAGTATTTTATATCACATAAATATCTTGTATAAAACTACCAATAATAGGATGTTCAACATCTCTAGAAGAGGTTGTGCCAACTTGATACCCTAATGGAACACTTTTACAACCTAAACACATAATTTTGAGATTATTTACATTTATCCAAAAGTAGGAATATAAGAGGATCACATGTTCTAACCAACTCCTTTAGGCAGTGGAGGATCTTTCGTGAACATTTTGCCTTTTCCTTTAATCGCACCTATTATTTGAAAAAAAATAAGATTGCATATAAATGTATATAGAACAGGGATAGATAAAATAACAATTACAAAGTACCACTCACATGCTATGAAGTATAATGATTGATCTGTCAATAAAGAAGATTCATTTCTAGATTGAGTAGAATAATGGGACAAGTGATTGACTTGACGGGCTACAAGTTGCATTTGTATTAGTTGTATTCTTTCACAAAATCATAAGATATATTTATCACATTGAATCTCTTGCGGTTTAGGCACCGTATAAGTGGGGAGGGTACTTTTTTGGTCCCTACAACATTGAATTAGATGAATAAAGAAGATGTATTTTACATCATACAAATATCTTGTAGAAAAACTACCTATAACATTATTTTCAACATTTCTAGAAGAGATTGTGCCAAGTTGATACTCTAATGCAACACTCTCATGACCTAAAAATAGAAAAAATTTCAGATTATCTAAAATTATCAATTTTATTAAAATATAAAAAATGCAAATACCATTTGCTTTAGAAACTTGTTTTTTGATATTGGCCTTTTCTTTTGCTTCACCTGTACCATGTAAATGAATATCATACAAAATTTCATATCTTTTTAAATCAACATATAATCATCAGTATCTACTTACGTGCTATGGAGAGCAATAGTTGGTCATGTGATCCAAGTGAAGCACTTCTAGAAGGTGGCAAGTCATGTGAGAGGTGGGTGACTTGATGCTCCTGAATGACACTACTATTCTTTTCTTTTTCACAATGTACAACTTCACTCAAGTACTTCAATTTTTTCTTTGGCGGCATTGCTTTCTATCAAACATGTTACATACACATAAAAACATAAAAAAATATTACAACTATAAGTACAACAACATTACATATACTACAAATCAAAATATAATCCAAAAAAATCACCTTTTTAATGATGGTGGTACCTTGTGTTGCTTCTTTATGTCTTGGAGACATAGTTAATAAAGTAGGGTCAACATGTATAGGGTTGGGAATATCTAAGCGAACCCAAGTGTTGTCATTCTCGTCCTCTAAATCACTGTCACCCTGATTGATTTCCTCAATGATTTCTTCTATATCGTCATTTTCATTGTGTAAGTTCTCTAAATCCTCTATTGGGAAATCAAAGGTGTCTCTTGGTCTCCAATGACAAACAATGATCCAATTATTTTCTTCTATATCAACTGAGTAGAGTACTTGAATGGCTTGGTCTGGATAAATGAATGGCTCATCATCATAACTTGTTCTACAAGTATTAACTAAAGTGAAGCCAAATTCATCTAGTTAAGAACCTATAGAATCATCCATATCATACCATCTACACTTGAAAAGATAAATAGGAGGTAAACTTTCATATTGGAGTTCAAATATGTCAACTAAGACTCCAAAAAACATATTTTCATCACCTCCTTTTGTTGCAATACCACAATTTTGGGTGACATGGGTATCATTGATTGTTTCAACTTCAAATTTGTAACCATTCACATAATACCCTTTATAAAGACGTACTCCTAATGTAGGGACCCTAGAAAGACATCTTACAACATTTGGAACAACCATATCTTCAGGTAAGGAACATACCTGATAAAGATACATAGACAAATGTCATATGTGATAGGTTTTACTTCTAAAAGATACTATCATACTTACATAATTTGAGAACCATCTAACAAAATGATTTTGTTGTTCACGCTGTATTTCATGTTCATTCCAAAATGGATTCTGAAGCATGAGATCATTCCGATGCAACCTATATAAAGAATTGTTAATATTATTGTGAAATTGATATTTTAGTTTGAAGGATGCATCAAAAGCACTTACAATATGTACGGTTCAATTTCAGCTTTGTTTAATAGAATAAATCTTCTTGCTTGATTCAGTTCATCATATGAGAGAGTGACAAATAAACCATCACCAATAGGTCCATCATTATATTGAACTTTTCTATCTAAGTTGGACTCTACATCTTTGAGATAGTGTTGGCAAAAGATAGTTGCTTCCTGTAAAATATATCCCTCTGCAATAGATCCTTCTGGTCTACTTCGATTGCGCACAAATTGTTTCAATGAGTATAGATATCTCTCAACTGGGTACATCCATCTATATTCTACTGCACCTGCAACTTTGGCCTCATATGCTAGGTGGATAGTTAAGTGAACCATGACATCAAAAAATGCTGGAGGAAAAATCCTTTCAAGCTTGCATAGAAGAATTGGCATAGAACTTTCTAATTTCTCCATGTTCTTATAGCTAATTTTCTTTGCACATAAGGACTTAAAAAAGTGACATAATTCTATCAACACTTTTGCAATAGGTTTTGAAATAGTTCTCCTTAAACATAGAGGCAGAAGATATTGCATGAGAATGTGGTGATCATGACTTTTCAACCCAACAATCTTTTTAGTCTCTAGTTGCACTTTGTTTGATATATTTGAAGAGAATCCATCGGGCAATTTCAAATCTTTTAACACTAACAAAAAATCTTCTTTTTCCTTAATTGTCATGCTATATGAAGTGTGACGAAATGAGAATTGGTCAATGTGTTTTCTTTTCTTTGGCCACAATGGTTTTCTTATATTCAACTTCTGCATGTCCAAACATGCATTAATATTTTCTCTACTACGGCCATCTTTATGCAACAACCAACTAAGAATAGTTTCACTTACATTCTTCTCAATGTGCATTACATCAAAGTTATGACGAATCAATAAAGTAGACCAATAAGGAAGCTCAAAGAAAATACTCTTTTTTTCCATCCATAAGGCAACTTAGAGCTGGTTTGTTTGCCTACCCCAACAGTATCACCATTAGAATTAGCAATGTCATAATTTTCCCACAACTTTAATATACATGAACCACTAAGTTGATTAGGTGCAATACCATGTTCTTCCATTCCATTAAAGTTTTTCTTATCTTGACGCCAAGGATGATTGGCATCTAAAAAACGACGATGTCTCATGTAAACACATTTACGACTATGTGGAAGATAAATTGAACCATGGTCAATACCACAATGTGGACATGCCTTGTATCCTTTGGTGCTCCAACCAGACAACATACCATATGCAGGGAAATCATTAATTGTCCATAGGAGTGCTACTCGCATATTGAACATTTCATCTTTATTTACATCATAAGTCATTACACCATCTAGCCATAATTTTTTCAGCTCATCCATTAAAGGTTGCAAATATGTATCAATTTTATTTCCAGGAGACTTTGGTCCTTCTATAAGAAGAGATAACATAAATAATGATGGTTTCATTACCAACCATGGAGGAAAGTTGTAGCATATTAAAATAACAGGCCAAGTACTCCAACTACTACCCATCATAGAACTGAAAGGGCTGAAACCATCACTTGCAAGAGCAAGTCTTATATTGCGAGGATCAGAACTAAATGTTGGATGTTTTGAACTAAAATCCTTCCATGCTAATGAATCTCTAGGGTGACTCATCTCCCCATCATCACTCTTAGGGACAGTTTCATGTCCAATCAAAAGTGGGGCTAACTTTTTGGACATTAAGAGCCTCTTTAATGTTGAGGTCAAAGGAAAGTACCGAAGTAATTTTGCAGGCACTCACTGCAATCTCCACACCCTATTTTTTTGTTTGATCTTTTCCATCTAGAAGATCCACAAACAGGACATGCTTCAAGTTTTTCATACTCACCACGAAATAGCACACAGTTATTTCGACATGCATGAATTTTTTGATAATCTAAACCCAAAGTTGACATTATCTTTTGACATGCATACCAATTCTTAGGTAGAGTATTACCCTCAGGAAGAAATTCAGACAACATCATGAAAAGGGTTGATAATGCACTATTAGTCAAGCTGAATTTGCATTTATATTCAAACAACCGAATAACGCAAGACAATTTAGTATACTTTGAGCATCCAGGATATAGAGGTTGACTAGCATCTTCTATAATTTTCTGAAAGTTTTTTATATCATCATCGTTACTTTCATTAGCAGTGCCTGTCATAGGATCAGAAGGTGCATATTCAGGTTGTCCCATCGTATCATTAATGATTCCATTAATATCATCAATACAATTTATTGTTCTACCATATTGGGTATTTATTGGACTCTTAGCTGTCTCACCATGTTTTGTCCAAGTTGTATAGTCCTCCAAAAATCCATTCCTTATGATATGAGTTTGTATAGTGTTCATGTCTGCATAACACTTGTTCTCACACTTGCATCACGGACACCTAACCTCTTTTGTGGAGTTATTCCTAAATGTAAATCTTAGAAAAGCATCAACTCCCTGTTGAAAGAAAGTACTCCGACATCTATCAAAATTATTCTTTCCATGAGAAATCCAACTCTTATCACTAATCAAATCCTTCATCACTAGATACCTAATTGAAAATAAAAGATATGCAATTCAAAATATAAATAATAGTAATAACAAATTGTAGCTGACGAGACAATGTGCAACTTGCAAAATTTGAAATTTTGAATGTTTAAGTGACAAACAGGATAAGAATGTGTGCATGAGTATTAAAAACCATTGTGTAACAGAACTAGAGGATTAATTGGATTAATACATGTTTACAAGAGAATCATGTGATATTCGATGGTGTCGAGCGACAAATTCTATAGTATTATATATGTATGTGAATAATAATTTGTTGGGTATATATAGTAATATTCTTTTTATATAGAATCTTATATTTATTGAAGTTGTTCAAGTACTGATAGCTCATGATATATTTTAATATTGTCACATTTAGAATTAAGATTGTCTAAATTAATCAATTATTGGATTGCGGTTTGATTAATAGGTTGAGATGAACTTTTCAGAACATTATTTGGATAACCACTAGCAATTTTACGTGGAGGCTACCTCCCACTTTGGAATTAAGTGTCAACGTTCTAGGTTAGTGAAAAAGACACCTAAACCATAGCATAATGTTCTAAACACTACATTTAACAACACGTAATTGCCTCTTTTAGAATCTTAACAATAGTACACAGTTATAGATGAAGACTGTGGACAAAAAGTCAAGAATACATTATCAAGTCTCCTCATTCACAATAGCAGTCTTTATGCGTCGATTCCTAGAACAACCATTCCCCCATATTATTGGTTCCATTGAGGCATTGGGTTGGGACACATACAAAATAGCATGGTATGGTATAATACCCAACACTAAATTTTTTTCATAAAAGTTTTGCCACTGCTTAGCCTCCTATAAAAAGGATGCAATAAAGATGTTTGGTTACCTCAATTTGTATAGAGGCTGGCATGCTAGAGACTTCTTGTGGAGAAGATTGATTTTTGGGGGATGATAGTGTACTCGGAGATCGTGTGTATGAGGAAGAGAGAGAAATGATATAAGAAGATTAAAAAAATAAGGATAAATTTCAAAACAATATACAATGTTTATTCCTTATAACAATGATGTCACGACGTTTTAGAAATTTCATAACAGTACACAGTTTATCTCTTATTTTAAAATTTGTATCATATCTTAAGGGTAAAACATTACATTTCATCGGCACAGTAGAACCTTGTGCATTGTCCACCATATAGACAAGGTACATACAATTTGTTCTAGTCATTGTCGTAGTATGCCCGCAACCAATGAATGCCTGATTACCCTCCTAATTGTATTAGCATATTAACTCTATGTAAAGTCCCTGCTCCTGCAGAAGCAGACATATTAGTCCTCTCTGCTCCTGCGGACGCAACTAAATAGTTCTCTCTAAAAAAGAATGGGACTGATTTTTCTTGTATCCGTCACCCAGTTAAAATCCTTATAAGCTCAAAGCATAATGTCCCGTATGCATAACACACACCCAAGAACAATATTGTACATGGTTGCTTTGTAACACTATATTTCCAGAAGATAATGTCTTACATTATTTACCAACAAGCGAAGAGGGGGAAAAACAAACGACCAAGTCATGCACAACGTGTGAACAAACGAAGTGAAATTTAAAGTCTGTAAGAGATACAGACTGACACAATAATCATTGGAGTAACACCTCGACTCAGAAGAATATGGTTGCTTATGTGAGTCTATATAGAAGAGGGTCAAGTGCGAGAGTCTATCAATTAGCCCAAGCATCGGTCTCCAGTTGGTTTATAGATGTTTCTCCTATTCAGAACATGTGCATCCTCTCCAAGCACCTGAGGATGTCGTAGAGTACTTTGACACAACTCTATTGCATGTAGGATCAAAGTCACCTTGACATTATGTAATTGAGAGAATTACTACCATTTTCAAACAAATCACACTCACTCTCTGTTCTATCCCTCACCGGCTGCTGGTTCTAACAAAATCTGATATAATTGAAAACATGAATGACAAACCATATATAAGTATGTTATTTCTTAAATGTCGTGGTTAAGTAGTTAAAAGATGCAAATGATTATGTATTTTTTATATTTTATCCAAAAAATAGCTAACTTGCAGTAACATCTTCTTCATACCAACTAGAAAAAAATCAAAATCAAAAGCTGACGTTGCCACATGTTAAAATCAAATTATATCTTACCAGAGGTAGAATAATGGGGGCTGGAGCTTGACCTTCGAGGCACCTCGTCTTGCGGTCACGAACCAGAGTCGATCGAAGCAGTCGAGCACAACAAATGCCCAAGTCTGTGGCAAAGAGAGAGGATGCAAGGAATACTCGGACCAACCAGGTCTTGGACGAGCGAGCAAGTGGACGGAGGCAAGAGTGAAAAGTCAGAACACAGGCCCAAGCTGCCGGAGCAGAAATCAGCCGAGCAGCAAATAGGAGTCGGAGCACACAGTAGCCAGAGCAAACCAGTCGACCAACAAATAGGAGCCGGAGCACACAGCAGCCGGAGCAAACGATCGAAGTAGGCACCAACGGAGCAGCAAACGAGGCCGGAGCAAACAGAGACCACTGCCCCAGCCGCAAAAGCAAACAGAAAGGGCGCAACCGGAAAGGAGAGAGCGGACACAAACGGAAAGAGGGGAGAGCGGAAGTCAGGATGGAGTGTGAGTTATTTCTTTATTTGTCCTATTGTAAACAGATCTGAACCGTATAAATTTTAGTCGAAATCTAAACGGTTGTTCATATGCGTGACTGGTGGGAACCCGCCTAAACATTTGTGTAAGGGTTATACTTCTTGCACATTATAATAACAATTAAAACCCTTACTGATTTGCTGTCTTTACCCCTAACAAAATATCAATTTTCTACTAGTGTCCAGCTAGCTAACCAGTGACCGAGCAAACGGACATCAGTTATAAAGCTGCAGCGAAGGTGGCTGTTTCCGGAACAAAGGCCACGGTGAAAACTGTGGATATCACAAGGTGGCTGTTTCTGGAACCCGCCGGCGACGACAAGAGCAGCCATATATAGCCGCAGTAGAGAAAGCCCATGGCGTCATACCGGTGTTTCCAACGCAGCTGAAGAGTGAGCAGACGCAGTCACAGATACAGGGAATAAAGGTATAAAGGTATGTGGATATATGGGAAGGATACGTAATGGGCAGTCGTAGCTTCAGGCCGGAGGCAAGTGTTGTGGACGGTGCAGGCTGCATTTGAGGAGGCTGCCGCGCAGTCGCAGATGCAGTTCGTGCCGGTTCTGGCGGCCGGCGTAGAAGTATCACAGCAGAGATTGCCGCAGTCGCAGATGCAATACATCCCGACGTTGCGGCTGGTGCTTAAGAATCACTAGAGACTACGCACGACCACAACTACAAGCACGTGCCATATAGGCTTTATCAACCGGAGCCAACTTCCTCGTCATTGCAACGTCAGCACGTGGTGGTTGTCGATTTGTCGGAACCTCGGCTGGTAGAAGCGGGCTGCAGATAGGCGCAGGGAGCGGGGAGTTAAAGGAAAGCGCAGATGGAGCGGCTGTAGTATGCTGCAAACAAGAAGTTTTCTGAAATTGTAGATGATGAGGAGGAGAAGGACAAGGAAGAGGAGGAGGAAGAAGAGGAAGAGGAAGAGGGAGAGGAAGAAGAGGTAGAGGTTGGAGAGGTTGAGGAGAACGAGGAAGAAGACCAAGAAGGATGACGAAGAAGACAAGGTAAGGAGGAGGTATGCATCTTGAATTAAGGCCAGTTCTGCAGACTGTGCAGCGCATCAACAACAACTGTAGCCGCCGGCACTTCCGGTAAGAGCGGACTGCGGATAGGCAGAAGAAGCGGGGAGTTAACAGAAAGCATAGATGAAGCGGCTACAAAAGTGTACGCTGTTTTCTGAAATCTTAGACGATGATGAGGAGACGCGGTAGTGATCCCTGCGGCTGTCGTGGTTGGGCATCGGCTCGTCGCAGAAAGGGCAGGGAATCTTTTTGGGCTTCACGTTGGCGGCGGCGGCGGCCTTCCGCTGTTCCCGGTCCTCCCGGATTTGGCTCTGCGTGTGCATCTTCCGCGCTCTCTTACTTTTCGCCATTCGTGGCTGAAAACCAAGAACGCAGCGAAGACGCCGAAGAGCGTGTTGCTCGACGGACTCCGTGGAGGATTGACAAATTGGAATGGTGGATTGCTGGACGAGGTTTGCAGCTGGAGTTATAGTGCCAGCGGCTGCTTATACTTAGGGCCAGTTTGGTTCTGTGCAGTTCCGCTGCACATCAGGAATTAAAAAACAGGAAACAAAAAACAGGAAATTAAACTCCAACTGCAGTCATTTGGTTGAATGTGTTTCCAGTTCAATACTTTCATTTGTTTTTATTTGGTTCTGCGTACTATACGGCTGTAATCAGTTTTACGACTACAATTTGTGTTCTTCTCACCTGACCACACATGCTAATGGCCGCACAAGCAATCATGGAGTTGCAACCGCGCACTATTTTCGTGCGGTTGATTTTCTTTGAATTTGTATAGAATGAAAAAAGACCGTGTGGTTCAATTTCAACTGGCGAGTTTGAGCTTCACAGAACCAAACAACAGGAAAACCAACTACCGTGCAGTTGCAGCTGCACGAGTTAGATTTTCAGTCCAACCAGACAAACCCTTATAATAGTTTCGATCTCTTGTCGGCTTGTGTCTAATCGTAAAGGGTTATAACCGCTAAGCGACTACCGGTTTTTTAGGTGGGGACTAACACGTGATCTTTTTTTAGTTCCTTTATCTTCAATTTAAACATTCCATAAACATGGAACAGCAAATGTTTTTTTTTATAAAAACACTTCGTATATTGAAAACTAACATATAATTAATAACAATAATAACAACTTCCAGTTCCCTAATCAACGACCTAGCGAGATGGAGAATAAGCCTTTTCAATTTTGTTTTCAACATATATATATATATATATATATATATATATATATATATATATATAACAAGAAAAAATTAATCTTCAATTCCAGTCATTCAGGTTGGGACATGATGAGCAAAATGTTTTGCTACAAAGATTGATTTATTGGCTAGGTACTCAACCTTTTGAGTTCAAACTGAAATAGGAAAACAATAAAACTCTTCTTCTTCTTTAGAGATCAGAAACAATAATTATCAATGACGATTCTCTTCATCAATGTTTTATCCCTCCCAATAATCTTCATATAGTCCATCACAGTATGGGGGACAATAGTTGGAGCTTATTTATAACATATTCAAAGGAGGGATGACTTCAGAAGAGGTACAGTTCCAACCCATTTCACACTTTAGAAATGAAGAAAAAGCTTACATCCATCACAAATATGTCATCGTTCTATTTTTCGAATGCATCTAACCCTAGCAACGAGGAACTACTAAATAGTATTGAAATGGATCTAGATGATGCCAAAAGCATTGGGATGGAATATTATCATCACTCCCTTAGTCTTATCAGGGCCCACCATGTTCGAATTTTCTAGAAATACATGTCATCTAGATATGGATCGATTAACATAAAACGCCCTTTAAAATAAGGAGGGGTCGTCCAGATCCTTAAGCATACTGAATAAGATGAGGATGAAGAAGAACAAAAGAGAGGTGTAAATGTCTCTCTCTTATAAAAGGAGCACATGATGAAATGTGTCAGCCAAAATGATTTGGATTTTGTAGTGAATTCAAAGGGTATTCAAAAGGCTGTAATGACAACTTATCAACCACAATAAAACACATGTGATTGATTATCTTATATCTTGTAGGATCGATCCACTTGAGCCATCAAACTATTTTCTACCTAATTTTGCTAAACAGGGCACAATATCTACTTCTACTTTATAACATTTTTTATGGGAATTAAAATATCCACTTTTAAAATTTTCTACAAGATGTGCTATGTTGGTGTTTATCGCATTCAGTTATAAAATTTCACTAGTACAGAACAAGACAAATGCAACACAGGTATAAGTCATATTCTGATATGATTGAACTAACAATAGTGTTGATTTCGTATCCAGCGTCGCTATTGGTGTGTCTTCTGGATGGAAGACAATTTAGGTAGATAAAGCGACACATACAAAAAAAATCAATAACTACTGGTGTTGATTTATAGCAACACCAACTACCACTAACTGCCTGTATATAATAACAATTTCGTGTGTCGCTTTAGGCTGTGCAATAAGTGCAAATATAGAATGTATTTGAGCATAAGATAATTCATCAATACAATATTGTACTAGATAGTGGTAACAGCCTGCATATCAATATATGTCATGTACTAACAAATTTTTCCATGAGACGAAAATAATTTTTTCATTGAAATGATAATCAGGTCAATACATAAATATGACCAAAGTCATTGTTCTCGAAAAAATATACATTATGCTCATGAGACAATAACGTTCCACATATGACAACACCAAATGACTCGTTGTTTGATACACGAAATAGGTTGCTTCCAAAACAAACTAAAAGGTAAACACTCCCATTCAACTTGCACCAAAAAACTGAAGAAACTCCAGTAGTTTTCCCCATATCGATTGATATTCTTCAGTAGCAAAATTGCAAGAAATTTGAGATGAAAGTCACGTCAAATCTGCACAATAAAAATACCAAACATTAGTTAAATAAATTAACAATACTAGGGGCAAGCTGCATCTAATCTAGAAAACGTTGAGAAATATTTCTAAATCCAATAGCATTGATCAACATTTAACATATGTAAGGGCAGAGGACGAGGAATCGACATTTGTAGCAGATACGTCGTAGAAGATGGCTACGTTTCCTGCTGGTTTCCATCGTTACAGCAGATTTCTTTATAAAGACACCATGGTATCAGATTTAATAAAGAGAAAAACTTGATAAAATTGTGTAGATATAAGCTGGATGCATGTTTGAAATGTGCAGCAACTAACATAACTCTAAAAATGGGTAAGGAATATGTAAGTTTAATTTCTAAATCTGATAGCATTAATCAACATTCAACATATGTAGGTAAAAATTCTGAATTCTGCACCAATATTCATACTAAATATTTCAAAAATTACAACTGTCTTTTTGTAAAGCCACCATGGTATCGAATTTTCTACATAAAAAAACTAACGAATTCGTGTAGATAGGTTGCTGCATGTTAAAAAGGTACAACAATTAATATAAATCTAAAAATAGATACAAAGTATGTAAATTCAGTTTCTAAATCCAATAGCATTGATCAACATTCATTGTATGTAAGTAAGTATTAATTGCACATCAACATTATTGTTAAACATTCCAGAAATTGCAGCAGATTTTTTTATAATGTCACCACGACATTGGATTTTGTAAAGAAAAAACTCAGAAAAATTTACGTACATGCGAGGCTGGCGCATGTTTATACATGCAACATCTAAAATAGATCTAAAAACGGACTAACAACATATAAGTTTGGTTTCTACAGAAACTACAAGAAAACCCAACAGCGTGAATCAATCTTCTAACAATAAGTGAAACTATATTCTATGTGATTTATAAGACTTATAGATAATGTGTCCATCAACTACCATAGAAGAAAATATAAGAAGTAAAAGCATAAAAAATGACATTGATAACAAACAAAAACTATAGAATTTACCTTATCTATTTGAACATGAAGAAAAGAGTGGTAACGCCAAGATGTACTAGTAGAGCTTCATAGTAATCATTCATGTACTTGTTCATAAAAAGAGCATGATTTTCATCATTGATCATTAGGAGATTGAGGTGACATGAAATATTCCTATCAAATTAAAAATCACACATGTAAATATATGAAAATATCTTTACAATTTGTTTGAATTTAGTATTTTAGGAGATAAATACCTGACTACATTTGTGACTACTTGAAGTGGGCGGTTGATCAGGAGAGTTCATTGTTCCTCCTTGACTTATCTGAAAAATGACAGCACATTATTCACAATTTTTTTATTTGCAAAATTAAGAAGGAAATCAAAATTTGAATAGTACTTATTTTAGCTTCTCCTGTAAACAAGATACTTGATTCTCCAATTGGCGGATTTGGGATTGTTGGTCAAAGTAAGGCTGCATTGCCACACGTTGTAAGTGGGCTTCCTTCAATCTGTGCCTTGAAACGCCATCACCATACCCCGTCTCATAACCACTATTATGTGGACCATACACTTCGTCGAGTACTCGACCAAAAAGTAGCTCGTTCTTTGAGTTTTGCAGTTGTCTTTGTACACATTTTTGAGCAATTTCTTCCTGCATAGCAAATTATAAGGACAAAAAATACAGGTACACCAGTAAAAATTCATAATTTAACTATTTTAAAAGCATACACATTTTCTCTTTGTATATTCATTTGGATAAGCACCCGTTTTGTCTTGATGATATTTAAGATATGCTTCATAATCAGCAGATATCACTTTCTTTATAATAAATTAATATATTAATGAATAAAAATCAATAACAATGCATAGCTGGGCTATTCCTGGGTCTTAAGAAAAGAGGGGTTTAGCCTCACATGGTTTCCATTGTTAAAAACGTGGGAAAGAAGGAAAAAATATGGGAAACATTTAGAAAACTAAAGAAAATAAAAACTTGATGGTGATGTATGTGATCTTGTCTTGATCAGGGTTGACTAGAGATGTAGTTGACATCAGGAATGTGGTATAGATTGCAATATATTGATCAAGGTACGCCATTACCTCTAACTTGGCTTATTATACAATATGTTTGTGTTATATGTGTAGTAAAATAATTGGCATATGATATTGGATGAAATGATTGTTCTTGTATGTTATCTTGCTCAATTTTCTATACTTATGGCTATGATCACATGAAGCATAATATATCTATTCCATTATATGGAAGCACTAAACTCTTTGGTAGTATAGTTCTTGGAAGTGACTTCACTCTTTGGTAGTCTGTCACATTGAACTTATGATCTAACCCTTTGGTAGTCGGTCATAAAGGCCTTAATCTTGAGCTCCTTGAGAGTCAAGAGAATGCATCAAAACCTTCAGCAGACAATGCATGAATATATAATGGAAAATGAGCTTAAAATATGTGTTCTCTTTTGTTAATGAACATCATTGTGCAAGTATATGCTTTTTCTTATATTTGTTTATTACTGTCGAGTTTTAGTTTTATCTTATTTCCAAGCTTAGTAGTGAGAGGTATAGAAAATACATTTAGGTGTACTCAGTACAATATTTTTAAATATTGTGCTGATGTGAACCACATGTAATCTTTTGTTTAGGTGATGTGTACATATGATCTTGAAGGACCAGGATAGTTGAGAGTTGTGTGGTGATTTGATGTATAGGTGGACCTATATTTTAAGATCCTATTGTTTAGTGGAAATACATGTATATGTAAAAGTTTGTTGCTCAATATGTAATATCAAATGTTGTAACAATTCATGTTGTAATTATATGTTAAATGGTTTTATTATTGTTCATGTGCATGTGCTATTGCAACTGACTTCCTCTAATTTTCTTCCTATTAGAATAGTGTATGGTGTTTAAATTGGGATTCTCACCAAGGTGGGGGTTTCAATTTGGAAGTCACACATAACATTAAGTTTTAGAAAATCCAGGGATGTCACAAATGGGGTTCACAGATCTTGGATCTGGGAAGAGTTGGAAGGGAGGAAATTACCTCCTCGACCCAGACTCTTCAAGCAACCCTAGTCTTTTGTGTATGTTTCACCGACAATTTATTCATCCATCTCCCTATAAAAATTAACTCTCAACAAACTATCAAATCTTCGTAGTCAACTCCCTTGCTTCCAATAGACTCAAACAAATCCTGGGATTGGCATTATCTTAGGTGATATGCCAAATAACAACATTATCTTTGTATCCATATGAAGACGAATTGCACAACTGAATCAATACTCAACTTCCTCTTTAATATCCTCATTTCCTTTGGCCCATAGTATATAATATCTTCACCACCTGATGGCTCTTGTGCCTTGCCCAAAACTCCATCACTCAACTTTTGTAACACCCCTGACCTGGGTTATGAGCTAACCCTAGAATTTTTGCCTAAATATGTAATAATATACTTGTGAACACTCCCTGGCATGTAATTAAGTTCCTCAGGAACATATAATTTTCAATTTTGCTCCTTTTTGTATAAAGTTGTAGCAATGTGTTGTATGCAGGGACCTATATGCAAGTTACCCAATTTAAGGGTTGAACTTGAAAAATTCACAAGATAAGATGTATCTCTGATGTTGAAACATCATGAGGATGGTTATGGTAAAGTTGGAGGGATTTCCCAAGCTTGGGCACCAAGGTACAGCTGTGGAAGCAATCCCCATGCTTAGAAACCCTAATTTGGGGTAAAGTGCAATTTACCCAAATTGAGGGGTCCAAGTTGTAATTCCTAATATCTAGAACATCTTTTATGACTCTTGTCATCATTTAGAGTAGAAATGATGAAAGGGGGCACATCAAAGATTGATCAGATAAGAAAAGATGATCTTTGTGGTAAAAGACACCTAATTTGGGTATAGAAACCTTTCATGGATGTACCCTAGTTGTAGGTTGGCTTCCTTTACCCTTAGATCTTGAGATTTCATGAGTTTTGCATAAGGATAGATAGGTTTGGACGTGCCCTTGAGCAAGGAGGGACCTAGATGTGATTTCCAATCTTGTGAGGTCCTTAGGGTGAAAAAGGGGCTAAAGTATATAAGCCACTTCTTTACAAGATAAGTGAACAATCTTTCCTCCTCTTCATTCTCTTCTTCTCTTGCTCAAACGAACAAGGATAGCTCTGGAGCTCAGGGGGACGACCAACCTGTTCTAGGTAAGAGAACACCACCTTCTAGCTCGAATTCATGGAGAAATTCACTTTCTAAGGTTGGTTTTGTGGTTAGCTTACTTAGTTATCTTGTTCTAGCCAACCAAACCAACGTTTCCTTGGAGATTTCACCCCTGACCAAGTTGTGGAAGCTCAAGCACGCCATTAAAGCTTGGAGCTCGAAGATCAACCTTTAGGTGGGTTTTATAACTCTAAACTCTTGCTTTATATGCATGCTTAAATTTTGCAATTTACTTGGTAAATTCTCCTTCTACCACCCTTCTCCCTTGCACGTTTGCAAGCAAATCAGTGGAAGAACCGACCTTGCTAGAGGTTGAAGATGTGGGGCGTGATTCCCTATGTTACTTTTTCAAACGACCTTGGACCCTTTTGGTCGAAACGGTTGCAAACCGTTTGGGTTCAAACGGTTTCAAACTGTTTGCTCTCAAACGGTCTTGCAAGACCGTTTGGATTGAAACGGTCTCAAGACCGTTTGAAAGAGTTGACCAAGGGACGACCGTTTGAGGGTCCGTTCCTAATATATTGAATTTCATCTCTGCAAAGAATAAATTTCTAATTCTTAACCAATTGGAAGTTGAAGGCACTTCAACATGGAAACCCTAATCGGGTCAAAAGTGTTGTTTTGAAACATAGATCTTGTTGAGTTTTGGGTTGAAGGACCCAAACGGTCTCAAGACCGTTTGGGGATTCCTCCAAACGGTCCTAAGACCGTTTGGGCACAACCCAAGACCGTTTGAAGGTCTAGGGTTGAGTTAATCTAATGGTTTGAGGGTCCAATTGTAGGAAATTGATGAATTGATGAAAATTGCTGATTTTGACCTAATTGGACTTCAACCCTAGTCAAAATGACTTGGAATTTGGTCAAACTTTGGGAAAACGGTCTCAAGACCGTTTGGATGATGTCCAAACGACCTCAAGACCGTTTGGGCCAAGTTTGAGCCCAATTGGAGGTCAATTGATAGGTTCAACCTTGAATTGATTCACCTTGTTGAACATTGATGACCAACCGATTTGAAACCCTAATTGAGAGGGATTGAACCCTAATTGGATTGCAATTGAGTGTCAATTTGATGTCTAATTGGCTAAGGCTAACCCTAATTGACTTAATTTATAAGTGGTTAGCATAGCTTTAACCAATTGAGGGCTTCAACACACATATCCATGAACTTTGGTAACCTTTGAACCACTTTGGAGGTCCAAACGGTTTGAGCCCATTTGGACCAAACGGTCTCAAGACCGTTTGGATCCAAATGGTCTCAAGACCGTTTGAGACCAAACGGTCTCAAGACCGTTTGGGGCCAAACGGTCTCAAGACCGTTTGGGGCCAAACGGTCTCAAGACCGTTTGGGCTCAAACGACCTCAAGATCGTTTGGTCCAATCGATCTCAAGCAAGTTTGATCAAACGGTTTCAAACCGTTTGAAGCTCCAAATGGTTTGGAAAGTCAACCCTTCCAAACGGACTTCACCTCCAAACGGTCTCAAGACCGTTTGGGTGGTTGAAACCGTTTGAAGGTTGAAACTGTTTGGAGATTGGTGATGGTTTGTACTTAACCATTTGATGGTGTGATTAGTTCAATGGTTATCCAATCTAAACCCTAATAGTAACTTAGGTCATTAAGGGACTATGTGATTAGTGAGTTAACCCATGATGGTGATCATGTGGCAAATTACCAAAATACCCTTGAAGGGTCTAAAGGGATAAAACCTTGTTCTAATCAAACCCTAATCACAAGATGTTGATGTTTTGGCTTATGTTAGTCAATTGAGACTTATCTCATCCTGATCTAGAGTAGTGTTGTCACCATCTACTAGTGAGAGGAGAGAGAAAGTATTTCTAGAGAGAGAAAGTATCCTAGAGAGAGAAAGTACCCTTGTTAGGTGCAAACTCAAGTGAGATACTTCAATTACACATGAATGTGAATGATTAGGGAATGACCCACCTATGTGAGGTCATGGAAACCCTAATTATGATATCTAATGGATCTTAATCTTAATTAAGAGCCTTAATGATGATGTTTCTCTTACATGATGATGTAATGAGTACAATTCACCATGGAGTGAATAGTAAACCCTAATTTTAGGGTGATGACATGAAAGATGAATAGTAAACCCTAATTGTTGAATTGTTTACTATTATCTGTTGAATTAACCATGCATGTTGTTATGAGATGATGGTCATATCTAGGTATGGAATACCATGTTATGTTCATTGAAAGCATGTCTTAAGCTTTATGAATAGTGAACCATATTGATGCACTGTGAGTGACATCTTTTGTGATTTATGGGCTGTGAAATCCATAAACACCATCAAGGTCATGATTGACAGATGACTTGTGATGAGATGACTGAGAACTGATGATTGAAAAGAGTTAGGCCTGCTACATTTATGTATTCTCATTATAGCTGTTGTGCTAATGTTATTGTTTGAAGGACAATGATTAAAGAATACTGAATGTACCTAACTAATCAAGTGAAATGTAGAGCCCTGATCATAGATCCATCATTGTCAGAGTCTAAATGATGGTGAAACATGTTTTCCCCAGGGAACTCCTGGATCACATACTTTTGAGTATGTGGGGTACATGGATGTGTAGAACCTTACATCCTAGTGTAGGTATTTGATGTAGATTCATGTAGTCCGTCATACCTTCACTAAAAGAGAAAGGGTGAGAGGATTTGATGTAGATTCTAGTAGTCCATCAAACCCCACCACAAAGTCCAAAAGGTGAGATGTATCACTACACTCCCTTAAAGACACAAACACCGCATCGATGAAAGATCAACAAGAAATCTTCCGACGGTGAAGAGAGTACAGAATGCCACTATAAATCTAAAAATAGCAAAGGACCAGAGTACCCTGGTGAGCTATTATAAAAGACATCCCGCCAGATGTCTAACAATCAATCCTCTAACTGACTGAGGAAGGTGAAGGTCATGAGAATCCGGCTCTTTCGATGACCTAGTATGATACCGAGGTGACTTAACAGTGGTCGGTTGGAGTATGAGTGGTATACCTCATCTCCACAAGGCATAATAATGTTTGAAAACATAATCAACAGCGTAGTATATCTGTTAGAGTTATCTACGAGTTATTTGATTGATGTTACCTTGAATAGTATAGATGTTCTCATATTTTACTATTGATTGAACTCTTGCTTATCATCAAAACTTCTAGTGAATATCTTGAAGGCTTTTATTGCTTTAGTTATTCCCTGTCTTGCTTATAAAGCTTCTAGTGGAGAGTTATAACTCTCGCTGGGGCAATTATGTATAATTGTCTCACCCCGTAGACTTCTACTATTTAGGTGGTCGTCGAAGACGGAGAGACAAGAACTCATGTGACCAATCCCAGCAACAACAGCATCAGGAGCAGTAAATATCTCAAGTGGAGATTCAGCCTGCTTCATGGTGTAGTATAGAGTCAGTCCTATGTGTCCTCTATACTCTCAGGTCCTGGAGTGTTTTGAGTATGAATTCTTGAGAAGTTTTGTATCATATTGTATATAATTACTCAAGAAGTAATTTGTCAGTGATGTAAACAGTTAAATCCTTTTTCTATGGAAAAGGTTTGTGGTTTCAAGCTCTTGTCTCGAAAAGTTTTAATTTCCCGTGATTTTTGTCTTCCGTTGTATACCGATTGCTTCCGCACATGTTTAAATCGGGATTAATTAGTGGTTTGGAGATCGGAGCCCACAATTAAGTGGTATCAAAGCTCTAGGTTCACCGAGTCTACAGAGGCATAGGACTTAGGGAGTCGAGTCTATC
Source organism: Alisma plantago-aquatica (assembly GCA_963693085.1). Lineage (NCBI taxonomy): Eukaryota > Viridiplantae > Streptophyta > Magnoliopsida > Alismatales > Alismataceae > Alisma > Alisma plantago-aquatica. Next base: position 1,065,686,437 of record OY856412.1, read on the forward strand.
TTTAGCATTCCTTCCTTATCTAATAGAATCTTCTACTCCTCAGGAGAAGAAGATACATAAGAATGTCAGAACCACATGATGAGAATATGATAGAAAGTAGTGCTAGTGCACCTCAAGGCGGTGCAGGAGTACCAGAGAGGGAGCAGCCTGTACCAGAACAACCTAGAGAGCCACCCCAGTTTGACCCAGCTGACATGGGTAACCCAGCAGTCCAGACAATGTTTGGGCAGTTCATGTCTTCCATGACACACATAACCGACAGGATGCCCATGCCTGTACCCAGGGCACCTGTCCAACCAGAGGGGCAAGGTATCGGGAAGACGTTCGAGCGACTACGTCGTGTCGGAGCTACCGAGTACCATGGGACTGCTGACCCCGCAGATGCTGATCTGTGGTTGACAGAGCTGGAGAAGGCTTTCAGGATCCTCAATATCCCTGAAGCTGAGAAGGTTAGACATGCTGTCTATCTTCTCAAAGGAAGTGTTGGTCACTGGTGGACCATGGAAGAGCAGAAGAGACCTGGAATAGAGATCTCGTGGGAAGACTTTCGGCGGGAATTTGTTCAACGATATTTCCCAAAGACCTTCCTAGACGAGAAGATCTCTCAGTTTGATAGACTGAGACAGGGCATGATGAACATTAGCGAGTATGAAGCAAAGTTCATGGAGCTGTTGCGGTTTTGTCCGCACATGGCTGCCACAGAAGAAGAGAGAATCAGAAGGTTCGAAAGGGGTTTGAATGCTGACATGTCAACCCCAGTGTCTGCCTTATAAAACCGGGAAAGATTCTCTACCTTCGTTGAGTCAGTCCGAAGGATAGAGAGATCTATGGTTGAGAAGAGGCAAACACAGAAAAGATATCCACAATTCCAGGGTTCTTCATCTATGGACTTTAAGAAGTCTAGATCCTCTGCACCTAACCCTCCACCGTCTAGATCTAGTTCTCAGACTGAGTGGTCTCCAAGTAGAGGTAGAGGACAAGGACAACTACCTCAGGAGACTCACAACTCTGCATCAATGTCCGTTACTGGACCACCAAGACCACAAGAAAGAAGTTGTTATAACTGTGGTAAGGTGGGACATTTTATGAAGGACTACTGGTCTAAACCTGTCAGTGTGACACAGCCTCCGAGACAAGGACATCAGGGATCACAGGGAGGACAATCTCAAGGAACAGGTCGAGGACGCGGGCAAGTGTCTCAAGCTGGATCATCAGCACCACCTCAACAACAGGCTACAGCAAGGTTCTATGCTATGAACCCACCTGAAGTAGTGGAAGATCCACAAGTGGTGACAGGTCAGATGGAACTTTTATATTCTGATATGTCTAAAGCTTGTGTAGTATCTGTTCTGTTTGACCTGGGTGCTACGCACTCTTTCATCACTCGAAGAGTGATTCATAACTGCAATATGACATCTAGTCATAGGGCAGGTAGTTGTTGTTGGAAACTCCGTTGAGTGGGTTTTATACCTTGACATGCTTACTTCTATAAGAAGGTAAGTTAGTAAAGAATTGATCTGGATATAGAATTTAGTAAAGTTAATGTTTATGTTTGTGAGAAAGAGAGAAGAGAAGGAGCATGGTAAAATATAAGTACATATCTTCTTACCTCAGTAATCATATACCCTGGCCAGGTATACAATTACTGATGATAAGGTAAATATGGAAACTCTTAAATATTATCTTTTGATTATTCTAATCAAGTAGTCAATCTGATACAATCCAAAGAGATATACAGTTTTGATAATACAAGTAAGTAATACTAAATTAATAATGTTAAGAACATCCCTTGTTAGGGGTTTATGTTATTAAAATAAACATATCTGCTTTTCCCTTTTCTTTCTGAGATTTCGGGGACGAAATCCTTGTTAGGGGTTTATGATTTGTAACACCCCTGACCTGGGTTATGAGCTAACCCTAGAAGTTTTGCCTAAATATGTAATAATATACTTGTGAACACTCCCTGGCATGTAATTAAGTTCCTCATGAACATATAATTTTCAATTTTGCTCCTTTTTGTATAAAGTTGTAGCAATGTGTTGTATGCAGGGACCTATGTACAAGTTACCCAATTTAAGGGTTGAACTTGCAAAATTCACAAGATAAAATGTATCTCTGATGTTGAAACATCATGAGGATGGTTATGGTAAAGTTTGAGGGATTTCCCAAGCTTGGGCACCAAGGTACAGCTGTGGAAGCAATCCCCATGCTTAGAAACCCTAATTTGGGGTAAAGTGCAATTTACCCAAATTGAGGGGTCCAAGTTGTAATTCTTAATATCTAGAACATCTTTTATGACTCTTGTCATCATTTAGAGTAGAAATGATGAAAGGGGGAACATCAAAGATTGATCATATAAGAAAAGATGATCTTTGTGGTAAAAGACACCTAATTTGGGTATAGAAACCTTTCATGGATGTACCCTAGTTGTAGGTTGGCTTCCTTTACCCTTAGATCTTGAGATTTCATGAGTTTTGCATAAGGATAGATAGGTTTGGACGTGCCCTTGAGCAAGGAGGGACCTAGATGTGATTTCCAATCTTGTGAGGTCCTTAGGGTGAAAAAGGGGCTAAAGTATATAAGCCACTTCTTTACAAGATAAGTGAACGATCTTTCCTCCTCGTCATTCTCTCCTTCTCTTGATCAAACGACCAAGGATATCTCTGGAGCTCAGGGGGACGACCAACCTGTTCTAGGTAAGAGAACACCACCTTCTAGCTCGAATTCATGGAGGAATTCACTTTCTAAGGTTGGTTTTGTGGTTAGCTTACTTAGTTTTCTTGTTCTAGCCAACCAAACCAACGTTTCCTTGGAGATTTCACCCCTGACCAAGTTGTGGAAGCTCAAGGACGCCATTAAAGCTTGGAGCTTGAAGGCTTGGAGCTCTAATATCAACCTTTAGGCGGGTTTTATAACTCTAAACTCTTGCTTTATATGCATGCTTAAATCTTGCAATTTACTTGGTAAATTCTCCTTCTACCACCCTTCTCCCTTGCACGTTTGCAAGCAAATAAGTGGAAGAACCGACCTTTCTAGAGGTTGAAGATGAGGGGCGTGATTCCCTATGTTACTTTTTCAAACGACCTTGGACCCTTTTGGTCCAAACGGTTGCAAACCGTTTCAGTTAAAATGGTTTCAAACTGTTTGCTCTCAAACGGTCTTGCAAGACCGTTTGGATTGAAACGGTCTCAAGATCGTTTGAAAGAGTTGACCAAGCGACGACCGTTTGAGGGTCCGTTCCTAATATATTGAATTTCATCTCTGCAAAGAATCAATGTCTAATTCTTAACCAATTGGAAGTTGAAGGCACTTCAACATGGAAACCCTAATCGGGTCAAAAGTGTTGTTTTGAAACATAGATCTTGTTGAGTTTTGGGTTGAAGGACCCAAAACGTCTCAAGACCGTTTGGGGATTCCTCCAAACGGTCCTAAGACCGTTTGGGCACAACCCAAGACCATTTGAAGGTCTAGGGTTGAGTTAATCTAATGGTTTGAGGGTCTAATTGTAGGAAATTGATGAATTGATGAAAATTGCTGATTTTGACCTAATTGGACTTCAACCCTAGTCAAAACGACTTGGACTTTGGTCAAACTTTGGGCAAACGGTCTCAAGACCGTTTAAATGATGTCCAAACGACCTCAAGACCGTTTGGGCCAAGTTTGAGCCCAATTGGAGGTCAATTGGTAGGTTCAACCTTGAATTGATTCACCTTGTTGAACATTGATGACCAACCAATTTGAAACCCTAATTGAGAGGGATTTAACCCTAATTGGCTTGCAATTGAGGGTCAATTTGATGTTAATTGGCTAAGGCTAACCCTAATTGACTCAATTTATAAGTGGTTAGCATAGCTTTAACCAATTGAGGGCTTCAACACACATATCCATGAACTTTGGTAACCTTTGAACCACTTTGGAGGTCCAAATGGTTTGAGCCCATTTGGACCAAACGGTCTCAAGACCGTTTGGATCCAAACGGTCTCAAGACCGTTTGAGAGCAAACGGTCTCAAGACCGTTTGGGCTCAAACGACCTCAAGATTGTTTGGTCCAATCGATCTCAAGCAAGTTTGATCAAACGGTTTCAAACCGTTTGAAGCTCCAAACGGTTTGGAAAGTCAACCCTTCCAAACGGTCTTCACCTCCAAACGGTCTCAAGACCGTTTGGATCCAATAGGTCTCAAGACCGTTTGGGGACAAACGGTCTCAAGACCGTTTGGGTGGTTGAAACCGTTTGAAGGTTGAAACCGTTTGGAGATTGGTGGTTTGTACTTAACCATTTGATGGTGTGATTAGTTCAATGGTGATCCAATCTGAACCCTAATGGTAACTTAGGTCATTAAGGGACTATGTGATTAGTGATTTAACCCATGATGGTGATCATGTGGCAAATTACCAAAATACCCTTGAAGGGTCTAAAGGGATAAAACCTTGTTCTAATCAAACCCTAATCACAAGATGTTGATGTTTTGGCTTATGTTAGTCAATTGAGACTTATCTCAACCTGATCTAGAGTGGTGTTGTCACCATCTACTAGTGATAGGAGAGAGAAAGTATTTCTAGAGAGAGAAAGTATCCTAGAGAGAGAAAGTACCCTTGTTAGGTGGAAACTCAAGTGAGATACTTCAATTACACATGAATGTGCATGATTAGGGAATGACCCACCTATGTGAGGTCATGGAAACCCTAATTATGATATCTAATGGATCTTAATCTTAATTAAGAGCCTTAATGATGATGTTTCTCTTACATGATGATGTAATGAGTACAATTCACCATGGAGTGAATAGTAAACCCTAATTTTAGGGTGATGACATGAAAGATGACTAGTAAACCCTAATTGTTGAATTGTTTACTATTATCTGTTGCATTAACCATGCAGGTTGTTATGAGATGATGGTCATATCCAGGTAAGGAATACCATGTTATATTCATTGAAAGCATGTCTTAAGCTTTATGAATAGTGAACCATATTGATGCACTGTGAGTGCCATCTTTTGTGATTTATGGGCTGTGAAAGCCATAAACACCATCAAGGTCATGCTTGACAGATGACTTGTGATGAGATGACTGAGAACTGATGATTGAAAAGAGTTAGGCCTGCTACATTTATGTATTCTCATTATAGCTGTTGTGCTAATGTTATTGTTTGAAGGACAATGATTAAAGAATACTGAATGTACCTAACTAATCAAGTGAAATGTAGAGCCCTGATCATAGATCCATCATTGTCAGAGTCTAAATGATGGTGAAACAAGTTTTCCCCAGGGAACTCCTGGATCACATACTTTTGAGTATGTGGGGTACATGGATGTGTAGAACCTTACATCCTAGTGTAGGTATTTGATGTAGATTCATGTAGTCCGTCATACCTTCACTAAAAGAGAAAGGGTGAGAGGATTTGATGTAGATTCTAGTAGTCCATCAAACCCCACCACAAAGTCCAAAAGGTGAGATGTATCACTACACTCCCTTAAAGACACGAACACCGCATCGATGAAAGATAAACAAGAAATCTTCCGACGGTGAAGAGAGTACAGAATGCCACTGTAACTCTAAAAATAGCAAAGGACCAGAGTACCCTGGTGAGCTATTATAAAAGACATCCTGCCAGATGTCTAACAATCAATCCTCTAACTGACTGAGGAAGGTGAAGGTCATGAGAATCCGGCTCTTTCGATGACCTAGTATGATACCGAGGCGACTTAACAGTGGTCGGTTGGAGTATGAGTGGTATACCTCATCTCCACAGGGCATAATAATGTTTGAAAACATAATCAATAGCGTAGTATATCTGTTAGAGTTATCTACGAGTTATTTAATTGATGTTACCTTGAATAGTATAGATGTTCTCATATTTTACTATTGATTGAACTCTTTCTTATCATCAAAACTGCTAGTGAATATCTTGAAGGCTTTTATTGCTTTAGTTATTCCCTGCCTTGCTTATAAAGCTTCTAGTGGAGAGTTATAACTCTCGCTGGGGCAATTATGTATAATTGTCTCACCCCGTAGACTTCTACTTTTTAGGTGGTCGTCGAAGACGGAGAGACAAGAACTCAGGTGACCAATCCCAGCAACAGCAGCATCAGGAGCAGTAAATATCTCAGGTGGAGATTCAGCCTGCTTCATGGTGTAGTATAGAGTCAGTCCTATGTGTCCTCTGTACTCTCAGGTCCTGGAGTGTTTTGAGTATGAATTCTTGAGAAGTTTTGTATCATATTGTATATAATTACACAAGAACTAATTTGCCAGTGATGTAAACAGTTAAATCCTTTTTCTATGGAAAAGGTTTGTGGTTTCAAGCTCTTGTCTCGAAAAGTTTTAATTTCCCGTGATTTTTGTCTTCCGCTGTTTACTGATTGCTTCCGCACATGTTTAAATCTGGATTAATTCGTGGTTTGGAGACCGGAGTCCACAACTTTGAACTCCTGTAAAAGTTGTGATCTCCAACCTAAAGAAGGTGATCGATCCAAATTGGGGAAAGGAGTGTCCAAACTCCCCAAATAGCACTCAAGATTCTTGGGAACGCCTTCTGATGCTTATCTTTTCACTTGGATATGTCGGGGTAAGAAGTCTAGTTTTATCCTTCATTCCATGCTCATATGTGTAGCTAGTCATAGAACCTTCACCCTCCAGTCTAAGGCCATCTCAAACCAAACCCTCTACTCCTATAGGTACAATTGTACCGCATGAAGTTACATGTATCTTTACCTAGAATCCTAATGCCTAGGAGTGAGGAGTCAACCACTCAGTTGATCCTCCTCCATGGTCAGATCAGTCTCCTTGCAAGGAATATGATGATCTAGGGGATCAATTACAAGGAATCCCATGGAAGCATGTTTAATGAGAAAAGGAATCATAGTCTTGTTTCTTACCTTGACCCGACCCTTGTTAATGATAAATAAATTAGATCCTACTAATGTGACAACTAGTTATTTGCTTGTTCAGGTTAATATTGCAAAAATCCAAGTCAATAATTGGTATGTTTGAATATGGTGATATTATAGGTCATTTTAATTAGAAAGATGAGTAGATTATGAATAATATGCTTCCAAAATCTAATTATTCTTCCAGTTCCAAAAGTATAGGGGAAATATGAATATAATGAGATTACTACACTAACACCTTAGATTGGCTTAATATAATGCTTGATTAAGTAAATAATTTTGTTTTGTACCCTTGAATGACATTATTGAATATAATGAGGACCAAAAATGATGATGATGATAACGATGAGTAATAATTAGGGTTTCTAGGTCAATGATCATATACATGGATAATTAGGGTTTTGAAACCAACATGTATATCTTGATATGATTTAAATGCTAATATTCAAACCTAGGTATTCTCATGTCATCGATCAAACTTCTAACCATGTCTCCTTTTTACCAAATGTTTGGGTAGTATGAGCCGTATAACAAATACTATTCAAGTAAGGTCATAACCTAACCTAGGCATTAATAATGCAATAACACGTTATATCTGATAAGTAGGCTTTATAACCTTAATGAAACATGGTATGTTGGAATCATGGTTATGCTTGATGTCTAATTAGGGTTTATAACCTTAATTAATCTTGATGTGATGGAATTAGGTTTGGTGCCCTTATTCCTACTGCAAGTCCCAGACAACCCTAAACCTTATATTAGGACCCAATATTGGTTTAATCTAAGTAATATGATGGTGACACCTTAGGGTTGTATACAATTACAGGTCATGTTGATTGACTGGATGTACCTTTTCCTGCTATGCTGATTGGATTTCTTGTAGATAATTGAAGTATACTACATGGTTCTACACAAAGGAACGTGGTTATGATTTTGATTACTCAAATCATTAAATTCCAAATTTTGCTGAGGTTTCTCGACGTTTGAATGAAATGAATTGATGCCTATTTATTTGATTCATGTTCAAATATAGTGCCAATATGACTATCACATAAAGTAAAGAAGGATAATATGAACCCAAGGTTAGACCTACCAAGGGGTAGTCAGCCTAAGTGGGATGGATAGAGAAATCAAATTACACCCAAGGTGGTTTAGTAAACATGGGTTAGATTATTTTAATGAAAATACCAATTGATACATGAATCTATTTGATGGTTCAGAACATATGTTGTTATCCTATATGAAAACTTTGAATGCACCCAACGTACTTAAAAAATCAATATACTAATCCTTTTTGTTTTTTGGAATTTTTGGTTAAATTGCATCTATTGGTTGAAGACATGAAGAATCATGAAATCTTGAAGATATTGAAGATAAGTCAAGGAGGGTTAGCAATATAATATTTCATCTCACATGTATAAGTTAATTTCTTTCAACAATTCATGTAACTCCTTGGAGGAGCCCATATACAATCTTGTACACATCACTTGTATAACTCAATGGAAATTAATTATTGTTATTTATTATTTATTAATTCTGACATTGGAAATGATAGGTAATGATCCTCCACTTTAAGGTCTTGTCTTAAATTATGGAGATTCAAAAGGGGGGGTCGTAGCATTTGGTATCATAGCCCAAATTTTGCGAATAATTTTTAGTAGTTGTTAATTTCAAATAATCTATATATATGTATAAGGAAATATTTTAGGACAAATCCTAATGGTAATGTTGTCTTTAAATGATTACAATTTTGTGGGATGTCAATGTTTTCTTGAGCACCATTAAGTTGACATATGGGGACTCCCTTATCCAATGTGACACCTGCCTAGCCAGAACCTGGGGCATGTCTAAAATATTGTTTCCTTTAGGTTTCTCATCTCGAATCTCGTCCTTTGTTATCTATTTTCTTAATAAACCCTAAAAAGGTACTTTTCTCCTCATGTCAAGTTTGTATTTTTAGAAGAAGTAATATTAAGACACCCTCACCAATTGATGCAAACATAAACACATGGTTATAAAAAACGGTTATGTGTTATTTCAGGTTTTCTCTAGTGAGGGTAAACCCTATAACTATATTAAAACCCTTTCATCGATAATGGACTTGAGTAGTGTATGGAATTATCCCTAACCCTAACCCTAAACCCTAATACTAGATGATTGAGTAGTGGGAATAAAATAATAATCATAGCCAACCATATCCTAAGAAGGAGTGAAGGAAAGAGGAAAACTCAAACAATTTGGGGTAATTGATTCAGTTTTGCTACCCTAGTGTAGATGTTTGTAGTTTCCCGTGTATGAAAGTACATGTAGTACAACAATCGTGCATGTAAGGTGCATAGGATGGGTTAGACATATGTCAATGAGGCAAATGAAATTAGTGATGACATAATGTAAATTTAATACCCTCATTTAATCTTTAGGGGTTATGTCCTAACCTGGGGTGGATTAATAGAAGGATGTGGATAGACCTCTAGGGGAGGCACAACCCTAAACCTACATGGTTAGTTTGTGGCTAACAAGCCTAACTTCATCCTAAAAGTCCAAAAGACAACCTAGGTTAGGAGCTTTAGTTTTAGAATAGTGAGTCGACCAATATCATGTTAATAATTATGGACACTTTGGACATACTCTAAGGACCTAACCATAAAGGTATGGAATGGGATGGCATGGTATGGGTACAAGGAATGGAAAACTCTACCCCTTCCTAATCATAATTTTAAGTTGACAAGTGGAAAATATAATTCCAATGTATGCATATATGAAAACCTTGGATTTAGAAATCCCAGGAAAAACATGTAATGGTAATCATTTACCATAAAAAGAAATCATGCATTCAAGGTATAAAATCCCTATAGACACTAAGTGTGGAAAAGATGAATCTATGTTCACATTAGTTCCCATAAGAAAAATGTGTAATATGAAAAGTTAACACGTTGAATAAAATTTTATGACGGACATCTAAGTCAAAGAATCTCTTGACGAAGGATGAGCCATTGGACATTTATACATAATTATATTAAAGAACCCTATCCTAAACCAAGGCATAAATAATGAAGAAACGAAATGCAATGATAACATCTCAATAAACCTAACCAGGGTAGATCCCTAAGTCAATCCTAAGGTCAAGTAGGGATGCGTAAAGGTACACAAGATCAAAGGGGTTGGGTGGTGATCATGCCCTAAGTACATAAGGCATGTGGCGTCAAGATAAAGCCATCCCAATGTACACGAGGCCCATGGGGTCAAGAAATTTGCCACCTCCATGAGTACATAAGGCCCGAGGGGTCGAGGTAAAAGGCACTCCATTAGTACATTATGCACTTGGGGTACAAGAATATCACTCCAAAGCTAGCTATATCCCAATAGCTATGAAGAATATAAAAACTTATGTAGTAATGATGGAATTTATTCTTAAGGGGAGTTGTGCATAAACTCAAGAGTTATTAGAAAAGCACTATCCCCTGAGTGCATGAAATTAAAGGGTTATTTGTGGAATTTTAATGTATTCATGGATAGTTGCCATTGTTGAGAGTGACTAAACCCAAAATTTGAAATTATAGGATGATGTGTGGGTGCACTATCTTTGCACATGAATTGGGGTGAACTTTGTATTTGGACTGCAGCCAAATGCTTATTTCAATTTATTATGGGTGCAACGATTGTTTTAAAACAAGTGATATATGAAACTGACATGTGAAGATATATAACTTAAGTTTAATTTAATAGCATAATTTAGGGATTTGAGGTATTATCTCCATTTATATGAAAATAAATGAATACAAGTTTGGAAACCTAGGTGAAAATGTAATTACCAAGTGAAATTGAAATTGAAGTTAACATGTAATCACAAAATGACAGATGAATGAGGATGTGGAAGTGCCCTTGGATTGAATTTGGGTTCCAACCTCAATTATATGAGAAATTTTGGAAATAATTATAATCAAGTTAAAACCAATTCAATTATGGTTTTTAGCCCTATGGTTTGAGGCTAACATGATCTATCATTCACTTTAACCATATAAGTTTGAATTTTTGGGATAAAATTCTTTTTAAGGTGGAGTGAATGTCATATCCTAAAAATTTGAGAATTTAAAATATAATTCAAATTAAATTGTGTAGATACAAAAAGGAATAATGAAGAGAACACTAGGACCTTGGTGAAGGTAGTTTAACCCTAGATTTAAAAAAAGTCTTCAATTAAAGTAATATTTAGCATATGGGTGAATATGAGAGACTTTGTGATAATCAAAGCCTTAATTTCATGATTTAGATTATAATTAATCTCATGGACCCTTTGGGGTCTATGTTATGAACCGTGGGCCTGGGAACCCAATTCAATCCCTTTTTGGTGGATCAAGGTTTGCATATTGGTCCTTGGCATACAAAATAAGGATTGAGTATTTGTAGCCATATTAAATGACCGAGATAATTTGAGCTAGTTAATGATTAAGATGTTACATCTAGAAGGAAATTCATAAGATTATAAGATAATTGGAAACCAAGATAATTTTTTTGGTATTACCTAATGATTAGTTAAAGACCAAGTTTTGGGGTCCAAATAGACTTTTCTTGCCTAATAAGTTTCCTAGGTCTAAATGATATCTTTTTTTTTTAAAGATGATACTTATATTTCAATATCCAACTCAAGGTTTTCATTACATGAACTGGGGAAACCTTGAGACCAGAGACAATCTGAATTTACACCTAAGCCAAGGTTAGCTACATGATGAGAAACTCTATTCCCCTCTGTAGGCATGTAGGAGAAGCTGAATGATTTGAAAAAACTTTGCTGCAACATCGATCTGCTTCAGGATTTGCATTTGTGGACTAGGGCCCCTGGCGTAGCTAGATATTTGGTGGATGACATTTGTAGCGTCAGATTCAAAGATGACTCTGGAGAGTCCATGTCTTTTATCTATCGAGGCCCCAAAGAGCAGAGCATTGCACTCAGCTGTGTGGATATCCCAGACACCCAAAACAGTCTTAGCTGCCATGAAAGCACACTGGCCCTCATGGTTTCTTATAACCAACCCGAATTTGGTGGCATAATTACACAAGAGCGCATCATCGACATTAACTTTCATAACACCCCGTAAAGGAGGATTCCATCCTATATTATAACTTGAAACAAGGGCAGCAGGGGCATATGAAATGACTCAATTGGCCGAGTGCAAGGAGATCCATTTCGTCAAGTTTGAGGCAGTAAGCATGGCATTAGGATCAGAGGCATTGAAAAGTGGTCATTTTTGCATTTCCACGCCGATAGACACTAGGTAACAACATCCAGTACCTCACCCTTTGTCAAGGTAGAAAACAGCCACCACCAACAGCTAAAACAATTAGTAGCAGGTTTGTTGTTTACGATCCCCCCAGCTGCTTATATCTCCATATCTCCCACGCATACCTGCACTCAAATAAGGCATGGTCTATATCTTCAACCTCAACATGGAAAAGCTGACAACAGGGCTCTTCCCGGATGTGCATGGCCACCATCTTCGTGCCAGTAGCCAGAAACTCATGACACATGCGCCAGGCAAAATGTTTTAACTTTGGTGGAGCATCCAAGTTTCTCGTATTAGAAGATAAGTGGCCGCTTAGGTGATCAGGTCCTTCAAAGCCCAACCAATACCGCGTTTTGACAGAATAGGTCCCATCTTTAGTCAAGAACCAATACTACCCATCATTGCAGTTCCCGCACAGGGGCATAGCCAAAACTTGATCCTTGTCTTCATAGGTGAAGATGTCACCCACCAGATCATATCTCCAGCAATTGGTATTCTTGTCAATAATATCAGCAACCTTCCACTCTTTCGAGCAATCTCTGAACAAAGTATCCGAGCAGATGCCTTTGCTAGTGGGGAGCCACTCGTTGTCCTAGATTCTAATATTATCACCTGACCCAACCCGCCAACTCAGCCCCTCCCTCAAAAGGGCCCTAGCCCCCCCATATGCTACGCCAGGTAAATCTAGGGTCATGACCTCTGAACTCCTCCATAAAAGAATAATAGACATTATCCCAAATATTTGGATGAATCTGAGCAACAAAATAAACTATACAATGACTTTCAGAATGAGGGGATTTTATGTAAATGCATGCCATAATCTTTGAGAAGGGAAGTGGGGTTCTTTGATACTAGATCTGGGAAGAGTCATGTGCGAGGCAATTACCTCCTCCACCCTGACTCTCCTAGGAACCCTAGCCTCTAATGGCCTTTCCACCCGCACATCATTCCTCCCTCTCCCTCATACATTGTCAATGTAGACAACTGTGGAATCCCCATAATCAACTCCCTTACTTCCAACAGACTCAAACAAATCCAGTCAATGGCATTATTGTGACACCCCGCCATCACACAGACAACGAGATGACACGCAAAAATGTGGGGAACCATATATTACCAAAAACACGGGTTAATTAAAACCGATTGCATAAAGTATACATGAGACAACTTTTGCATTCAGATCCTGCATAGAAACATGTTATATAAACATTCACAACCCTCGTTATAGGTCCATAGCTTATCAGAACCAGCTGTATTGTCAGCACAAAAATTCAACACTTGTTTATACATACATAACGGCCACGTACAACCAGTAACATTATATACAAGATTACAATGGATAAACATCGTGAAACATCGTCAAACACCTCTGAAGACTTGAGAGTACATGGATGACTCTAGGACTCTACTACAAAACCACCACCACAACAACAAGTCCATCTCTTGCCTTCTACTACTCTTCTTGTTTCTCGGCCGCAACCTCACAACCACCACCACGTCTAGAGCGATCACCTAAAAAGGGTGTAAACCAGCGGGGTGAGACACGCAGTACCAGAGAGAAACATAACTCCCCTCCAAAACTATAAAACCTCGGAAGGTTAAAAAAAAACAACTGATAACTAATAAAGTGTATAACAACAACAACATACTGAGTATGGCTATTATTACCATCAAGCTTACCAAGATATCCAGGAGGCGTATAACCAAGTATTTCCTTATGGAACATGATTGACAAGATAAGCTTTATAAGAACTTATCACAAGATATAAGGATCATACACACAACTGCATAGTTCAACTAGATCAACTATATAAGCAAGGCCTCAATCAATGTTCCGTATTTTTCTCTAAGCAAGATATACTATTCGGATGGATTATGTTTTATTATGCCCTGAGGAAGTGAGCCTTCCCTGCTCAAATCCAACCATTGGATACGAACCCCAATCCAGTTCCATACAATGTCAAAGGAGATTCAGACTCCATGACCTCACCATCCCGTGGTCAGTACACGAATCATCAAGCAAGACCGTAGTCTTATGCTTATAGGGCCTCAGCCTCTGGGTCAGCTTCATAGGCTACCCATATATATACATCCGAGCCATGAATGCATCATGCTCATAATCACATATCCAGAGCCATGGGTCTGTTCACCATGCTCAATATATCCTGAGTTTGCAACCACAGTTGCACTCAAACCCTCCTATTTTAGGTTGGGGAAACCTCGCATATTCAACAATATGCACTCCAGGTAATCCCGCAGGATAAACCTGTTCCACCATCACCAAATACTAACGATGATGGATCTATGGCAAGGGCAAAATATGTGATATGTTCATCTATAATTAATTAGTATATTTTAAGCCAATTGTTGAGGCAACCAAAGTATAAACATAGCCTTATAGAATTACATCATCAAAGCCATCATCATACTGTCCTGGGACCTCAATCCCTCATTATAACAACCACTGCCCCTCAAGGCATCATATCATGCATCAACATTCTGGGAACGCATCCCTTAACTCATCATCAGAGGATAACACCTCAACTAGGCACTCAACCTTTATTAGGTCCTCAGACCTATCAACCTGTTATCTCATTAGCAAGGATTATCATCTCATTAAGCTAGTCAAAGAACATGTTGCTCATAGCTCTCACCGGACTATGAATCCACATAGTATACCTGCATGGTTAGTATACTCATTCAAAGAGACAACTTAAACCATCATGGATTAACATGATTATTATACTATCCAGTATAGAGCAACATCCATGATTATAAGCTTTAACATTCATAGTATTATTGACAATCATGAGTATATACATTATGCCTTACACTTGTGACCATATACACGTGTCACATTAACATGTGTAGCAACATCATATCTTTCCAAACATACTTGGTTCACAACCTATCATCTTATCTCATCATCATAGATGCAGGATTTTAAGGTGATTACATCATATCACTTGTATTATCATTATTAACAGAGAACTATCAACTATATACAATTTTGGGTTATCAAAACCCTCACCAAAGCTCCGATAACCCTTACTATAGTATGGCGAGCAGTGCCAACCCTAACCAAAGGGTGTATCAGATAAAGTTCTAAACCCTAGAGCACTTGTGCCATCATATCGACCAACCACGCTTCAACCTATCATGCACCCAGCTCACAAGGTGTCCGGCAACCAGATACAAGGATGGATCGTGCATTACCAGTAGGGCTGTCGTCCAAAGGCCTATCGTGCACAAGAACTAGGGTTAGGGTTAGGGTTCCTCTATCGGATAACCCTCAACATTGACCATATCGGCCAAAGGGTATAACGCCCAAGGCGTCTCTATTGTGCAAACATCTCCATGTCGTTCAAGGGTCATCCATATCGGCCAGGGCACCCATGTCGTCCAAGATACCATATAGGGAATGGACATGCTTGCTACTCAACCAGGCATATCGACCAAAGGAACAACACCACATAAGGTACTTACCAAGATTCTCAATACCACCATATCGAGCACCAAACCAACAAACTTCACTAGGTGTATCAGCCAAAGATCAACACAAGGTAGGGATATCGAGCAACCTTACCTCAAGATGTATTGTTCAGAGCATAAGATATAAGGTATGTTGCCCAAGATCTATCTTAAACTAAGAGAACCATCTCAACTAGGTGTAACAGTTAAGGGTACAACCCAAGACAAGGCTATCGGGAAACACTACTCAAAGGTCATATCGTGCAAGGCACAACCCAACATGGTCATCTTCAACCTCAAGCACAAGGGCACCAAACCATAATTGATCAAGAAGATTGTCTCACCTCTCAACAACCAAGAGAGAGGGGTTTTGCACAACCTCTATCACAAATTGGGCAATCACAAGGACCAAACCTCAATAAAAGTTAACTCATATCCAAGAGCTCACCTCTCAAATCCATGGTGAGAGGAGGGTGTTTCCCAAGCAACTAGAATATAAGCTCACCTCTCAACTTAAATGAGAGAGGGGTATTGCCCACATCACAAGAGCTCAAACTCACTTCTCATAAACCAAGGAGAGAAAGGGGTGTTGCTACCAAAGAAAACCCCAAACTATGGTTCGGACAACATGGTGTAAAGTCATATAAACCATCAAAAACATTAACAACATCATGATCACTATATCCATAAAATAAACAACATGTACTAGAGCAAGAAACATAAAATACAATGGTCGAACATCCACATATATGAATCATGCAACATAAAGAAGGTAGTATAGCTAGGGCTATAAGTTATGTAACCCGCCTTAAGAAAACTCCTCAAGCTCCAAAGCTCCAAGCTTCAAGCTCCAACCATACCACTTTCGGCCACCTCAAGAAAAGGAACAAGGATCATAACCACCATGGCCGAAGGGTAGGCAAGATGGAGAAGAAGATGCTAAGGAGAGAGGAAAGATGCTTAACAAATATCAAGACCCACCTAGGGTTCGGCCACCAAGCTAGAGGAAGAAGAAGAGATCTCCACCAATGGGAAAGGATCGGCCACCAAGCTCTCTAAGGAAGGTGTGTCGTGCACACAAGGAGGGAAGAGTAACAAAAGAGCTAAAGGGTTCCCAAGGAAGAGAAAGGCAAGGCATATATAGATGATGGTCAAGGTAAAACCAAGGCAAGGTGTCACCTTACCAAGGGACACTTGTCCACACGTTTTACCACCTTACAAAACACATGCACATTCCATGCCACCACTCAACCAATGTTCGGACACATGTCCAAGCTAGGGTGACACAACCAAAGCAAGAAGGTCAAACAAGGTCAAAGGGCGACACACCACCACCACCTTGGCCGACACACCCATGAGCGATACCCCATGGTCGACACAAAGAATTCTTGCCCGATACAATGCTCAACCAAGCAAGGCAAGGCCCAAACAAGGGAAAACAAGGCCCAAAATAGCTCAACCAAGCCCAAGGCAACTCAAGGCACGAACCCAAACCTTCCTCTCATCCCTAGAGGGACCAAAGAGAGAGAAAGACATCTCTCAAGGTGACAAACTTGCCCTAAAACCCTAACTCATGTTATTTTTCAAGTAGCACCTCCAACACTAAACAAAACACAAGCAAACCCTAATCAACACCAAAGGTGATTAGCAAGCAACTAAGCACATGGTTTAGGCAAAACAAATAGGGTAAGCCCAAAATGAAGGTCAGGGTCCTTACAATTATCTTAGATGATATGGTGGATAATAGAATTATTTCCATGGACATACTAATATGACTTGCAAATTCAAATCCATAGTCAACATTCTATATAAGATCCTCATGACCTTCAGTCGATAGTATAAAATCTCTTCACCAACCTGATGGCTCATGCGCCTAGCTCAAAATTTGGGCATTTGACCTTGAAATCCTACTGAAGTTGTGATATTCAACCTGAAGAAGATGATCGATCTAGAGTGAGATATGGTGTTATAAATCCCTAAGTAGTGAGCAAGATTCTTGGTAATTCCTCTTGATGCTTCACCTTTCTCTTAGGGATGTCAGGGTAAGCAATTTATTTTAAACCTAGGTTCCTTGTTCATATGTGGAGCTAGTCAAAGAAAAAGTTTGACCCTCCAGTTCGAGGACATCTCTAGCCAAAGCGTATACCCTTCTAGGTCTTGTTGTACCCCAAAGAGGTATTGATATCCTTACATTGACTCCTGACACCAAGGAGCGAGGAATCAATGACCCAGTTGACCCTCCTCCATGGCTGCATCAGTCTCCTCGTAAGGAAGATGACGATCTGGGGGATCAAATACAAGGAAGCCCCTCGGAGTGTGCTTAACATGCAATGGTGTGACAGTCCTTTTTTTACCCTAACCCAACCCTTGTTATTTATAAATAAAATAGATATTGATGATGTGGCAATTAGACATTGGCCTTTTCATATTAATATTGCAAGAATCCTAGTTAATAATTAACATGTTGGAATATGGTGATATTATAGGTCATTTTGACTAGAAAGATGATTAGATTTCAAATTTAATACTTCTAAAGTCTAGTTTTTCGTCTGGGTCCAAAATTATAAGATATGTGAATCTAATGATATTAGTTCACTAAAACCCTTGATTTCATTTATATAATGCACAATTTATTAAATACTTTTGTTTTGTGTCATAAAATGACATGGTTAAATATAATGAGGACTAAGAATGTGAATGATAATGATGATGAATCATTGGAATTTCTAGGTAAATAATCATATAGATGGATAATTGGGGTTTTGAAAACAATGTGTATATCTTGATATGAATTTAATTTGAATAAACTGACCTAGGAATTCAAAATGCAATAATATGTGCATCTGATAGCAATCTTTATTACCCTAACAAAACATGGTATGATGGAATCATGGTTACAACTAATGTCTAATTAGGTTTTATAACCTTAATTGATTCTGATGTGATGGAATTAGGGTTTGGTTCTCTTATTCCTAATATGAATCCTAGAAAACCCTAAACCTTAGATAACGAAATAAGTTAGGTTTGATTTGAGTAATATGATGGTAACACTTTAGGATTATATACAATTACAAATCATGTTGATTGGTTGGATGTACCTTTTCTTTCTCTACTGATTGGATTGCTTGTACATACCTAAAGTATACTGCATTATTCTACACAAGGTACATGGTTATGATTATGATTAATTACATTATAAAAAACCAAAGTTTCTTGATGTTTCTGGATGTTTGAATGAAACAAATAGTTGAATGTTTATTTAATTCCCATTCAAATATAATGCTAATATGAAAACCACATACATCAAATAATAATAATCTGAACACATGGTTAGACCTACCAAAGGTTAGTTCACCTAAGACCAATGATGATAGAGAAAGGTAATTATACCCAATGGTTTCACAAATAGGGGTTATATTATATTTAAAAAGTATATGTATATATGTGCATTTGTTTGATGGTTGAGAACATATATTTTTATCTTATATGCACCTTTTTTCATGAAACCAACATACACAATATATCAATATATTGATATTTTTTTCAATGTTTTAGGTTAACCTGGATCTATTTGTAGGGGAATATGGCATCAGATAGGCAGTGGAAATATAATTTTTTTCTATCTGTATTCCCCATAAACTAGAAGATTGCTTCAACAACTATGTAATGGGAATGGTAGTTTAACAAGATCTTATCTTGTCCTAGAGCAAGATTAGCGATTAAACCCTTCTTTTATTTGTGCAACTTTCTTCTAGTTGCACTCAAACGATGTCTATAGCAGCACCTAGTCTTAACCATAGATATCAGTCTGATGTTGTCCTCCTAGAGGGAAAAGCTTCACACCTCTAGAAAAGTCCACATGGACCACGTATAACTCCTGTCGTTCTACTAGAATAGATAGGAAGAAGATGTCCCTCCCGTAGTGTAATAGTCACCAACTTTCTCTCCCACAATTTTTCTCCCTGGATATCCCTCCCTTTATGGGGTAGGACTTTCTTGGGTTCTCTTGGTTACCACAACCACATAAGACAAACAATTTTTAGATGCAATTGAGTTGTGCATCAAAATCCCTTACTACCGCTCTATATTTAGGAGGATTAGGGCCAGAATTCCCAGTTTGACTGGGAGTGGAAGCGACCAAAATTTCACAAAAAATTACATCCTTCGATAGGAAAAACAATCCGCTCGCAGGAAAACTAAATGGATAGCATGAGAGGCCATTGGTTATCCCAGTGAACATGTCCTTTCATCATGTTTCCCAATCACAATTGTATTGGCAATTCTAATCCAATTAATGCACAACATGACATCATCATTAATCCATGATGTAATCAAATTGATCCATGAATCAGGCATCTTGCTCCATGAGATGGTCATTTCACGACCTTGAACCAAGCGGTTCACTAGGTGAACCAGTCAGCTCGTGCCCTAGTTCATCTAGATTTCAGCCAATGTAATTTCCAATCAACCAGACACTCCAACCGGTCGGTTCAACACTTGTACCAATCGATTGTAAGTCTAGTCAGTTAATTTGTTTCTTAAATTAAGTACCTAAAGACTTTATCAATCAATTTTAAATCCTATTTCAAGTTAAGACATCGCAAGCAATGAGAGGTATCTAGTGATACATCATTGCTACCCAAGAAACTAGAAAGTAGGAGAACAACTTTAACCTACAATATGTCTCAGGTGTTATGGTGATTGTCTAATTCCTTTGTCTCTAATATTTGAAATGAACTCAAGGCATGAAATCATCATCCTCTGAATGTTCAATCCTTGTTCCTTGAACTAGAGCAGACTATTTGAGATGTATGTGACCTTAATATCATATATGGATTTGCATGTGCATGCTCACGCTTTTCTCAATCTCACTTATCAAGTGGCTTGAATATCAAACTCCAGTAGGAGGGAGAAATCCCATCTACATCACTCACAATCATCCCCATGAGTCGCAATGCACCTGATCATCATCTTTGTGGAAACCGTTATTCAAGGTCACAATGAATGATGTCAAAATACACCTTTATGAGTGTAGTGATTTTAGGTCTAAGAACCAAAATCACCACCTTCACTGTGAGAGATGATTATGACCACCGTTATGGTTTTTGTGTGCCACTCTTGAGGTGGGACTGTTTGATACACTATTCTCCAACAAGTATCTATGTACTTGGTTTGATATCAAATATATCATGACTGATGAGATTATGTCATCCACCAAAACACACTCTAGTCTTAAGTGTTACTGTTTTCTATCAACCATCCATAGTAACATTTGACTAGGGACACAACAAGAATGTACAACTCTTCACATACGTATGTTCTCATTGTTCAAGTCCGCAACCCGATGACATACATCATTGAGTAAGGTTATTCTTTAGACATTTATTTTATTTCCTCATTATCCCTTAACTGAATGAAACATAATAAATTGGAAGATGTCCTTTATTAATCATACCATTTATTTGATATGCCATCACAATCATCATATGATTGGTTCTCTGGGCATACATAGAAATAGACTCCCACATGAACTTAGATCCAATCATCCATGAATCTCATTCTTAGTGATCTAAATGTGTCCATCATGTTTCTACTATGCAAGTGCTAATATAGCGGGTTAGAAACATTTGATTTAGTCGGTATATAGCTTGATTCACATCTCTTTGATGTATGGAATTTCGTATGAGATGGAACATCCATAATATTCTATCTAGATATTCCTTGCTTAACTAGTAGCTCCACTATTGTCACAATATCTCTATTATGTCAACAATGTTTGGAACATATTTATCTTCATCAATATGAACTTCTAGATCCATATAGTACCCATTCTTGTGTTCATAACACCACAATACCCGACTTATGTTGTAGAATTTAAATAATGGTTATTAGTTCATAACCTTTCCAATTTTCAACTCTTCTTTTAAGATTAAACACAACTTTAGTGTTGTGATCATTTTTTGTAATTCCAAAAGCTTGCATTAGTGTAACACTTTACACCCAACTCTTCCTTATTTCCATAATCTAGAAACTTAGCCTTTAGTCCTTCTCAAATACTAGTGGATATGCTTAATGGTATTCCAAAGACCTTCATTGGAATCTAAATTAAACCATCTTGTCATGCCCAATACATATAATATAATGGGATGAGTATATAGCATACATGATAGATCCAACTGATAGCACATACTGCATCTTTCTCATGTCTTTCCATTCTTTATGAGAATAAGAACATAGGGTTCTTCAGAGACTAATCCCATATACCATGGACGGATTCTCTCTTATTGAATCCTTCATGTTGAACCCTTTCAGCATATGTAATATATGTACTCATATATAGGCCATGAAACTTTCCAGAACTATCCCCATAGATCACAATTCCTACGACATCGGATGTTTCACCTAATTCATCATTGCTAAAAGTGTTTTCCATGCCAAGTCTCAATACTCACATAATTGAGATGTTATTCTTCATCAATATGTGGGATATATATATATGTTCTCTGACTAAATCTTTTGTACTAACCAATTTGATCTTTTATCTTATCTCAAGTCAAACTCTTTGACTATCTTGGCAAATCAAAGATTTTATTTATGAGATGATTGTTTCAACCTCTAGATTGATCTTTGTAGCTTATAGAATTTATTTGCATTCATGAAGTTTTAAAAACTTAGGTTGTGTTATGTACACATCCT
Organism: Alisma plantago-aquatica; assembly: GCA_963693085.1. Lineage (NCBI taxonomy): Eukaryota > Viridiplantae > Streptophyta > Magnoliopsida > Alismatales > Alismataceae > Alisma > Alisma plantago-aquatica. Next base: position 1,065,708,774 of record OY856412.1, read on the forward strand.
TTCTGATATATCTTTAAGGAATGTGGTTTAAATCTCCATATGCCAAAATTCATAGTCTATATAAACTATAACAACAAGCATGACAATTGGAAAAAGGGATTTCATTATGTTCAACACTTTGAACTTATTGAAAACCAATCAACTAAACCATCCTTTTAAGTTATCCATGTTGGTGTTTATCTTGAAAAGAAATGCACCCTTGAGGTATAATCCCTTTAGGTGGTACTAAAAAGGTCATACCTTGTTAGTGTATATAGACTCCTTAATGACCATCAAGCCATTTCTTAGATTCTCATTCAATAGTTTGTAGTTGATTTGTTGGCTCATCATCTTTTGATCAACCTATATGAATTATTGGATTCACAATCTTTCAATATCAGATGTGTTTTACTAGATTTATGAGATTTTGTGTTACATAAGGAACTTGGGATTCCACAATAATTTGTGCTTCTCCTAGTTCCCATTGTACCCCTTTGTTGACATTGAACTCTTTGAGTTCTCCTTTATTACCATAGATTCTTTTCAAACTCAGTTATCCTAGTAACAAACACCTTCATTCTCTAATTGGGATTAAAAATATCATTCAACGATTATGATTTGTGGATAAACTTTACAACATACTACTTTCTACATAAGTTTCAATCCTTAGAACATATCATGACATTCCTATATTATATCTTATAAGGTGTATTTCAAATTATTTTAGGCGGTATAGTGTTGATCATGTATATATGAGAAAATTAGAAGATTAGATTTAATTATTGTCATGTAAGGACTTATCATGATGTGATTCCTTATTTTTGAAACATCATTGTGATGCACTTTCACAATCCATCCATATGGTCCTCAAACTCTTGATGTAAAGTATTTCAACATTGCTCTCATCAAATTTTCATAATACTTTTATCAAGTTGTTTATTTCCTTCATTTACAATCTTCTTGAACATTTCAAGACATTTGTATTTCACTAAATACATGTCATCATATCATTAGCGAATTTAGTTAAGCATAAATAATTATCTCTAGCATTTATTTTTAATGTCATTGTACATCATTATGTACAAGCCCTAATAGATATTGTATTCTCCCACTACATCTAGTGAGATGTGTTGCCATGTTGTGCATAGATAATAATTTCATGTATCTTGTTGGTTCAAAAACTAAAAGAGTCTAGATAGATATCATCATGAATTCTAGAAATGCATTTCATATATGTTCTCTAGATGACAATTCTATAGATATTGGTTGTTTGAATTATCAAATTATAATCTTTTGACATTTACATTATAAACATTCATCTTAATAACCTTGAAATAAAGATCACCAGAAATTTGAGACTTTTTCATACAAGATCACATCTCTAAAAATAGAACATTAACTGTGTTATTCATAATTATACTTGTTCATACAAGATGCAAAAAAGAAAATGTTTTCTACAATTGGACTAAATAGTAGTTTGTCTAACTCTGTTACATGTCATGTGGGCTGATTTAAATTCTAAATATAGATTGCACTCGCAGAAAGTCTTCCTTAATGCAATGCATCATTTCCCTTTCATTAAGGCTTGGTTCTTATCACATCTTGCAAATCAAACATATGTCAGATCTACATCTGGTATAATATACCCATGATGAAGAAGTAATTGGATTTATCTTATAACATATATACCTAAATTTGAGATCTATACCCCCTCCTTATTCTTCTTTAGTTTCTCTAGGTAGAGAGGGAAATTCCTCTTCCAATGTCCAGGATGGTGATAGTGGTGACAATTGCCTTCCTTATTTACTCCTCACTTTGCCTTGAGCGTTGAAGACTTGGGCTTCTGGACAGCTTTAGAACTCTTCTTAGCTTTGCCTTTGCCTCTAGGCATCCCCTTTTATTTGCTAATAATCATCACATACTTGGGTTTGTCTTTCTTCATTTGTGCCTCAGTTGTTCTCAACATGCCAAGTAACTCTATCACTGACTTGTCAAAGTCATTCATGTTGTATTTCATGACAAACTGAATGTAACACTCTGGCATAGGCTTTAGAATCACATCAATGGCCAACTCTTTCCCAAGGGGTATCCCAATCTAGAAAGGTTCTCCACATACCCAATGAGCTTGAGCACATGAGGACCTACTAGATTTCCTTATTCCATGTCACATTTGAATATCTCCTTGGAGACATCATATCTTGCATGTCTTTCGAGATCTTGGAACATGTTCTTAAGATGTGTGACCATCTCAATAACATCCATGTTCTACTGTTGTCTTTCCAACTAATAGTTCATGGAGCTCAACATCAGACACTTGGCATCAATGCCATCTTCTATATGCTTCTTGTAAGCATCCCTCTCTACCTTAGGTGTAATGGAAAGTGGTTCATTTGGCTCTGGTGCCTCCAAGAAATACAGCTTGCACTCCTATGTAGGAATGATTCTCAGTGTCTTGACCAGTCGTGGAAGTTATTTCCATTTAATTTGTCCTTCTTTTGGACTGATCACAAAGAAAAGTTTTGTTGTGTGTTTCCATTTGATGCTACAAAAGCACTTTGCAAATTTGTCAAAAACTTATATTTGATTTGATTTGAATTGATTTGTATAACATTTGATGATGTTTAATTAGGCCTTTAATTAACTATGGCTACTCATTATTTTTTTCAAATTGAAAACCCTCAATTATCAATTCGAAATATTTGCAACGCACAAACTTCTAATGATCCAAGATCCAAAACAATTGAGTTATTACCCATCCAACACCAACATCCATAATCAATCATTAAGGTAGGCAACACTTTCCAATTGCATCTTATGTAATTCTTGGATAAATGGTATGGGAAACTCCTTTCCATAGTCAATTGTGTGCCTCTAGTTGCTTAATCTCATGAAGGACACCCAATTAAGCCTGACCAAAAAGCCAACATGACAGAAATTCACCCCTCTTGGCGGCCCACATAACTACCACCACACAGAACTACCACCACACTTCCACAAACTCGATAATGCACCATGGTTGGTGTTCCCACACATGATCCATCAAGCTTTTCATATATTTTTCTATGGAAATCATCTTACCCTTAATATTTTTGATTTAGGAATTATATATATATATATGCATGTGTGTATATGTATATACATATACATACCAAATCACCACATACTAATATGTATCATATACATGATATATCCCAAAAATGTAAACATGCAACATCATTAGCGATGGTTATGGCCATATCTATTTTAATTCCTTGGATCCACAAGGAATTACTACCACATAGGTCTACATCACATGTATGGACCTATTGTTGGTGTAGATTTGTGCTTGAACCAATTCGAGTTGATCGGTTCAACCCTTGAACCGTTCAACTCACCTCTTGGTTGGTCTCTTAGTCTGTCAAACCGGTCATTTTCCATCTAGTCCAACAAATGTCTTGACACCTCCGAACGGTCAGTTGGGACACCCAGCCTATCGGTTCGGCTGTTCCTATCTTCGTCCTCCTTGGTCCTTCAGTCGGTCGACCCATCCTTAAGATGGTCGTCCTGTTTGGTGATGAGAGTCTTCTTCGTCATTGTAAAAAAAGAAACTATCATACTATTGTTAAACATATTACATGGTAATGAGAAACCTTGAGTTACATTAGAGGGGAGAAAAGATAGGAAAGAATAATACTTTTACATTGCACAGAAGAAGTTAGAGGATTGATATGTAAACCAAGATAAAACCAAAATAAAGAAAATCATTCAACTACACAAATATAAGGGTTATTGGCCATAACCATGCAACACATCCACCATCAAAACAAATTTTAGGGTGACACGGGTAAATTGCATATATATCATTTCATATATATACATTAGTTGGGGATTATATGTGGCCTCTAAAGGGATATGCAAATAAATTATTTTAAATATTTACATCACATGAAATTAATAAAAGTGAAAACTAAAATCCAATCACACTATTAAATCTCAAAAAATAATAAATATATGTGTTTTTGATACCATTATAGTGAAATATCGAATAAAATAGATAACGGGAACAAAAAAATATGTCCATATCCCCATTAACCAGTCCATCACATCAACAACTATGTAAAGGGAAGGATGGTTTAACAAGGTCGTACCTGGTCCTGGAGAAAGTCTAGAGACTAATCCCTCATTGCAATTGTGCATATTTCTTCTAGTTGCACTCAGACAACATATGCAACAGCTCATGGTCTTCACTTAGGATAATACGCTGACATTGTCCTCCTAGCGGGAAAAGCTCCATGCCTGTAGATAAGTCTACACAAACCTCCTAGAACTCCTGTCATTCTACTAGAATAGACAACAAGGAGTTGTACTGTCACCAACTTGCTCTGCCACTATTTTTCTCCCTTTTTATCCCTCCCTTTATCGGTAGGACTTGCTCAGGTTCTCTTGGTTACCACTACTAGAGAAGACAAACAATTGTCAGAGACAATTTAGTTGTGTCTGAGAAGCGCCCACTACCCCTCTATTTATAGGAGGTATAGGGTCCGAGTTCACTGTCTGAGTGGGAGTGGAAGGGACTCTAATTTCATGATAATTCACAACCTACAACAAGATATACGGTCAGTCTGCAAGCAAACAGGTCAGTTGGCATGCAAGACATTCGATTCACCTAGAGAACTAATAGTTTCATCATGTTTCACAATCACAATTATTATGCAAATTTTAATCAAATTAATACACGATATGTCATATAATCCTTGATGTAATCAAATTGATCCATGAACCGAGCATCTCACTCAACGAGATAGTCATTTCATGACCTGGAGTCGATTGGTTCACTTAGTGAACCAGTCGGTTCCTGTCCTAGTTCATTTAGAATTTAGACCATGCAATTTCCAATCAACCTGACACTCCAATCGATCAGTTCGACACTTGAAGTGTATCAATTGGGAGTCCAGTCTATTAATTTGTTGCTTAAATTGGGTACCCAAACACCTTCAAAATCACATTAAATATCATTTATGAATAAACTCCTATTCCAAGTGTATCCTAAGTGTGTGACTATTAGGTTCCAAGTTACATTGGCAGTGAATGTCCATAATCATTTTATGACATCACAAGAAATGAGTGGTATCTAGCAATACATCATTGCTAGCCAAATAAACTAGAAAGTTGGAGAACAACTTTAACCTACAATTTGTGTAAGGTGTTATAATGATTGTCTAATTCCTTTGTCTCTTATATTCAAAATGAACTCAAGGAATGAAATTATCATCATCTCAATGTTCAATCCATTTTCCTTGAACTACAACAGACTGTCTCAGATATATGTGACCTTAATATCATATATTGATTCACATGTGCATGCTCATGATTTTCTCAGTCTCACTTATCATGTGGCCTTGATATCAAACTCTAGTAGGAGGGGAAAATGCTATCTACAACTCTCACAATCATCCCCTAGTTTCACAGTCCACCTGATCATCATCTTTACGGCAACCCTTATTCAAGGTCATGGTGTATGATGTCAAAATACACCGAACAACATGTGATGCATGTATTGATTTTAGGTCTAAGAACCAAAATCATCATCTTCACTATGAGAGATCATCATGACCAACATGTATTGTTTCCATGTGTCACTCTCAAGGTGGCTCTATATGATAAACCATTCTCCAGCAAGTATCTATGTGCTTGGTTCGATATCACATATGTCATGAATAATGAGATTATGTCATCAACCAACACACACTATAGTCTTATGTGTTATTGTTTTCTCCTTCAATAGTAACATCCAACTAGGAACATAACAAGAATATACATACTCTTAACATCTGTATGATCTCGTTGTCTAGGTTATCAACCAAAATACATACATAATTGAGTAATAACATACTTCACACATTTATATTATTTCATCATAATCTCATAACTGGGTGAAACAGAATAAATTGGAAGATTGTCTATATTAATCCAACCATTCATCTGATATGATAAAACAATCATCACATGATTGTCTTTATGGGCATACATACCAACACTATTTGTTGAAGACATGAAGAATCAAGAAATTCGGTAAATTTTAAAGCTAAGTCAAGGAGGGTTAGCTAGATAATACTTCTTGTCACATATATTAGTTAATTCCTATTGACAATTCATGTAACTCTTTAAAGGAAGACATTATACAATGTTGCAAACATTAATTGTTTAAATTAATGGAATTTTTATACTATTATTTATTATTTTTTAAATCTGATCCTATAAATATTAGGTAATGATCCTTGAGTATAAGGTCTTCTCTTAGCCAAGCGAAACTCAAAAGTTGGGGTTGTTATAGGGGACTTGATGGCCCACACCAAGGCATACTGCTGATGCATGGGAGAAGTCCAAGACGATGACAAAGTACAGATTTTATGCTTTGCACATACCCTTACAAGCCCGAAATTAGCATGGTATAACAAAGAAGACATGACAACTATCACCACTTGGGCAAAGCAGACTGAGAAGTTTGTTGATCAATATAAATAGAAAGTAGACTGAGTCCCAACCAAGGAAGACTTGGAAGCACTATAATAGAATATATACGAAAGTTTCTCTTAGTTTTTTTGGACATATTTGAGATATTTCCTTCTAGACAAAGTTCACTTCCATCAACAAAGAGGCCCTCAATGTGGTGATCAAAGCAACCACACTATCCCTTAGGACCCTTTTATCCTTACAAAGGAATAAAACCTTCCTAGAACGAATACAAATAGAAGTATGGATCCAAATTTTTATCAAAAGAGGGGTCTACAATAACATAGGCCTCACCTTTCATCCTCAGCCTGCCTCTAGCATGTCCAATCAAAAATCCCAATGGACCAAGGCTAAGGAAATATATTCAACACTTCAAGGAGATTACATCTCCAAATATGTAAGAACGAAGGGTTTTTCTACAATAATAGGGTTAATCAAAACCCCACATATGATCTCATTCTTTGAACTTGAGATACCCACCAGAGGAAGCCAAAGTAAAATCCTATTATTCACTACAATTTACAAGGGCCTAAACATCCTTTCTTGATTAGTCTAAAATGGTGCAATGCCTCAACGTGTGCCCCCTCAAGACACAAATCATCATAGAAAGGGATCTTGAAAACCTACAACAAACACAAATAAAGTAACCTCCTTTTATGGATTAATCAAAGACGCCCTCACAGAGATCATTCTCAAGATACAAATTGGGCCACAAACCTTCATAGTATTGTTCATGTTCATGCGGTTGAGTCCATTTTTCCTTATCATGGAAGGCCATGGATTCACCACAATAGGTTTGTTCCCACATCACTACATCATAAATTAAAGTATCAACGAGAATGTGTCATTTTCACCCCCAGGCTAATAACCCATGTACCATGGCCTACATCAAATAAGACAATATGCAATTTTGTTTCATGATGTTGCATATTTCCAACATCAACTCAGAGCCACCATGAAGAATATGATAAATTCATCTCTAGTACAACCCCATAATATTTTCTCAATGGTTGTGGGAGATTCACATACATCTGCATCAAGGTCAGGAGTAGTTGCTAGGGATGCACATAAATCATCTAGATTCCTCCATGACAAAAGGAGTAGGGCCTTGAATTCTATGGCATATCTTATGCATGATCTTAGATCACCAGGTTATGTGGTATTGCAAGCCCACAACATTGTAGCCCGCTATAATGGAATTTACTAGGAGAGTTTTATCAATTGTCTACTTGTAACACATGATCTAACCAAGGAAGGCATACACATTCCAGTAGATAGTATACTTATGGGACCTCATTCTAAGAATAAAGTTCCTCATACATACATCCCCGACATCATAGTTATAATCAAAGAAGATGTCAATCTTTCTAAGACTATCATCCCTGTGGAAACACCATAACTCATGCATGAAGTTGATGGTAATGACCATGAGGACTACCCAGGTATCTCACTCAGCATTGAGGAGATCACCCTGATCAATGAAGAACGTTAGGGCATGGAGACAACCCAAAACAATCAACATTCTAAAAATAAGATTATCCTTCCAAATGAGGAAGCTATAAAGCTCATGCCTATCCTCTCCTTTGAACAATCATGCCCAAAGAAGTCTTACGTAGTAGAAATTAATGACAATCACAAAGGTGATCTTGTTGGTAAGGTGAAAATCACTGATCCAATCCTCAAAGAGATGAAGACATTGTCTTCTTCAACTAGTCATGATCCTCTCTTGATCTTCCATGGGTGACCAAGACACCATGACTTTGAGAGTATATCTCCCTAAGCCATGGAAGAAGATTATGAAGTTTCAAAAATTACTTTGATGATGCCTACAACATGATTGAAGGATGGGGTGTCAATGCCATCTTTGACACAAAAGATGTCAAAGGCCCTCAACCCCTAATTTTCCCAATGTAGAATGTTGATGAGGTATGGAACTAGTGCGTAGATGACTGCAACATCCTGAGGATCGGGTCATCTCAAACAAGAAAAATAATCCCATTAGAGGAACATCATTTTTATGTGGTAGGTGCCCCAAAGTGGCTATTTACTCATGCTCTACAACATCCTTTATCTTATGCTTAAAATCTTAAAAATGTGCAATATCTACAAATCACAAAAATTTGAAAATTTAGAAAACCTAAAAGTAGTTGAAGACAAGTTGGATCTCTAGGAGTGTGTTGACTATTCACCAAAGTATCACACATTGACAATGAAAAAGACACTAAGTTTGAAGATTTCCCCATCCCAAAATATATGATAAAGGAACATCAATGTCTTCATATTGAATATGAGATGGAGATGGTGAATCTCATCTCAGACCCCCAACAACATGAAGTTAAAGTAGGGGTACATATTCCTCATGATATCAAAGACCAATTAATAGAGTTTATTTTCCACTACATCATCATATTTACATAGAGAGACTCTAACATACCTTGGTTGGATGAGGTGATCATTGTTCATTAACATCTCATTATTCCTAGTGTTTTCCCTATCAAGAAAAAGGCTAGGTGGATGTAGCCTGAGTGGAGCCTCAAGATTAGGGATGAAATTTTAAAAGTAGTACACTATTTGTTTAGAGCCAATCAACTAGCCTACATGGCTCACCAACTTTGTTCCAATACCAAAGTAGGATAGAAATGTACAGATGCATGTGGACAATTGTGATATTAACAAGGTGTCTACAAAATATGAGTTTCCACTTCTTCATATAGACATACCCATCCACAATACAAATAGAAACATGCTCCTCAACTTTGTTAATGGGTTCTCTGATTACAACCAAATCAAGATGTATGTCATAGGAGAATAAAGAGAAGACAATCTTCATTAGAAAATGGGGTGTGTTCATCTATTGGCTAATGGCATTCTATCTCAAGAATGTCAAGGCTACATATGAAAGAGTGATAGTTGTTGTCTTTCATTATGTGATGCATGGAGTTCTATGTGGATGACATGATAGGAAAATATAAAAGACTGGAAGACCACATCGCCAATCATCAAAAATCTCTTTTAGTAATTGTGATGATTCTCTCTACACCTGAATGCAGCCAAGTGCACCTTTGGGGTTAAGCTAGGATAACTACTTAAGTACATTTTCATACAGAGAGGAATCATAGTAGACCCTGCCAAGGCGCAATTCTATCAGAGAAATTTCCTCCCCTAGAATAGCGAAGGAGATAAACATGCTACTCAGTCACCTTTAATGCATCAACATCTTCATTACCACTTTTATTCCCATACATGTGCCAATTTGCAAGCTACTCAAGATGAAGTACGCCTGTGGATTAAATCATAAATGTGAAGAAGTGCTCTAGAAACTTAAAAACTATATTTTATAATCCACCAATGCTAAGGACGACATTGACAAGATACCCTCTCACCCTCCAATTATTAATCTTCAAAACATCTAATCATAGGATCCTAAGTGAATCGACAACTGATGGTGAACACAAGATCTACTATATATTAATAAGTCCAATGATATGAGGCCCTCTGTAATATACTAGATTTTGGTATGAAATTTAAATTTTGAGCTATTATTCGTTATCCTCTCAAATTAAAAAAAAATTGTGCGAAATATCCATTCATATTCACATTTCAACATAATCTCTTTGACATTTTACAACTAAACAACAAATTTCCCTCATTCTGATGTCGTGACCCCACCTGAAATCCATTATTGAATATTTGAACCCAATCATGGACTGTTTCCATTGGAATCACAGAAAATGACAATTTAATTATTAAATAATTATACTTTTATAGTTTAGAGAGTAAGTTTATTAAAAGCCCCACCATCATAAATTTGGGAGTTAGGATATTTAAAATATAGACTATTGCAAACTAAAACCTTTGTTAAAATCTTGAGTCAAAAGGGTAGATAGCTTATTAGTTATAAATGCTTAAAGTGAATCAACGAGAAAAATAAATTAATATCCAAATTTATGTTTCGGTCAAACCAATAATTGTTAGTCCCTAAACCTTGTTCTAACCCTAGCAGCCTTGAACCAGTAGTTGTCATTACAAAAGTATGACATCATAAATACCCAACCCTCTCTTCCATTCTGATGATCTTGACCTAGTTGAAGTCATCATCCATTCCCCTACATAGAATGACCAAGTCCGAACCTTAGCCAAGCACCACCATATTCTGTAGATCTAAGTGACAATACTGTTATAGTCACTCCTCTCTATGAATTGAAACCTCCTCAGAATGGATTGAGGCCATCAAACCATGCCCCTCTCTAGTAACATCAAATCCCTAGACTCCTCCCTTGACTCCTATAACTCTTGGGCTTGAGAATGACAACCCAACATCATTTTCAACCCCAAACCAACCAACCACAACAACACATCTACGCACTCATCACTGCCAACGTCAATATTGTTGGCATCATCTACAACTTGCTAGGAAGCCTTGTTGTTGCACCATATTCCTCTCCATCCCAGTTACCCTTTAGACCCCTCGAGCCACCTATTCTGATCCTATGATCCCCAAACAACCATCATCTATAGTGCAACCCCGACTATTGGAGCTACGTCCTCTAATGTGGACCACCACTCCACCATTATACCCCTAGTATCGATCAAGTCTTATTGCTGACCCCTTCCAAACTCTCGAAGATAGTGGGCAAAGAGAAATACAATGCTTCCTATCACTGTGGACCTTCCTTAGAAACCATCTACTGCCATGCCTTATCTTCCCTTCCATCTACTATGCTGGCTAGTGTAGGATGCAACCAACAATGACAATCTGTAGCCACCCACCATCACCACCATGACAACAACACTGTCTCCATATCTACTTGGGCTACGTCAACCAACTCAGAAGGAGCCACAGCCAAGTTGTTGCGGTGAGACACAACCATCATGGTACATGTAGAGGTATCTAACCCCTCACCCTAGTCCCTAGTCCATGCTATTTACAATTAACTAGTCAAGGTACAAGCTTGGGTAAATGGGTTTAATCCACATATGCCATACTATGACATATACTCAGAAAATTATAATATAGATTATCTTTAACACATTAGTATATGTCAATTTCACAAGGCAGTATTATACAAATCATTAGATCCATGCCTAAGAAATATATGTCATGACCCCTCTCCTATTATAATAAAACAACTACCTAAGTTTGTATGTAATTGAATATATACGACCCTAAACAAGAAATATAAAGTGAATAATGGAGTCCTAAACATGAGCCAAGAGTTACGAGAAACCATCAAATGATGTAATCTATTACCATGAGTTATAGTTCTAAAATATTTGACCTTAATTGCAGTAGTTTTCTTCAACTATGCCATTATTGTAAACCCTAGAAATATGGAAACCACACCATATTAGATAAGTACCTTCTCTCATATAATTGTGTATCATTAAGAGTTATGTACATTTATGATATATATATTAGTACATTATAATACATTAGTACAAATGGGTATTTGTGTAATATATGAATTTATAAGCTATAGATATTATTAACATTATTAATGATTATCATATCATATGTGTACATAGTTGCGACCACTAATGGGAAGGAACCTAATGATTCAAGATGGGACCTTTCAATAAAAAATGTGAATTATTAAATATTATATTAACTAAGGGGGCAAAATAGTAATCTCACCTAATAAAGACTTAAGAAGTGATTTCCAAGGCGAAGAATCATCTACTAACCCTAGTATATCCTATTTTTCTATATTTATGAGAACTTGACATCTTTGATTTGTGTGGACATCTCGAATGGAAATTCTTAATTGGAACAACACATGAATTCTTGATTCTTTATCGAACTATTTATTTTCCCTCTTGAGTTGCATTTACACAACTTTGTAAAAGTGGTGAACCCATTAATTTATCCTTTTTTTGTTGAAATTGATATGATTAAATTTGAAAGTTGAACATTGTTAAGAAATTGAAATATTAATATATTTTGATATTGGCACAAAAATTCGAAATATTGGCTAAGAGCTTTATCTCACTAGATTTGGTGAGACACGACCCCCAACCCTGCATAGTGAATAATAGACAATTAGAGGTCCCCTAGTACTAGTTACCCCCACATGCAAAGTCTTGTTGTCTCATAGAGGGGAGAACACTAGGCAGCTACACACTAGAAAAGACAAAATATTAGACTACTTTTTCTAATAGATAAATCTTTATATTTTGAATAATTGAATATCTTGATGTGAGTTTTGAGACAAATTGTTCCATTTTGAAATTTTGATAATATTTTGAGACTCTATGTATTGTTTTCTAGTTACCACTTTGAATTATTGTACCTTTTTGAAATTAGCATGGTAGCTAGAATATTCTCTTGTTAATACCATAGTGCACTAAGCCATCTTACCTAAATTTGATCTCATAATTTGTTTCTTTTAAATATCTCAATAATTGAATTTAGTACCAGCCTAGATGACCTTTATTTTTCCTTTCAATGGGGTCCATGTGTTGTTTTGTTCCTTCAAAAACTCAAGGACATGTGACACAAAGAAGGACAAGAAGAGACGTGCGGGAGTTGTCCTTTGTTGAAGACTAGATAGGATTCAATGACTTTTCTTAATCATGTAATATTATGTTTAAAGCTTTTGTGTTTCTGATGTAAAACATGAATGTAGTTAATATTATTTACATACTTCATATTATTTTGTAAATATTCGACCATAAAGATTGAGTCTTTACACCCTCTACACTACAATTGAGAAGTATTGTCAGGCGTTGATAAATGTTACAAGGGGGATGTACAATTATTTGATGACATATCCTTACAATTGATGTTCAAGTATGATTGTCTCTACTATTTTGTGATCATTGTGATCTTACTAGATGATGTGCCAATTGGTAAGTAATGGTTTCTATGTTTGACATCACCTATATACCAAGGAATGTCCTCAAAGAACAAGCTATGGACAATCAACTTGACAACTCCACACTCCTAGAGGAGGTGACACATGATTACAAATTCCCGACGAAGTCATTGAGATGATTATCCCACCTAACATGGTTATACTTCTAGTTCCAAATGTGTGGAGAATATTCTACATGGCATTGTCAATTGCAAAGGAGCCAGAATTCCACTAACAATGTGGATGAGAGTGAGTCTTTCATGTTGGGACTCCATCTCACGATATCATGAGTCCAGAACAACTAGAAGACATACCATCAAAGCCTAGTCCCATATTAGGAACACATATACTACACTAGAGACTTTGATCACATCTCCTTTCACTTCATTAGAAGAGAATGGGAAAAAAAATCCATGATTCAAAAACCCTCACTTTCTAGATCAGCATCAAAGGGGACCAAAGCATCTCTTTCAAAGCACGTACACTCTCTCAAGTGACCTCCTACATGGCCATTGACAATAAAGCTAAAGACAAATTGAAAGCTTGGTTCCATGAGATCAAAGTGTGTCTAGAGAGTCATGCAATCTATGAAAGCCTCTCTTGGAGAGAGAAAAATATTCTCAAATGAGAGGTCATGCAATACGTCCTATGGGTAGACAATTTGTATCATTGACTCTATAACTGGACTCTTGTCTGATGAATAAGAAAGTATGAATTCTCATGGAAGAATTTCATGTAGGTTTGTGTGGAAGACATATGAGCAAAGTCATTCTAGATAAGAAGATATATCTATTTGGGTATTACTAGAACACCTTGGGGATCTCTACGATCGACTAGGGCTTTCTCCACTCAAATGGTAGGCTTGGGGGAGGGGGCTCCAAGCACCAGCAGAGGCCGACCCTCTCCCCCTGGCCTTTTTCCTCACTCGCTGGCTGCTGGGGTCACCGGGACGAGAGTGGGCGGTGGACTCTACTTCTTTTGTTCCTCCTAGGCTGACGACGTGGCTCTTTGGATCTACAGATCTGAAGCCTGGTGGCGCTCTTGCTGGATGATCGACGTGAGCGGGTGAGCAGAGTTGATCAGGGCATGCTCTGATCTCTCTTCTCATGCCGTTCTGAGGGGGTTTGTGCCTCCGCTTTGTCCTATCTCAGACCCTTGTGTTGGCGAGTTCTCCTTTCTTACCTATTTCCCTCTTTAGTAGTTAGCGGTTGTTGGACGACGGGGTGTTATCTTGTTTTTCTGTAGTGGTCATTTGTTGGTCGCGCCGTGCCTTGGTTTCCTTCTTGGGCGGCCGGCGAGATCGGGCGCCCCTTGGTGCTCCAGGCAGAGGAGGAGTAAGATGAGTTTGGGCTTCGTGCGGGTCTTCCACCCCTTGTTCACAATGGTGGTCGGGAGTGTTGGTGGAGTTCCCGGTACCCTCTACTCCCCGCCTTTGTATCCGCATGATACATCCTTCCTTTGTATCTGCATCGCTAGAGTTTGGCCTCCTTCCCGGGTCCCCTGGTTGGTGCAACCTTAGTGCTCTTCGCTGGTAGTTGTATTTCTTGTCCTGTTTGTGGGGTGTTGTGTCTGTGTTGTTAGGTCTGTGTCGTTGCTTTGGGGTCGAGCTCTTTATCTGGTAATCTTTAGTTGTCTTCATGATGGTAATCTTTGTCAGCAGATTTGCAAACTCCTCTCTAGATGTACTCATAGGTTCTTGTAGATTGATGAATTCCATCCCAGATAGCTATTTTAGACAACCACTACAAGAGGTGGACGGTGCAGAAGCGTACCTATCACATCCCAATATGAGCCTTATGCTATGTCTTTCCGCAAAAGTAGTTGCTTCATGGTTACTTGATGAGAGATGTCTATCTTGTACATGTCGTATGGCTTACTTTTAATGATATTGCACAATTTTAAAAAAAAAACACCATGGGGATGGACTTTTTCCAATATGTACCCAAATTTGGAGTCTACCAGATTGTTGGTGACTATATCCACAGTCCCACAAATGATATATACAACATGGACATGCTTTTCTCACTCTAAGATTGGGGACTTGACATGATAGGGAAGATAAATCCTAACATGTAAAAAAAGAATTGCTTCGTATGGGTCATAATAGACTACTTCACATAATGGGTGGAAGCAATGTCGATAACCAACGCATCAACTCTTCAAGCTATCAAGTTCTTTAAAAACAACATCATAAGACAATAATGGATACAACACAAGATCATCTCTGGCAATAGTACACACATCATAGATAAAACCATGAAAGAGTATTGAAGCTCCTTATCGATCAAATATCATCAAACATTACCTATCGAACCTACATGAATAGAGCCATAGAAATTACCAAAAAGAACCTGATAAAGATTCTAAAGAAGACAATCATTCCTATTCCAATAGGCATGCACACCTCCAAATGGCTCTTTGGTCATATCAAACTTCTATAAAATGTTCCATAAGACCCACGTCGTATTTGTATACATAAGGAAGTGGTGTTGCCAATCGAGGTCCAAATCTCTTCCCTGCATATACTATAAGAAGAAAACATTCATGAGGTAGATAGAGTGGCTTCAAGATCAAACATAACATGTTAGCACACTTGAAAAATGACAAAGAAGATATCTGCATCATGCGAAATGCTATGAAGCCCAGACAACTCGAGCATTCAACAATAAAGTTCATTCCTACAGTTTCTAGAAGGGTGACATGGAACTATGTGTCTTCCTAAATGCCTACTCTAGGTGTAAGTTTAACCCTAAATAGGAAAGTCCCTACATCTTCCATGACATCTACTACTGGAGTGGCCTACGCTTGAAGGACATGGATGAAGATATTCATTTGTACCACACAAATATTGGCCTCGTCAAATGATATTATTGCCTACAACCAAATTTCAAGGATTGTATGTCTCTGGCGAAGAGTCTTGTAAGGTAGACAAAATCTAGCATTCCTCTAAAAATTTATTTAAAATCTACTTAAATACCTAGACACGTAACCCTATGCTTATTGAAGAGGAAAGTCCAGAGTAGAATCTAGGGCTTAGGGGAAAACTAGCATAGTCATTACCATGAGCCCCACCAATGGTTCTCCAACCTAAATAACTACTTGAAATATGTGAAACTTAACAAAACACCTCAAAGTGTTCATGATTTTTGTAAAGTCAAGGTGAAAACCCATGATAGCTATCATGAAAGGATTGCATAAACTATGAGTGCCCAAAGGCAATTAGCATCTAATAATCCTCACAATCAACAATCCCTGACACCTTCATCAGGTACCATCCCATAACGTTGACAAATGTTGGAGTTGAACTAATAGTGCAGTGAATGGAGGGTGAAGTCAAAAGTTCAAAACTGTTGCGGATGTCTGCACCTCACCACTGCATGGACTAGACCGGGAGCTACAACTTGGGAAACCTTAAATAGGAAAAATCCATTCATTCCTCAAGAAACCATATGCTATCATACTTAGGCCCTAATCATCAATGTCCAATAAAAAGCTTCAATGGAAATATCCACGACAAGTGGATACCTCACTAAAAAAGATCATATAAGCCCTTAAACTGGGTAGACCAAGCTGGTGGTGGATCTCTACATTAAAGTGTGTTGAGAGTAAAGCCTACTGGGGTGTCTCTGAAGCCTGAACCCTTGGCCCAAGTGCATAGGGAGTCCCCTTTGATACACCCATTACATGACATGACTTTAATACTTTGTATGGAACACAAGTCCAATTGATCCCTAAACCATCTTCTCCCCTATCATGCAGGCCCCCCTCATTGAAAATAGGCTATGAACGTCCATAGTGAGCGACCATATACCATTAGGAGACCAATGGGTTGGTGGCTAAGAATATTTTGGGGTAACAACAATTTGTCTTCTTAAAGAAAAGTGGGTAAAAAGGAGGTGACCACGGCACATGTAAGTTTCTTTTCAAAACCTACAACCATCATTGATTCATTGAATGCATAGGTACAAAGTCTAGATTGTCTCAGTTGCCTAATTTCTCAAAAGGAGGTTCATACTGATATGTAATAAGGACCTAAGTTCAAATACATAAAATACATGACATAGGGAGTACCCATAACTGGTACCATGTATCATGAAGTAAATAATTTTTTTCTCAAAACAAATCGAGTTCAAAAACTTGGCTCTTCATGCCAACAAACAAATAAAAAACAACAAAAGATAAATATAATCATTTCAGTTCTCTAAAAGAATCATATGGTACTATTGTTGAAGGCCTCAATGGAAACCACTCTAAGTTCTCAGGACAACAATATCTACCAACTTGAAACTAGTATCAGGTGAAATTTTGTCAATTCAAGAACACCATCTCCTCAACCTTTTGATGATAATTGAACTACCTCAACACTGACATATAGAAGTATGCAACATAGCTTTCAAAATGTGACAATATGATCAACCACTAAATTTAGAGCATGTACACTCCAAAGTCTAAGTTCTCAAGATAGAATTCCATCCTACTCCAATGCAGGTATGGTTATGTCAGACTAGCAAGCCACCATTGTAGATCGCCACCTAGTTGTAAAGGCTCACTGACCTGAATGTCCTATAGAAAGAACTCCATCTAAATGATGTAGTGAGGGTTTGGAGACTCTTCTAGGTGAGCAAGACCAATGTGCAATCCCATTTAAATCTATTGGATCCTAAAGGTTCTCCTCAACTTACCAATCGATTGAGCATTATCCAAGCACTCATATACCTCAGTTAGTATCAAAGGAATGATGTCTTCTCTCCTCTAGATAGTAGCAACCACTCTAGAAGAAACAAGTGTCACATGAACCACAATCTCTCTGATGAATAGCTCAGCCAGAATGAACAAGGTGTATTCTTGTAAATAGGATGTTGGTAGTAACTTCTATTATATATAATGCTATATATTAGCTAATCAGGGTTTCTCTCTACTAGACCACTAGCATTACTTTGGTTAATGTTATTTTGTGTCTCTAGTACATCATACCTTTAGATAAGGCTATATATATGACTGTTTGTAACTTTGATTATCACATTGAGAGTTTCTCTTCACATGGTATCAAGAGAAACCCTCTAGTTTACAAAAAGCAGCCTTCTTTTCCCTCCCAATGCCACTCTTCTTCTTCTTTCTTCTTTTTCTCTTCTTTCTTTCTTCCATCCTATCTCATTCTCATACAACTCTTCACTCAACACTACTAGCTAGATGCAATAATGCGAGTTGATAGCCTTCATAACTTGTCACTGGGCATGTGGATGGTAGTCATGCACTAGCAAGCTACCACTTCTAGTAGGGAGGTTGTATGAAACAACAATATCCATCGTAATGTATTGTCTAGGGAGATCCGTATTCTGTTTTCCATATCTTAAGTAGGGGAGTCCTAGGTCAATGTCCCCATTGGAGTTGCACCTACGACACCTATATTGGGTGCTTTTTATCATAGAAGCCTATGTAAGAATCCAACTGGTACTCCTCCCCTTCACCATCACCCATTAGATCTGACCGGTGGCATTTTGGTGTTGGCATAGTAGGGGTTTGTTTCTAAACACAAACTGTAACTATCTCAACCTTCTCTTTTTTTAGTAATTTTTTTCAACATGTAGTTTTTATATGTACATGAGTGAGTTCCATTAATTGTTAGGAATTTATTATCTTCTTCCTATCAAAGAGCATTATTCATTTGAGAAAGCTAATAAGCGTGCTTATTTTTTTAATTTCTCCTCCCATTGTGCATCTTACGAATGATTTCTCATATCCATTGTTCGTTTACTACTGCACTACTATAATATCCTTATCCACTATTGTTTTACCTGTGTGACTACATTGATATCGTGATCCACCCACATCCTACCAATGTGACTTTTTCATCCTATCTAAAGGCACGCCTGATGGATGAGATTCTGTTCAGACTGTTGATTATATTGACATGCTCCTATGTCCATAATCAAGTTGAATGGAGGTAATTACCTACTTTGAAAGAATTCTATCCAAACTATCCTAGAGTCTAGATAAAAGTTTAAATTCTATGAAAAACCTGATGAGGATACCTCTAAATGAAAATAGAGAAATATCCAAGTCAGAAGTTGGGTATGGAACAACATGGAACATTTTGGTTTCCACCAATTAAATATGTTATGAAACTAAAAAAACAAATATGGGACACTATCCACTGTCACTACACATAGGATAAAAATCTTTGAGGATTTATAAAATTTAGGATAAATTAGGGCGATAGGACCATGTGTGAGTATTTTTATTCCATTGCCAGCTTGTCTCATCAACTTGATTATTTTCAGTCCATCATTTCTAAGGATCAAACCAAAGATCAAGTCTCTCTTGTCACAAGAAAATCTCTTAATGGTTAATATCTTGCCTATGATTCGATTCACAAAATTTTCTTGTTAGGTGATAACTTTCCCACTCTCATAGACATCTTCTCTCACTCCAGTAGTATGATGTTCACCACTTGTCTCCTATTCCAATAGAATAAGAACTAGCAACTAATGTCATTGCTCATGGATAAGGACATGGTCACAGATACCTCCTTAGGACACAATGCTCTTTTTTCAATAGTTAGGCCATCTAGAGGAAAATGGATATGAAAATAATAGTCATCCCTATGGATGCAATCATAACTCTAGAAGTTCCCATGTTGCCCAAGGATCAGACAATAAGTCTATTACCATCACTTTAGCTAAGTATGAGAAAAATTTGTAGGTCTCTAAATAGGATCCTCCACATTCCATAAGACTAGGGATTCCATGACCATGCAATAGGTTGTGATGTCTTAAATACATCTAGACTCCAACCAAGGTAATGTCAGGATCCAACTTCCCTTGGATTATGACTCTGGGGACGCCAACATATGATTGGCATGAGACACGTTATTTCTTGCACTGAACCTCTTAATCCTACCTCATGTATCACTTTGGAAGATGGATCCATCTAAGTTGTTCAACAATATGTTAGTGTTAACGTCTCACCTAGTATCAGACTTCAATATGCTCATTATATTACTCAATATCCCTTTAATTTATGTCTATTGCAACTTTGCCTTTGGTAGTCATGGTTTTGTAATGTAGGATTCTTAGACTTTTCATAGGATTGGTTTTGGTTCTAGATCTCATGACCTTTAATACATTGGTGATGTTGTTCCATCTTCTTATCTTCTTGTGAGCATGCCTCTTAGGCTTCACCAACATTGCATTCATCCCTCTCCAGAGAAGTTGAAGAACCTAGAACCCTTTTCATTTTGGTTAAACGGTCATCCATGTGTCTCATGTGCATTAGGGAAACTTCCTAGGAGTTCTTTTCCTAGAAAACTAGTCTCTATTCTAAATCTACCTTTAATGTTATTCACAGTCACATTTGTGGTCCCTTTTGAACCACTATTTTTAATAGTTTCCTTTATTTGGTTACCTTTGTTGATGATTTCTCTCACATGCCTAATCATATCTTTTGAAATTCCATGATGAAATGATTGGTGTTTTCCAAATTGTTCATATAATGATTTCAACATAGTTTAATAAATCTAATAATTTTTTTCAGACCAACAATGCTTTGGAAAATTCTTCACCTCATGTGTCTTGTTTTTTCTAAAGAGTTGGAACCATCCATCAATGTTCATGTGCTCACACCCACAAAAAAATGGGGTGGCAAAGCATATAAGTCGTCATTTACTTGATATATCTTGTTCTCTTATGTTTCAAGGTATATTATCTAAGACTTATTGGTCTACAATTGTTCTCATGTGTTCTACCTTACCAATCAACAACCATCTCCTATTCTTTGGAACATGACCCCCTTTTTCATAGTTTTTCTCTAGAAAACAACTTTCCATATTACTTTGCATGTTTTAGGTGTACTACTTTTGTACATAACCTTGATCCAAAAGTAGATAAAATGGATCCCTACTCTATCAAGACAATTTTCCTTGGCTACTCTACCTTTTGAAAAGGTTATCATTATTATATTCAAAATAACTATTGTATGTATGTCTATGTTGATGTTACCTTTCATGAATCTAAAATGTTATTTAATTTTACATCAATATCCTCTCTGCCTCAACCTTAGCCTCCAACTGAGTTTGTGGAGTTTGATCTTTCTTACCGAGTGGATCATGAACCCATAACACACCCTCATGTCATTTTCATCTCCAACCCAATCTAGATATGTATGTAGCTCAAAGAGATATTTAAAGATTGTGGTATCTTGTGAAGGATACCTCTGGTAGGTGCACTTTTTTTCAGATAATGTTGGATGCGGTGTATCTGACTCGAGTAGCACACAAGAGGTTCAGCCGTGAGTTGAATAACAACACTAAAATCAAAAGCAATATTTGGTCAAGAAGTTGTAAGATAGATGTGTTTCCCAACCTTGTGTTGATATTGTTTAGGATAAAAAAAAGGAGTCCCCCTTAGATAAAACTTTATTGTGGTAGTCCATGAGCAAAGAAACATGATTAGAATTAAGCATGGAAGAGTCCTTCAAAAGGTCGAGAATGTACTCATACTGAGATAAATGGGTTCCATGTTGAGAACATATACATCTATGAATAAAGTAGAAAAGTTGTCCTACATGAATGTAGCAAAGATGTTTGGTATGAAAATGTTATTGGAGTTCCTTTTTGGTATCAAAATTTTCCAATCAGGGTGTTGAAGGGCCTCATGGTTGTTTTTGGGAATCTTGATATAGTCAAGTTGTTGGGCAATGGATTTAGAAATATAGGAATGCTTTGATAGGGAATAGGTATAAGATATAGGATGGTGAAGAGTGTAAGAGAGGATACCTTTTTGGAAAGCCATAGGACATGCTAGAGCCTCAGACGTGAACATTGGTGTCAGGTCTTGTGACAAAGGATGGGGAAAGATAGGAGGGGCCAAAGTGAGAAGTAGTTTCTTGTGGATTATTCCAATATTGAGGCACTATACCGTGTCATGGAACACACTTGTTGTGAAATTCGGTGGGTGACATCTATTCTTTGAGAATTAGATTTTCTTCTATCTTCTCCAACAACTCCCAAGTGTGATAACCACGCATATATTCATATAGATAAGAATCCAATTTTTCATGAACGTACCAAGCACATTGAAGATGATTTCCAATTTATGAGAGACCTACTTTGTGACAAGAAGATCAATATGCCATATGTAGAGACTAGAGAAAAACTACTGATATCTTCACCAAGTCTCTTCCACCTTCCTCCTCCTATATATGTGGCAAGCTGGGAATAAACGGTATGAACTCTCCATCTTGAGTCCTTGTATTAGCTAATTGGGCTTAGTCTTCTCAAACATATTATAAATATTATAGTTTATGTTATTTTATGTCTTTGGTACATCATAATATGAGACAAGGCTATATATATGACTCTTTGTACTCGTGAGTCTCATAATAACAAATTTTCTTCATAGAGGCATGAATTGCAGCCCAACGCAGCATCACGCATTGCACTTCAACGAATCCCAAAGTGGTTCCATCTTAGTAAAGTGACAATATTTAGTAAACCATCGAGCAACTTGAGACTTCTTCACGTCTAGGAAACTAACCAGTTTTGTAGCCCAACTTGACTTCTTCAGTGTGATAGGCGATCAGTCATGGAAAAGAAGACGAGTAATCTTAGGCATTTTTTAGGGTTGGAGTCAGAACAACACCCCCAAAATGGACACAATGACTACAAGGGTTCCATAATTGGAATATCACTGACATCAACTCTCTTTTCATAGGGATATAAGCTGGATGAAAAAGGTGATGAATCACACCTAAACTCACCATCTTGACTTCTTTGATCAATAAAGATTTGTAATGCAGCAATTCACCATAGATGAATTCATCGGGGAGTGCCTCAAATGTAGATTCTTGCTTATCACCTGCTTCTCCATGGCCTAGACTCATATAATCTGAGATGTGTATAAAATAAAAAATCTTGCAGACTTATTTATAGGCTTTAATTGTATAAATTTGTATTCCAGAGACATGAGACTATATGTCATTTTCCTCAACAGAATCACACAATGCACCTCAAATAGGAATGTGGATCGAGGCAATATGCCAAAATTACTGAAGATCTTCTAAAGAGACAACTTCTAAAATCTAATTATGATGTGAATATCAAAAAAAAATTCACAATTTTATTTTTACTCTAGCTTTTATTTTCAAATTAAAAGGTCTTATAAATACAAACATAACTAATACATCATATTTCTTGCAAAAAAATACAATACAAAGGAAAATGAGATTGAAGTGCTAATAAACTTCTAGTTATTCAGATTCTTATTCAAAGACCTCAAAAAAGACTTGGCCAATTGCCATTAATCAGTGGAAGAAAGGCCTGAAGGTTCCCACCTCTCATCCCAACAAACAACATTGGTGGAAACACCAATGACCTAAAATGGAGTTGTTGAATGATGCCTCCAAATTGAAAGAGACATCCCTATGATGATAGAAACTTGATCAAATGTCCCTTAATGATGGATATATAGTATGAACTAGGGTTGGTAAAGGAAAGTCATCCACATCAGTGTGTCCCTCAAAATGTTGACTATTCCCATATCCTAGTGGCGTGCTCAAGCTGAAGGGTCCACTACTAGATCTTCTTGGAATGAGGAAGTCTAGCCAAAATATACTAGGAAGGGAGACAAACCTCCCATATCAAATTCTATATGTGACCTCATCCTCATATAATCATCAAAGCCCCAATACACAATAGACAAAGAAGGTGAAGCTTCATGAGGAGGTGGATTATAAACTCATACCCGAAATCATAATGTACCTCAAAAGAATCATAATAAACCACTATAGAAGACCCATGTTAGGAATTCAAATAGAAGACTATAAATAAGAATATTAACACTTACCATCATAGGATGTCAAAAATTATTATGCTCCTCTATGTAAAGAATATTGGTTGAACATGTTTGTAGCACCACTCAAGGTAATTCATGTGTCACCTTACCCCACATCAACTCTCGAGTAACCTGACAGATTCTAAGACTAGAAGGAACTAACCCATGCATAGGGTCATAAGCCCCGTCCACCATCCCACTAACGAGAAGCACACTCACCCATGTACAAGACACTCAATAATGACACAATAAGATCTGGAAAGCATACAGAGATAACGCCTCATAGTAGGCTACACATGCAGTAGTTGCACTTCCACACTAGAACCTAGAGAAAATCTTGAGTCATACCTTACATAGAAAAACAAATTTTAGTCAGCTAAACTACACACAAGATAATATGATGTTGAATAAGTATGCATACCTCATTTATGACCATCATCTCTAGTTTTCATCTCCATTTCTTTTATTGTTCTCTACTACTATTCCCAAACCAATGGTGACATGTCTATAAATTCATAAGTTCTCATATCCCAACAACCGCAAAAGAGAGATAAACAAAATAAGCTTTCCTAAATATCTCAAACTGAAAACTCAAAAAATTAGTAAAGACTTACCACAATTAAGCCTACAAAGCTACCGAAACCCTTAGTAGTCTGGCCCATTTCCCATGTGGAAATGTTTACCACAATACTACTCCTAAGGTTTGATAGTAGGTGGGCGTACACAAATCCACCCTCGTAAAAGGAAGGGGACGGATCTAGATCAAGAAGGAAGGAGAACTAGGCAATATCTCCCCTATTTCACATATTGTTGTTTGACAAGAAATGAGTGATCGACAAAATTAAAATGACCCTAACTGTCACGGTCATGTACAATGGATAACTGGTACCCCGCCTCTCACCGTCATGAAAGAATGTGGCTCTTATACAAGTAAACTTTACCACATACCTAGAGGTCATTTGAGTGTCATCAAGGTTAATACCTATAATGCCAACTAGCTGGTAACGTCCCCACTCCTTTCGATCAGGTAGAGAACATATGGGGATCACACCAAACCCTAACTTGAAAATCTCAATGAACTTTGTAGGGATTATGGCTACCTCACCAAAAGCAAAAGTATACTAGTCTCTATGTATAAGTGCTCAATCAGACGAAGAAGGTAGTGTCAATCAACTATCATGTACAGAAAAAAGCTACCAAAGATGGTCTCCTGAAGGAGATCTAGCTTTTCAATAAGTAAATCGTCATACAACACACCCAACTCAATCCAATAGGTCCGCATATATATGTTCAAAAACCAAGACCCCAAGGAGGCAAAACTAAGTGCAAAATTAAAATCTAGAGAAACAAGTGCGAAATCAAAATTGGTCCTCACATGAAAAAAGTCAAGTTCAAGCTTGACTAGAACAAGAAAAATAACGTGGAGCAAAATTCTCAAGTTATACTTCATCCCCCGCTTAAAGACCTCGGTGATACATGTTCATCTAAAACATGCCCAGATGAACCGAAAACCTATTTAGTCAAAAGAAACTAATACACGATCCTCCTCAGATGTCATGATGCCTGTCCAGATTGTTTATAGATAAGAACCTTCATATTCAAATATGAAATCAACATGACAAAGGTACAAGGCATATCATTGATAATCCATAGTCCTTACATCATCACCTACAACTTTACCATCGATGATGAGTCCTCCTGACGTCAATCATGAGCTGCTATCTAACAATCACAATGAATAACTAAAATAATCTCAACCAGACACCAAATGATTGAGAAAATGCCAAACAACAAAATTAGACAAACCATATACATCACAACACAAATCCTTCTCATCTTCACCCTCCATTCTACAAAGAAGAATGGGTGACCAAAATCCACATTTCATCATTGAGGCCTAAGATGACCAAATAGAACTGCAGAAATGAAATCCATACCTTTCATGAGAAGATGTAGCTGAAACTTGCATGAAAATACTGTTTGAGAGAGTGATTCAAAACTCCACTACCACCACCTCCAAAACCTCTGGGGAGAGATGAAAGAAGGCCGCTATCCACCAGTGAAGGGTTGGCAGATCCACACAATCTGTCAACTCTCTCCTTCTTCTCCTCTTTGTTGTTGCCTCCAATCACCATCGAGCAGGTTGCAGTTGCAGATGCTCACATGAGTGGGAGAATGAGAAGGGTGCGCAATCCTACTCTCATTACCCTATTGTTATTATTATTTTGCAAAAATTGCAAATAATTCCTTGTACTTTCAGTAAATATGCATAACCTTATATAAATTGCAATGAATCACAAAAAATAGAAGAATACAAAAAAGTACTAATAAATTTAAAAAACTTGAGGGCTTTGAATCTTGGCTTAACAATCTGAACTTTCCCTATTCGACAAGAAGCATAAATCATTTGGTCTAACTATGATAACTAGGGTCTTGAATCATGACCTAAAACTAAATTAACTAACAATCTTTATTTTTATATATTTCCCATATCACAACATTAAACTAAAATCACCATCAAACTCATATATATTATGGTCTAGGAGTATGATTGAAACTGAACCAAATCCACTCTATAAATTTTCAAATTTCTTGATAATCTTAGATCTAACTTAAAAATGAACAAAATTGTAATGACCCCACTTCTCAATAACCCCCAATCAAGGGAGACCAAGAGGTTAGAGGCGTTATCCAAAAATTCAGGATCAATGGTTTAACAATTTAATCAAAAATAATTATCAAATTCTACTAACACTAAACTGGAAATTTGGTATTAAATAAAACTTTTGCTTACCTTTTCAAAGTAGGATCTAAGACTTCTATCCACAATAGAAATCTAACTATCTAATCCTCCTTTGGATTACTTAAATTCATCTTCACATATATCACTTCATTGTTTGTCCTTTTCAGATATGTACCTAAAACGTTGACAAACAAAACGTCGGTCAGTATATTGCTATACTAGTATGTGGGGACAAGCACAACATCACAAATAGGCTCTAACAACCTAATCATAGAAAATAGTTGATTAACAATCCAAATTACATTTTGCATGAAACTTCTCAACCACTTTTACCCTAAACCTTGGATTACCGTCTCTTAGGGTTTTGTCCTTGCAAGGGACATAAGGCCGACTTCTCCCTCCTGAGCTTAGTGCCTGGGGTCACCACTCGGGTGCCCAATGGTCTTCCCTCTAGGGCTTGACCAACTCATAACTTCCCTCCGGGGCTTGGTCATGGCATCATACATCAAGGTGGTATGTAGGTTTCAGAAGTACACTCATAGTTATTATTATACACATAGTGACTTTATGAAATTGCAAAATTAAACATCCAATAGTTTAGGTTGCATCCAATCGATAAAACATTCAAAAACTGTTGTGAAACTAAATCGATTACTCATAAATAACCACATACCTGATTTGGAAGTCCCAATGATTGTAAGAGAAGTCCCAAGGATTGTAAGAGAATAATCAATCAAATAGTCAGATAAGCCATGCAGCCAATCACCTGAATCACTCAAGAACAACAAGAAACCTGGAAAACATGTGCAATCCAATTACTACATTTTCATCATGCACTTACTTTATTGAATTGGGATTCCCTCCTAGGGTGTTCCTAAGTGGAATTAGGGTTTTCTTATTGTTTTTTATATTCATTTCTTAACCTTTATTTCTTAGGTCAATTAAATCCTAAAACAATGTTTCTATATTCCAAAACCCTAATTACTCCATTATTCATATTTAAGCCTCTTTATTACCAATTAAGATCAGTTCTAACTTCCTATGTTCCCCCAACGACACGATGGCGGCTAGGTTTCTACAGAGGGAGCGGGCGACCGCCCGAGCGATCTTCGGTTTTAGGAAGGTGACGGCGATGGGGACCCTTCCTTCGGTCCTCCAGGCACGGTGATGCTTGTCTCCTCAGGACTGTCTCTCAATTTCGTCTTGCATGGCCAATAGACGTCCGTTCGTACTCAAGCGGCCACCCTTTCTAATGGCACTACGTCCATGGTTTGTGACATGCAAGACACCTTTGAAGCTTTCCCTGCCCTGTCGGGCCAAGGACAACCGGTCACTGACCCCCAGAGCAACTCTAAGATGTCCTACAAGGACAAGGTCACCCAAAGATCGTGCGAAAACCCAAGAAACTTCATCCGGATTGATGCAGACAAGAACGACACCAAGTTGCTATCTTCAGACATTGGGATCACCACCGAAGACGGCTTCCCTGCCTTCCGCCTCCGCCAAGAAGCCCTAGAAGACCTTCTGAAACCGTGGCAGTACTCTATGGTTGTCAAGCTTCTTGCAAGAGAGATCGGGTATCTCACTCTAAGAGATAGAATTAAGGCCATGTGGAACCCGGTGGGGGGGTTTCAATCTTATCGACGTAGCGAACGACTACTATATCGTTCAACTACAAGCGGAAGATGACTATATAAATGCACTAGAGGGCGGACCTTGGCCGATCTTCAGCTCTACTTAACAGTCCAATGATGGTCTCCCGCTTCTCTGGACAGAGCCGCGCTCCCAAGTATAGTGGTCTGGGTCCGTATCCCTAACCTACCGATCCGCCTTTACCAAAAAGTTCTTCTGAAAGAGATTGGCAATCTCCTTGGGAAAACCATCAAAGTTGACACAAACACCATGCTTCAGAGAAGGGGTCAGTTCACGCGCATAGCGGTGGAACTCAACATGGAGTTACCACTGGTTCCGGCAATCTAGGTGGACGGTCTCTGCTATAAGGTGGAGTACGAGAATATACCTTATATTTGTCTCCACTACGGAAAAGCAGGCCACGTAGAAAAGGATTGCAAGAAGAAGATAGAAGAGGAGAACGCGGCCAGAAGGACGAGTGTGGAGTCGGGATCCCTCGTCCCTACCCCCACGCCACAACATATGGCAGGCTTCTCCGAGGACATCCATGCCAAGCCGGTAGTGCGGAAGCCGAGGAAGCAACAGGCCCCACAACCACAACGGAAGATGACCCAGGGACACAACAAATTCCAAGGCTTTGAGGTAGAACCAGAGGAAGAGGGAGAGGTCCAAGAAATCATTGACACGGACAAAGTTGCGGAGTGCATCGCTGGTGGAGGAGGCGATGACATTGACTGGAGCCTAAGGAAGAAGAACCACAGATCTACCCAGACACAAGGAGCTTCAATTTCCACCCGCTCACAGCACCCCCCCCCCAAACCACAAGTCCACAGAACCCTACACCCTCACCACCCTCTGCCCCCCCTTCTGATCACACCGTAGCTCGCCCCTCAGGCGACGAGGTCCTTCAAGGATGCTCCACACAACCACACCCTTTCGTCTCCACCCAATTCAACTTGGGCACCGTGAGTTCGTCCTATGTGCCTTACAAAAGCCCAGCCAAAGCCTCCGTTGGAATTCATCTCCGGAACAAGAAGGTGATCCACGCGGGGGACCCTGGACAAGCTTCCACCAGGAAAAGGGGGAAACAATCCCACCTCCAAGATTTAGAGCAGGTCGCGCAGGAGATGGGGTCTTCTACCCTGGAAGAAGATAACCAATGAAGGTCATGAGTTGGAATGTTCAAGGTATCAGTGACGACAATACCCAGAGCAATTTCAAGAATCTTGTCAACATATATAACGTTTCTGTAGTAGGCATCTATGAACCTCGCTGCAGCGAGTGCAAAGCCACCTCGATCATCAAGAAGTTGGGCTTTCGACACTCTCATAGGGTCGAGGTAGTAGGGTTTGTAGGGGGTATTTGGGTCCTATGGAAGACAGGCACCCAAGTTGATGTTCTCTTCTCGCACAAGAAATTTATTCACCGTCACATTAACAACATCTTCCTCTGCACCTTCGTTTATGGTGGCACCACAAGGGGCAGCAGGAAATTTCTCTGGCATCACCTCAAGCTTCTCGCCTCCGACATCACCATGCCTTGGGTAGTGGTGGGGGATTTCAACATGCTTATTTTCCAATCAGAGAAATTTGGCAGTAACTCCTTCGATAAAGCGAACAACAATGATTTCATTGAGGCCGCAGCCTCCTGCAACCTCCATAACCTCAGCACCAATGGCCCTCGTACTACGTTCAGGAGAGGTCTCCTACATGAGAAACTGGACAGAGCGCTCGGCAATGGCCATTGGCTAGATCTCACAATGTCATCCCTATTTTAGTCCTTGAAAGGAACAATTTTGACCACGTCCCTCTTCTGATCACTCACGACGAACCTTAACATAAAAAACGCCCCTTTCATTGTACATCAGCTAGCTGGTCCGTGATAGAGGGATTTGATACTTTCCTGCAAAGCAACTGGGATCCCAGAGCTTCCTTTGGTGAAGCGGCTCAGGGTTTCTGAGGAAGGCTTCTCAGTGGGCCGTGAAGAAGAAGAAAGAAGACAAAAGAAGGAAATATAGAATTGGGAACACAATCCGTTGGAACCAATTCCAACTGGCTCTTAACTTCGATTACAATCTTGCTAAAGATATTGTGGAGCTACAATGCCAACTGAACGATATTCTTCGAAGAGAAGAACTGGACTGGCAACAGAAGGCTCGTTGTTCCTGGGTCAAGCTTGGCGACAACAACACAAAGTTTTTTCATTCTATTGTCAAAATGAGATGAAGCACGAATAAGATCACGCGTCTGAAAGACCCTAATGGCAACTGGATTGAAGAAGGTATGGATCTCAACAACCTTATCTTGTCCTTCTTCTCTGATGTCTATCAGGAAACACCACTCGATCACTGCCGCCTCTCCAGTGGTTCCTTCATCAGCAACTTTGCCTCTCCTAGCACGGAAGCCTTGGAGGCTTTGGCTCGAGCCCCAGACAGCGACGGGATAAAGTGCTCTCTCGACTCTATGGCGCCTCTGAAGGCTCCGGGTCTTGATGGCATATCCACATTCTTCATCCAGAAGCACTGGTCGACGCTAAAACAACAGGTCTGCAACCTCGTGCAAGGCCCTTTTGCAGGTCATCCATAGAGCCGGGTAGCACGAATTAAACTTTGATTCTCATTCCTAAGGTGCCACATCCGGAATCCTGCTCGTAGTTGCGGCCGATTTCTCTGAATAATGTTTGTTTGAAGCTCCTGTCCAAGGTCATTGCCAACAGATTAAAACCATTCCTATCTGCATGGATTTCACCCTACCAATCCAGTTTTGTGCCTGGTCAGAAGATCAGAGACAATGTTGTTCTCGTCCAAGAGATCATCTACTCTATGGAATCCAAACAGAACAAGAAGCATACCTGCGCCATCAAGCTTGATCTCATGAAAGCCTTCGACAAACTTAGTTGTCCCTTCATCACTGACACCCTCTTCAGAACACACGTTCCCTACAATCTCGTCCATATTATTATGCAGATAATCACCTCAGGAACGACTTCAATCCTCTGGAATGGGGAAGACATTGGATCCTTCAAACCATCTTGTGGGGTGAAGCAGGGAGATCCCCTCTCTCCTTACCTCTTCGTCCTTTTTCTTGAACGCCTGAGTCAATTGATCGAAGATGAACTCTCACTTGGTCATTGGAAGCTTGTTCATTTAACCAGACAAAAGCTTGCCTTCACCCACGTCTGTTTCGCGGACGATATCATCCTCTTTGGGGAAGCTTCTTCTCGCCAAGATACCACCATCAACAGGTGTCTTAATCATTTCGGCCAATCATCCGGTCAGGTCCTATCCCATGGAAAATCTTCGATCTTCTTCTCCTCTAGTACACCGTGGCACATCCGGGCAGTTGTAAGTAGAGTTTTAGATATCAAGGAGACTACGGACCTGGGACGCCACCTAGGTATTCCGATCATCCACAAAAGGAAAAGCAAGTCCCATTATCAATATCTAATCGATAAGATCTGTTCACAGATCAACTCTTGGCAGAACATATTTTTATCTATGGCCAGTAGAGTCACTTTGGCGAAATCCGTTCTCTCCACCCACCCGTGCTACAATATGCAATCCACCCTTCTCCCGGCCTCTACCTCAGACATAATTGATCAATTGATTCGTAATTTTTTTTGGAGCGGCACGCAAGACTCCAAGCAGATGCACTTGGTTGCCTGGAAACATATAATCAAGCCTCCTCACATAGGTGGCCTCGGAGTGAGATCGGCGGCAGGATATAACAAAGTGCTCCTGTCAAAACTTGCTTGGGATTATATACAACAAGGCCCGACGCCTTGGACGAAGCTTATGCAGGCCAAATATGGATGACAAAGCACTGGTTCTACCTATGGCTCGCACACCTGGAGGGGAATTCGTTCCTTGTTGCCTCTCATTCTGAATAACTCATCCATGACCGCTATCTCCGGTGATCGAACAAATGTTTGGACTGACCATTGGGTTGGCAACGCGGTCGTCCCTACCCTTCGAGCAAATCTCACGATTCCAGAGGATATTAGGGACATGACAGTATCATGCCTAGTATCTGACTCTAGCGAGTGGGATACGAGCTTCATCAACTGATGGTTCGATGATCAGTTAGCACGAGCCATTGCTCTTACGCCGCCCCCGCGCCATGCCTACGGTGAGGACCGAAGAATTTGGCTACCTTCCACCAAAGGTGCTTTCTCCTCCAACTCAGCATATAAGATTACAATGAAATTCACCGATTCTTCCAGCACTGACTGCTATGACTCTATTTGGAGCTTGAAGACTCAACAACGTATTAAGACCACCGTGTGGTTAATTCATCATGAAAGGCTCCTCACAAATGACCTAAGAGTCAGGCGCCACCTCACTCTAGACCCATCGTGTGAGAGGTGTTAGGGCCCTCTAGAGAATATGCTCCATGTCATTACGGATTGCCCACAGGCGAAGGTAGTGTGGACCCTTCTGGTACCTCCTGAAGCAACACTATTCTATTCTTTAGATTATATCAAGGATTGTATTTCATATAGCTTGAATTCCCTTAGGAAGTTTCCCAATTGGGACTTTTGCTTTGCTACAACCTGCTGGTGGCTCTAGAAAACCATGTATCTTCACATTTTTGAGAAAAGATCTCTTCCTCCTCAGGTGGTGGTTACTCAATGCAGAGCGGAGATGGTCATGGCATCCCAAGCTTTCTCGCTTCCCCTTGCACAATCCTCTGAGCCGTCCTCGACCACTATAAACTTTCCTATTACTCCTTGGTCATTCATCATCCATGTAGACACGGGAATTAACAAGGAAGAAGGTATGTGTGCTACCAGTCTGATCGTCAGAGACGAGCAAGGTGTCTGGCTTCATGCTCAAGCTCAAAGGTCTCCTGGCACAAATCCTATGTGAGGTGAACTGATGGCCACTAGAGCAGCTCTTCATTACGTGAAACAAGCAGGTATTGGTCCCGAAACTTTAATCAATGATTCAAGGAATGCGGCTAACTGGATTGAAGGTCTAGAGGCACCCCCACCCAAATATGTCCTCCTCTCCAAATCTATTCAGCTTCTTTGCTTGGAGAACCCCCTTTTCAAAGTTGTGTTCCAGAGACGAAGCCAAAATAAGCTAGCAGATTGGCTGGCAAAGCAATGCTTAAAACAACTAGAAGCTTCTGGTTCATGGGCATCCTGCCCGGCCTCTCTTCTTTCTTCTTATCAAGACGATATGCAGTCTTTCTTTAGAAATTTCAATCCTCTCTCGGACACCATGTAATGTTTGATTACTAGTCACTGGTTTTACAAAAAAAAGATCAGTTCTAACTTCATCTTATACATAGGGTTTTCGAAATATAACTCATCCAAAAGTCATAAATACTTAGATTAGGGTTTCTAGGTTTTCCAATACATCTTTATTCATTTGAAACCTTAAAACATCCCTTTTTACATTAAAACTCTATTTACTCATGTTATCTACTCCAAAGCTCCTTTATTCTTAGTTAGACTTAGAATCATCATATCTCTGTCTCAAGTATGAATTTTCAAAATAAGAGCCATTAAAGTAGTATTTAACAACATTAGGGCTTTTAGGCCCATTAATGCATTTTCTTAGTCATAGCACCCTAATTAAGCAAATCATGGGTTGTTAAACTCAAATCAGATTCATATTATCCATTCTAGGGTTTTGATTACACTTAAAGCATTAACGTTACTAACTTTATGCACTTTTCGAATTAGGAACATAGAAAGACTCTGATCATATTTTTACTAGATTCCTCGCATTGTTTTGAATAAGATTCATATATTACATGTACTAATCTGAGCCTATTAATTAACTATGAATTTCACAAGATTTAATTACTTGGACCAATGGGATGGTGACACATCAGTCGTCACATGTATTGCGCCTCTGTGTAACCCGACCAACTTAAAAACATAACAAATTGACAAAATTGCCCCCGTGTGATGATCCAACTCTTCAAGCCTTAGAAGGGCATTTTAGTCTAATGAACTGCTCGTCTTCTTCCTCGTGGAATCCCTCTATTGCGGCTATGACAGGGGTTAGGAGTGGGTTGCATCCCCTTCCCTAGACCCGACGGCCACTAGGGGAGGTTCCTTTGCCTCCACCACACTCTTACACACATAGGGACTCATCTGGGTCGCAACTAGGATGGCCGATTCAAGCCCGCCAAGTCTGCAACCATGGTCGGCCTGTATCCATCCTGCGGGCATCACATAGGTGCAAGGGAAAGTAGATGATGGCCAAGCTTCTCTCCGATGATGTGGGAGCATTGTGCTCTCTTTCTACTTCCCTCCATTGCTCCAAATCGCTCCAGGGGTCGCACCACCCCCCGGTTAGGGTTGAAGGAGTCCGAAGAAACCTTAGGAATTTGAAATCCCTCATGAAGGATAATCCTCATCCTTCGAGATGCATCGACATCCTTCATTTCCCATTATCTTATTTATTCTTTTTATTAAAATATTTCTTTTTCCCTTTTATTAAGGATTTATCTTCATCTTTTATTTTCATTTTTGACAATGGGATCCTTAATTAACAAGGCTCATGAAGCCACACAAGGCTATTTATCAGAAGAATCCATTCCATCACTTAAATCAATCAAATTACATAATCATTTATTGATTGGGGAAAATTGCCTTTCCACCCAAAAGAGCCCAAAAAATTGGGGTTGTAACATCCTTCCCCTCTTATAGGAATTTTGTCCTCAAAATTCCACCAAACATACAAACAAATAAGATAAGACTTCCTCATGTCCATCATCATCTCACATGTGGCTACATCCTCTCCATGGTTCTTCCAAAGAACATTTATCATCTTATATTCTTACATCTGAGTTCTCTCTCACCTTGGTATCTCGTACCCTCATAGGTGACTCAGGATATTTTAGCTCAATAGGTTTGTGGCTTAGTACATGGTTCAGTTACTTCACATAGTGCTCTAGATTAGACTCATGGAACACATCATACATCATGTTATCCTGGGGGTTAGGTCAAACATAAATAACTCCACCAATCCATCTCAAATGGACCCAGGTATTGGGGACTCAACTTCCACATCTATAGCTCAGAGGGGTCAGTTTTTCATAACACATATTCTCCCATAGTGAATTGCATGTCAGTCTGCTTTTCATCAACTCACGACTCATGTCGCCCATGAGCTTCTTAGCCATCGCACGATCAAAGTGACTTCAGCTGCACACACTATGGTCTCTCTAACCTTCACAAGGTCCTTTCACTGACATCATCCTAATGAAGCGGTAACCGACACAGACTCCCTTACAGAGCTTCTTACATCCCGATATTGGGTATGGTGGCTTTCATTACAAGCAAACTCTCTTAAGGCAGGAACTATTTCCATGTATCACCCTAAACGAGCACACACGCTTTCATCATACCCTTTTGTCTGGATCATACTCTCTTGATTGTCTATCAGCACGGGGTGATACGAGGTACTGAACTTCAATCTATCATCGAGTTCATTACGCACCTACTTCCACCACATGGAAGTGAGCTTGAGGTCATGCTCCAAAAGTTGAACTCAGATTATGGTGTAGTTGAACTATCTCTATCTCTCTCATGCATACAGTTCAACCAAATATGTCACATTTACATCACTCTCTCTTAGGCAAGGGGTTAGGTCAACTTGGTAAGGCGATTTACCATAACCCATATTACATCTCGAACTCTCTCGGTATAGGAAAGACTCACCACAACGTCCATGGTGATCCACTCCCATTCCCTCTCAGAGACTCTTCATTACCTATAGCAACTCACCGGGTTACGAATGTTCATCCTTCACCTCCTTGCATGCTTGGCGAGAAGCCACAAGAAACTTTATATACTTCTTCTGTAAGGCCCCTAAACTTGCTTAATGAGTTGAATAAGCTTAATTATCATACATGAGTACTTTTAACCCTAATATAACCTTGTAATATGATTTTAAATCATAAGACAAACTTAAGTTTCAAATTTGGTCCAATTTGGACATTGTTTGAGCAAGTTATCCAATTTTATGCACATTTTAGACTTTTCTACAATTTAACCAATTAAGAGGTTTTCTTTGCAATTTATAACTTGCATAATGTTTCTTGTATATTCTATCATCATTATTGAGCTTGTTGATCCATGGGGAGCCTATTTAAACCTTGGTTTTAAGATGTTTTCTGCAAGGGTATTTTAGGGTTTTCCCCTTCACGGATGAGCTGCCTTTAGTAGTTATCAACTAATGAATTATTTGATTGGCTGTGAAATTCGACAAAGGAAATATAAGAAGGTATATACACATGGTGGGGGATCATCTTGTGTGTGTGCTTGTATATTCTTAATAAATTAAGGCCATGGACACTTGGATAGATACTAAAACTTCAACTTTTTCTTTTTCTTTATCTTAAAGTTTCATATACTTATCCCCAAGCACCAAAACGAGACATTTTCTCTCCACCACTTCCCTCCTTCTCCCAAAATCGTTCTCCCTCTGTGCTGATGTGAATTTTTCTATCCAAGGAAGAAGAAAGTGGAGATGTTCTTGGAAAAAGGATCTACGGTTGCAATTGACTTCATTTTAGGGTTGAAAAAGCTACCTTCTAGTGATATTGACCTAAAAGAGTAAGAATCCCCTTATTTCCTCTGTTTATTTCTTTGTTATACTTTCTCCTAGATTTCTCTAGGTCAAAACCTTGTTGTTCCATGGTAGAAATTGCTCTAAATCTCTAAAACTCTACCTTTCTTGCTCCTTATGCTTAGGGTTTACTCATTTGATGAAGAAAGGTGCTAGATAGACGAATTCATAGCTTATTGTTGGATTTTCTACCCTAACTGCTCAAGATTTCTTCTGTGTGGGGTTCCATCTTCTCATTAAGTTTTATATATTGCTCCACGTTTATTGCTTACCATAAGCTTTCTAGATCATGTTCCTTTTCTGATTTTAGTTATTCCTAAGGTATAATATGACTTAGATCAGGTTGTTTTGACAACCTATGGTGCTAAGCACCTATTAAACAATGGTCAATTTTAGGGTTTAAATCAGGTGTCTTCTTTAAACCATGACCCAATGATGGTACCATTGCAACAACCCTATGATGTTGTCTTCATGACAACTGATGGTCGTGATCAATGGTTTCATATGATGGTGACAACCTATGGTAACCCCCTTAGATCAGGTTTTGGATCAATTAGAAGTATAATGACCAACCATTAAGTACCATATTGATGGTATCAATCAATGATGACATCAACTTAATATTTGATGTTGATTAATGAATATAGTGCTGATCTAACAACCTATGGTGATTTAATGATCACTAATGATGGTGGATCAGGCCTCTACAACCTATGGTGAGTTAAGCATTGTAGTTGTTGCATCAATAAATCCTTAGACCAATGGTTTCTTCAGTCACTTGATGCAATGGTTGAACCTATACTGTAACTGATGGTTTTAACATATGAACATGACCCAATGGTCAAGATCTAATGTTTCTTCTTCCAATAAAGCGGAATGATGGATAATGTAATATGTTGGTCCTAATAATGTGATTTATATGGTTTCCTTTATATGATCAACTTAAGTAGCTTACTTATTGACAATGAATGGCTTGTTTTAACTGAATTGTTGATTGTGGCTCTTACCCTACTCTCAATGGAACTCTGTGTTATTAATCAAGGGATGTCTAGGGTTAGACTCTTGCTAGAGAACAAATCAAGGACTTCATAGGTGGTTTATCCAAGGTGATTACTTATGTAAACAACCTATAGTCTTACCTTTTAAACATCCAACGATTCTGGGTGACATTGTGGTATGGTGATAGGGGTTGAATGATGATGGAACAAATAAAGGGTTACCCTTAATAAGGTAGTTTTACCTATTTACTCATATGAATAGAAGGGATGATAACCATTTTGTGTTTATATGTAACCCTAATGAGGTATAGCTTGTTATACCTAGCTTTAATATAACTAAATGATGGTAATTGGGTATGAATAGTCCTTGAATGACTAATATAATCATGGAGTACTCTCTTATTATTGTTGAAACCTTAGTATGCTATAACCCTATGGTTACACCTTGATTTATGTGTGGGTTCATACTTGATAATAGTACATAATGTGATGGTGATGCTTCACCTTATGCATCCATGATCCAATCGGGATGTCGTGAGTTAGGGTTTGGGTATAAGTGATGATTAGTAACATTGATGTAATTTATTATGATGAACCTAACTCTAATGCCAATATATAGAGATGAGTATTCATGTTTAACATTTTTATATGATGGAACGATGGTGGAATAACCTCCTTAGAATTATCATAACCTTAATATGTTAATTGGTGGTTATCATATCCCCATGGTTGATACTTTCTTATGCTAAACATGTAC
This sequence comes from Alisma plantago-aquatica, assembly GCA_963693085.1. Classification (NCBI taxonomy): domain Eukaryota; kingdom Viridiplantae; phylum Streptophyta; class Magnoliopsida; order Alismatales; family Alismataceae; genus Alisma; species Alisma plantago-aquatica. The sequence continues at coordinate 1,065,747,648 of OY856412.1, forward strand.
ATTATGAATATGTTGAGGTTTAATCATATCTAGATTCCTTGCATATTTATGTAATAAAGGAATGTTCTTAATGTTAATATAACCCTGCTATGATTTTTCATGAATATCTCCTAGCTCATTAATTGAATATTGTGTTGATCAGATGTAATATTTGTAAGTGATGTTGTTGAGCCTTGTTATAAGGCATCCAAAGATAATGATGATCTTGCAGGGAATAGTACAATGGTCTTAATGACCTTTGGGCATGGCTGAGCCCTGAATGAGGTGTAATACTCTTGTGTTGATAAGGGTTGATACCCTATGATATTGTGAAAAGGATTTATATCATGTGATAGTATGATGGTCTTAATGACCTTTGGGCATGGTTGATCCCTAAATGAGGTGTAATCATATTGTGTTGATAAGGGTTGATACCCTGTGATATTTTGAAAGGATTTATATCTTGTGATAGTATGATGACTAGTGTGGTCTCATGAATGGCAAGTGAATAGTACCATGTGATGATGAGATGAAAAATATGTTTTATACATTTTATATCTTTTCAAAGCTGTGATATTTATATGATATCTAGAAGTGAATTAGGGTTTGTATGTCTACTTGTTTGATGCAGCCTTAATTCACCCAATTGGCATAACTAATCAAGTGCAACTCTAATCATGTAGTGTCCTATGCCGTAGAACCATCTTCAGTGTCAGAACTTGTTGGATGGTGTAACGAGTATTCCTAAGGGAAACTCGGAGCACATATTGTTGAGTATGTGGGGGTGGTAGGTTCAGAATATATCCTTGTCATTCACAATGCAGATTGTGGAGGTTGGCTATGGTCATGCCTCATACATCTGATGTGATTGAGAACAGTTGTGGTCGTGTCTTGGTGATTATAACATGATGTGATTAGAGGATAACTATGGTTGTACCTCAGTGATTGGGTTTGAATACCCTAGTTTCTAGTATCATGACCTATACCAAGGTCAGACTAGTGGTTATCCACTTGACTATATGTCACTGTGGTGGCAACTTTGATGGATATGTCACTTCCTTCTGACTCGTACTGGTCAAGGGGAAGAGATCTTAGGATACCGACACTCCTAGATCTTATACAGAACCGAATAGCCCTTCGTAGGGATCGGTTGGACTTTGAATGGTACGATTCAAATTCCTCTGGGCTAATAAAAGATGTAATATAGTCGTGCATCATATTTGTTTAGGGTTATACATGACATTTCACATTGGATGATAACCCTTGTTTGTTATCTTTACTTAAAGATGATGTTTAGTGCAATTAAGAGACAGTAGATATACTTATGTTTTGGATATGCTTAAGATTATAGATTCTTACATACAATAGCCATGATTATGTTCATAACTATACTGCTACTACTGATTATAATCATGATGCTAGCTATCTCATGTTGTTAGTTATATTTAGCATGCTAGCCATGCCTTTGTAACTAGAGATGCATATACTGCTAATCATGCTTATCCAGATAGTTGTGCTTATGTTGTTTGCTCTTCTTATGATGTTGATATGTTCAACCAATTAGACATGCTCATGTTGTTAGCTATGCAATGTTATTAGACTTGCTCATGTGGCTATATATGCGTATCCTACTGAATTGCTTAGATTGTCAATAAGATAAAGGATGATAGTCGGGCTAATGATGATTGTTATTATCTTCTCCTTTATGTATTTTGTTAATCATCAATATTTATGATCTTATTTGTTATATCTAATTAATCTTTTTAACTATTTAATTACATAAATATGTTGTAATCAATAAATGTTGTTGAAGGTTATATCTCTTGCTGGGACATGGGTCTCACCCTTGTGGTTTGCCACATTTTTTTAGGTAATCGGAAGTGACAAAAACAAACATGTGTCAGCAGAGGGGCTATAGTAATGAATCTTTGAGAAAGTTAATTAGAGGTCTAGTGTGTCCTAGTTTTGTCCCTATAGGTCCTGGCATGAAAAGTTTGTATATGGTGTTTTTAACGACTCAAAATTTTGTCAACATTTTAATGCTTGTTTGTGTGATATATATGAATATTGTTCTCCTGTGTATATATGTTGTGGCTAAGGTGATAAATCAATTTATATCAATTCTTGGCATAGTATGGATATAATAAAGATGATGGGCTCTTATGCAAATGTTTCTGAGCAAGTGCTAACGTTAAAATTGGTTTTAATTTACCCATATTTTTGGGTATGTGATTAATTACTGATTGACTGTGTTTTATGTTTAGAGTAATCTCGTTTAGTGTAATAGGTTATCACAAGTTGGTATCAGATCTTTAGGTTCACTGAGTCTATAGAGACACTAGGACTTAAGACTAGGATGATGTCTAAGTTAGGAACGTGACACAAAACATGGTGCATGCTGCCTAATCTTAGTACTTGGATGCCCTGGCTAGGTATTCAATTATTAAAGAAAACATAAGTTTGGAATTCTTAGATTGTTATCTTTCTGATTAATCTGATGAAGTATTCATTTTGAGACAACCTAAAGAGCATAATGAATAAGAAATCATGGTGTGAATATCTCAATCCTACCTTAAAGAAGTTGAGAATTGCATGATAATCTATTAAAACTTGAATGTTTGGTGGCTAAAGAGAACAACACAACACCAAGAAATCTAAATTTGAATACAAATAAGCAAAAGAGAAGTTCTTGAAGATGTTATTCAAGAAGATAATAAAGTAAAAGATAGATAAGTCTATGCTTTTAAAGTGATTCAAGGTATGAAATCCACATAAGATGGAGAGAACTCCAATGATAAGTATAAAATGAGAAGATAAATGAGAGTAATGACAAAGGAATAAGGGGGAATCTGAGTTAATCTCAGACCAACCTATGTGTGTAAGAAAGGGTTAATGTATCAGCATGGCATGCGAAAGAAATTAAGGGAGATGATCCATGTGTAATGAAGAAAATGTGGAATATGATGATTTACATGTTGATAAGTGATTGAAAAACATAATAAAATAAGAAAACATAACCAAGTGTGATAAATTTTCATCAATGAAGGAGTAATGACATATGTTAATCATGATGATTCCTATGCTAATGGCAAGGAACCCAAAATAAAAATGGTAAAATGATACACAAGAAGTTGTAACTTGTATAATGAAAATAGAATTTGTTACCTTTTTGCTAGTTACCCTTGAAAAATACTACTATGGCATGGGAAGTATGTTTCCCTTTGTGTCTTTCCTTTATAGGGCATAGCTTTTAAGTGGATCATTACCACTTGGTACGTGTGGATTCACTGCAAACATGAGGGTGGATAGCTTATTATAGCATATGGTTGTTTGGACTATGGTTCCAAGATCATAAAGTTTATGATGAGTTTGCTTTTGAGCCGTCCAATAATTTGGGAGACTCCTCTTATATGTATTGAAATTTGTTATGTTGGTAAAACTAGATGCGATAAGGACATGGGTTTCTTATAGCACATGTGGTGGATACCAAGGTAATGAATCCTAGTATCCAAGATGTATCAACAGTATGAGAAATATGTGAAGGTTGGAGATGTTTATTAAATGAAAATTCCAAGTGTTTCTCTCCCTTAGAGAGATAAAGAGAGTTGATGATGACCCTATAAATGTTGTTTGGAAGAAGAAGAAAAAGTGATTCTAAATGTTGTGTATGGTTCAGTGATAGCTAGGCAAGACCACTATCAAGGATACATGGTTGTTGGTCAATAGATATGTGATATTGTGTTCCTTTAAGATAAACCTATGATCAAATATCAATGCATAATATTTAGATTGGATGACATAATTCACATGACCATGATGAGTTTAGAGTTATGTCATTTAGACTAAGCAATGTACAAATAGAATTTATAAATAGGAGGAACAAGGTGTTCCAGACATGTCTTACAAGTTATATCAAGATTTGAATGATGACATGTAAAAGTATTTCAAATATGGTCAAAAATATGATCAATATTTCTTCAAAAGCCTTAGGGTGGCCAAAGAAGCAATACCTATGTGACAAGTTGAACAAGAGTGAGATGGGGTTGATTAAATGTCATTATTGGATCATGATATGTCTTCTAAGTAGGTTGTGTAAATCCTAGTAAGGTGAAGATAGTGTTGTTGTTCCACCCCTAACAAGGTTGACTAGGAATGATGTTTCCTTGTATGGAATGACAAGTTCCAACATCAGTATTTCTTTTGATGCTGAAAAAGAACTGCAAGTGTTCCAGTGTTAGTGTATAAAACAAGGATGGATACATTGCCTTTTTTTTGGTTTAAGGAATGGTATGGGACACATGCCATGATTGGTAAAAATCTAGCAAGTATGACTTTTAAGTGATTTGTTGACACAATAGATAAAATTTTTGGATGATAGCTAGAATTTAAAGTTGAACATTACTACTAGAGTTGTATAGATGACACAACAAGTTTATATGTTCAATATTTGCAAATGTCTTCTTATGTGGGGGGTTTCGTGCTGACCCAAGAGGATATATGTATGAAAGATGTGACATATCCATGATATGAAAGTAACATGTGAAGGTAATAGGATGAGGTGCAAAGGAAGTTCCCATCTTTGTTTGCCTTGGATTTCGAGAGCGAAATCCCTATTAGGGGTTTATAGTTCTAAGGCCCCTAAACTTTCTTAATGAGTTGAATAAGATTAATTATCATAATTGAATAGTTATAACCCTAATATAACCTTGTGATATGCTTTTAAATCATAAGAAAAGCTTATGTTTCAGATTTGGTCCAATTTGGACACTGTTTGAGCAAGTTATGCAATTTTATGCACATTTTGGACTTTTCAGCAATATACCAAATTGTGAGGTTTGCTTTGCAATTTATCACTTGAATTATGTTCCTTGGATATTCTATCATCATTCTTGAGTTGTTTTAGCCATGGGGCGCCTATTTTATCCTTTGTTTGAAGGTGTTTTCTCCAAGGGTATTTTAGGGTTTTCCCCTTGACAGATGAGCTACCTTTAGTAGCTAGCTACCTTTAGTAGCTATCAACTAATGAATTATTTTATTGGATGGGAAATTCGAAAAATGAAAGCAAAGTAGGTCTATTATAATGGTGGTGGAGCTTCTTGTGTGTGTGCTTGTATATTTTTAATAAATTAAGGCCATGGACACTTGGATAGATACTAGAACTTCAACTTTTTCTTTTTCTTTATCTTAAAGTTTCATATACTTATCCCCAAGAACCAAAATGAGACATTTTCTCTCCAACACTTCCCTCCTTCTACCAAACTCCTTCTCCCTCTGTGCTTCTGTGAATTTTTCTATCCAAGGAAAAAGAAAGTGGGGATCTTCTTGGAAAAAGGATCTTGGGTTGCAATTGACATAATTTTAGGGTTGAAAAAGCTTCCTTCTAGTGATCTTGACCGAAAAGAGTAAGAATTCTATTATTTCCTCAGTTTATTTCTTTGTTATCCTTCCTCCTAGCTTTCTCCAGGTCGGAACCTTGCTGTTCCATGGTATAAATTACTCTAAAGCTCTAAAACTCTACCTTTCTTTCTCCTTATGCTAAGGGTTTTCTCATTTGATGAAGAAAGATGCTAGATGGACGGATTGATAGCTTATTCTTGGATTTTCTACACTACATGCTCGAGATATCTTCTGTTTGGGGTTCCATATTCTCATTAGAGGCAAGTTTTATAACTTTCTCCAGGTTTATTTCTTACCATAGACTTTCTAGATCATGTTCTTTCTTGAAAATGATGATCTACACACTAAAAAAGTTATGCTTTAATTGGATTTCGATTTTTAAAATGTTTCCTGTTCTGATTTCAGTTATATATAAACATGTGATCATGTGTATATTATTCCTAAGGTATAATATCACTTGGATCAGGTTTTTTTGACAAACTATAGTGCTAAGCACCTATCAAACAATGGTCAATTTTAGGGTTTAAAACTGATGTCTTCTATAAACCATGTCTCGATGATGGCACCATTGAAACAACCCTAAGGTGTTGTCTTCATGACAACTGATGGTCGTGATCAAAGGTGTCATATGATGGTACAACCTATGGTAACCCCCTCAAGTCAGGTTTTGGATCAATTAGAAGTATAATTATCAACCATTAAGTACCCTACTGATGTTATCAATCAATGATGACATCAACTTAATATTTGATGTTGATTAATGAATATAGTGTTGATATAACAACCTCTGGTGATTTAATGATCACTGATGATGGTGGATCAGGTCTCTACAGCCTATGGTGAGTTAATCATTGTAGTTGTAGCATCAATCAAGCCTTGGACAATTGGTTTCTTAGGTTACTTGATGCAATGGTCGAACCTATACTGTAATTTGGGAGACTCCTCTTATATGTATTGAAATTTGTTATGTTGGTAAAACTAGATGAGATAAGGACATTGGTTTCTTATAGCACATGTGGTGGATACGAAGGTAATGAATCCTAGTATCCAAGATGTATCAACAGTATGAGAAATATGTGAAGGTTGGAGATGTTTATTAAATGAAAATTCAAAGTGTTTCTCTCCCTTAGAGAGATAAAGAGAGTTGATGATGACCCTATAAATGTTGTTTCGAAGAAGAAAAAAAAGTGATTCTAAATGTTGTGTATGGTTCAGTGATAGCTAGGAAAGACCACTATCAAGGATACATGGTTGTTGGTCAATAGATATGTGATATTGTGTTCCTTTAAGATAAACCTATGATCAAATATCAATGCATAAGATTTAGATTGGATGACATAATTCACATGACCATGATGAGTTTAGAGTTATGTCATTTAGACTAAGCAATGTACAAATAGAATTTATAAAAAGGAGGAACAAGGTGTTCCAGACATGTCATACAAGTTATATCAAGATTTGAATGATGAAATGTCAAAGTATTTCAAATATGGTCAAAAATATGATCAATATTTCTTCAAAAGACTTAGGGTGGCCAAAGAAGCAATAGCTATGTGACAAGTTGAAAAAGAGTGAGATGGGGTTGATTAAATGTCATTATGGGATCATGATATGTCTTATAAGTAGGTTGTGTAAATCCTAGTAAGGTGAAGATAGTATTGTTTTTTCACCGCTAACAAGGTTGACTAGGAATGATGTTTCCTTGTATGGAATGACAAGTTCCAACATCAGTATTTCTTTTGATGCTGAAAAAGAACTGCAAGTGTTCCAGTGTTAGTGTATAAAAAAAAGGATGGATACATTGCCTTTTTTTGGTTTAAGGAAAGGTATGGGACACATGCCATGATTGGTAAAAATCTAGAAAGTATGACTTTCAAGTAATGTGTTGATACAATAGATATAATTTTTGGATGATAGCTAGAATTTAAAGTTGAACATTACTACTAGAGTTGTATAGATGACACAACAAGTTTATATGTTCAATATTTGCAAATGTCTTCTTATGTGGGGGGTTTCGTGCTGACCCAAGAGGATATATGTATGAATGACGTGACATCTCCATGATATGAAAGTAACATGTGAAGGTAATAGGATGAGGTGCAAAGGAAGTACCTATCTTTGTTTACCTTGGATTTCGAGAGTGAAATCCCTATTAGGGGTTTATAGTTCTAAGCCCCCTAAACTATCTTAATGAGTTGAATAAGATTAATTATCATAATTGAATATTTATAACCCTAATATAACCTTGTGATATGCTTTTAAATCATAAGACAAGCTTATGTTTCAAATTTGGTCCAATTTGGACATTGTTTGAGCAAGTTATGCAATTTTATGCACATTTTGGACTTTTCAGCAATATACCCAATTGTGAGGTTTGCTTTGCAATTTATCACTTGCATTATGTTCCTTGGATATTCTGTCATCATGTTTGAGTTTTTTGATCCACGGGGCACCTATTTTATCCTGTGTTTGAAGGTGTTTTCTCCAAGGGTATTTTAGGGTTTTCCCCTTGACAGATGAGCTACCTTTAGTAGCTATCAACTAATGAATTATTTGATTGGCTGGGAAATTCGAAAAATAAAAGCAAAGTAGGTCTATTATAATGGTGGTGGAGCATCTTGTGTGTGTTCTTGTATATTTTTAATAAATTAAGGCCATGGTCACTTGGATAGATACTAGAACTTCAACTTTTTCTTTTTCTTTATCTTAAAGTTTCATATACTTATCCCCAAGCACCAAAATGAGACATTTTCTCTCCAACACTTCCCTCCTTCTACCAACCTCCTTCTCCCTCTGTGCTTCTACGAATTTTTTTATCCAAGGAAAAAGAAAGTGGGGATCTTCTCAGAAAAAGGATCTTGGGTTGCAATTGACATAATTTTAGGGTTGAAAAAGATTCCTTCTAGTGATCTTGATCGAAAAGAGTAAGAATTCTATTATTTCCTCAGTTTATGTCTTTGTTATCCTTCCTCCTAGCTTTCTCCAGGTCATAACCTTGCTGTTCCATGGTAGAAATTACTCTAAAGCTCTAAAACTCTACCTTTCTTGCTCCTTATGCTAAGGGTTTTCTCATTTGATGAAGAAAGGTGCTAGATGGACGAATTGATAGCTTATTCTTGGATTTTCTACACTACATGCTCGAGATATCTTCTGTTTGGGGTTCCATCTTCTCATTAGAGGCAAGTTTTATAACTTTCTCCACGTTTATTGCTTACCATAGACTTTCTAGATCATGTTCTTTCTTGAAAATGATGATCTACACACTAAAAAAGTTATGCTTGAATTGGATTTCGATTTTTAAAATGTTTCCTGTTCTGATTTCAGTTATATATAAACATGTGATCATGTGTACATTATTCCTAAGATATAATATGACTTGGATCAGGTTTTCTTGACAACCTATGGTGCTAAGCACCTATCAAACAATGGTCAATTTTAAGGTTTAAAACTGATGTCTTCTATAAACCATGACTCGATGATGGCACCATTGCAACAACCCTAAGGTGTTGTCTTCATGACAACTGATGGTCGTGATCAAATGTGTCATATGATGGTGACAACCTATGCTAACCCCCTCAAGTCAGGTTTTGGATCAATTAGAAGTATACTGATCAACCATTAAGTACCCTACTGATGTCATCAATCAATGATGACATCAACTTAATATTTGATGTTGATTAATGAATATAGTGTTGATATAACAATCTATAGTGATTTAATGATCACTGATGATTGTGGATCAGGTATCTACAGCCTATGGTGAGTTAAGCATTGTAGTTGTAGCATCAATCAAGCCTTGGACAATTGCTTTCTTGGGTCACTTGATGCAATGGTTGAACCTATACTGTAATGCATGGTTTTAACATATGAACTTGACCCAATGGTCAAGATCTAATGTTTATTCCTCTAATAAAGTGGAATGATGGATAATGAAATATGTTGGTCCTAATGATGTGATTTATATGGTTTCCTGTATATGATCAACATAAGTAGCTTACTTGTTGACAATGGATGGTTTGTTTTAACTGAACAGTTGATTGTGGGTTTTACCCTACTCTCAATGGAACTCTTTGTGCTGTTAATCAAGGGATGTCTAAGGTTAGATGGTGACTCTTTCTAGAGAAAAAATCAAGGAATTAATAGGTGGTTTATCTAAGGTGTTTAATTATGTAAACAACCAATAGTCCTACATTTTAAACATCCGATGATTTTGGGTGACATTGTGGTATGGTGATATGGGTTGAATGATGATGAAAAATGGAGGGTTACCCTTAATAAGGTAGTTTTACCTATTCACTCATATGAATAGAAGGGATGATAACCATATTGTGTTGATATGTAACCCTTATGAGGTATAACTTGTTATACCTAGCTTTAATATAATTAAATGATGGCAATTGGGTATGAATAGTCCTTGAATGACTAATATTATCATGGAGTACTCTCTTATTGTTGTTGAAACCCTAGTATGCTATAACAAGATGGTTACACCTTGATTTATGTGTGGGTTCATTCTTGAGAATAGTATGGAATGTGATGTTGATGCTTCACCTTATGCATCCATGATCTAATGGGGATGTCGTGAGTTAGGGTTTGGGTATAAGTATTGATTAGTAACATTGATATAATTTATTATGTTGAACCTAACTCTAATGTAAATAGATAAAGATGAGTATTCATGTTTCACATTTTCATATGATGGAATGATGGTGGAATAACCTCCTTAACATGATCATAACCTTAATATGTTAATTGGTGGTTATCATAGCCCCATGGTTGATACTTTCTTATGCTAAACATGTACATTATGATTATGATGAGGGTTAATCATATCTAGATTCCTTGCATGTTGATGTAATAAAGGAATGTCTTTAATGTTAATATTACCCCTCTATGATTGTTAATGAATATCTCCTAGCTCATTAATGCAATATTGTGTTGATCCAATGTATTATATGTAAGTGATGTTGTTGAGCCTTGTTATTAGGCATCCAATGATAATGATGATCTTACAGGGAATAGTATGATGGTCTTAATGACCTTTGGGCATTGTTGAGCCCTGAATGAGGTGTAATACTCTTGTGTTGATAAGGGTTTATACCCTATGATATTGTGAAAAGGATTTATATCATGTGATAGTATGATGGTCTGAATGACCTTTGGGCATGGTTGAACCCTGAATGAGGTGTAATCATCTTGTATTGATAAGGGTTAATACCCAGTGATATTGTGAAAGGATTTATATCTTGCGATAGTATGATGACTAGTGTGGTCTCATGAATGGCAAGTGAATAGTACCATGTGATGATGAGATGAGAAATTATGTTTTATACATTTTATATCTTTTCAAAGTTGTGATATTTATATGATTTCTAGAAGCAAATTAGGGTTTGTATGTCTACTAGTTTGATGCAGACTTAATTCACCCAATTGGCATAACTAATCAAGTGCAACTCTAGTCATGTAGTGTCGTATGCCATAGAACCATCTTCAGTGTCACAACATGCTAGATGGTGAAATGAGTATTCCTAAGGGAAACTCAGAGCGCACACTATTGAGTATGTGGGGGAGGCAGGTTGAGGATATATCCTTTTCATTCACAATGTAGATTTTGGAGGTTGGTTATGGTCATGCCTCATACATCTGATGTGATTAAGAAAGGTTGTGGTCATGTCTCGATGATTATAACATGATGTGATTAGAGCACAACTGCGGTTGTACCTGAGTGATTGGGTTTGAATACCCTGGTTTCTAGTTTTGTGACATGTACCAAGGTCGGACTAGTGGTTATCCGCTTGACTATATTTCTAGTGTCATGACATGTACCAAGGTCATAATAGTGGTTATCTACTTGACTATATGTTGATGTGGTGGCAACTTTGATGGATTTTTCACTGCCTTTTTACTCGTACTGGTCGAGGGGAAGAGATCTTAGGATACTGACACTCCTAGATCTTGTACGGAACCAAATAGCCCTTCACAAGGGTTGGTTGGACTTTGAATGATACGATTCAAATTCCCCATGGCATAATAAAAGATGTAATACAACAATGTAGCATATTTGTTTAGGGTTATACACGATGTTTCACATTGGCTAATAACCCTTGTTTGTTATCTTTACGTAAAGATGAAGCTTAGTGCAATTAAGAGATACTAGATATACTTATTTTGTAGATATGCTTAAGATTGTAGATGCTTACATACAGTAGCCTTATTATGTTGATAACTATACTGCTACTGCTGATTATAATCATTATGCTAGCTATCTCATGTTGTTATGTTTAGCATGCTAGCCAAGCCTTTGTAACTAGAGATGCATATACTGCTAATCATGCTTATCCAGATAGATGTGCTTATGTTGTTAGCTCTTCTTATATATGATGTTGATCTGTTCAACCAATTATACATGCTCATGTTGTTAGCTATGCTGTGTTATTAGACTTGCTCATGATGCTAGATATGCATATCCTACTGAATTGCTTATATTGTCAGCAAGTTCAAGGATAATACTCGGGCTAATGATGATTGTTATTACCTGCTCCTTTATGTATTTTGCAAATCATCAGTACTGCTAATATTATTTTTTATATCTAATTAAACTTCTTAATTGTTTAATTACATAAAATGTTGTAATCAATAAACGTTGTTGAAGGTTATATCTCTTGCTGGGACATGGGTCTCACCCTTGGGGTTCACCACATTTTTTTTAGGTAATCGGAAGTGATGAAAACAAACATGTGGCAACAAATAGGAGCTATAGTAATGAATCTTTGAGAAAGTTGATTAAATGTCTAGTGTGTCCTAGAGTCATCCCTGTACTCTCAGGTCCTTGCAGAAAAAGTTTGTATATGGTGTTTCAAAAGAATCAGAATTTTGTTAGCATGTTAATGCTTATTGGTGTGACATATATGAATATTGTTCTCATGTGTATATATGTTGTGGACAATGCGATAGATCAATTTGTATCAAATTCTTGGCATAGTATGGAAATAAGAAAGATGTTGGGCTCTTATGCAAATGTTTCTAAATAGGTGCTGACGTTGAAATTAGTTTTAATTTACCCATATTTTTGGGTATGTGATTAATTAGTGATGATTGTGTTTTATGTTTTGAGTAATCTCATTTAGTGTAACAGGTTCTCACATCTTCATCTCATATATTCAAAGTACTACTGCAAACTTTAACTATCTTGATAATACTATGGTGTACTTAACATCATGAGCCTCTGCTTGTCTTGATTCCTCAAGGTTGGCTCCTTAGAAACCCTAAAACACTCTAGTAGGGGGTTTCACCACCTTCTACTTCAAAGAGGTGTATCTGAGGTTCTTACAACCATCCTTCTATATCATCAAGATCTAGGCTAGCTAATAAAGAAACCACTTTGACCAACAGGTCTGATGGTACTAGAGTGTTAGCCCTGTATGTCTCACGAACTTAGGGTTCACCAAACAACCTCTTCTAGCCTCTCTACTGGCAAACAAGACATCCGTGTCTCGACAAAGAGCATCCATTACCACCTTACATCCTTATGTGCTAGGAAACGATGAAGTCATAAACCTTCATATACTCCACTCATCATTCTCATCTCGGATTTACATCTAACTGAGTCAAGAAAACTCCATGCTCATCATCTTGGTTATCAAAATCAAACTTATATAACTCATAAATTCCATACTTCCCTTGATAAGAACGTCCTCATGATGACTACCTTAGTTCTTCTCATGATTGTAAACCATCCACTCCAGGTACTTTCCAAAAGGTATGATACTTTCTCTATCCTCAAACATCATAGCAATGTTTCAACTCACATCATCTTTATCCTTAGTGTATGGCATGTATATTTCCCTATCTCTCACCCCCATAACGAGAGGAAATAAGAATTTGGCTACAGTCCAAATAAAAAGTTCATCCCTTTCCAAGAGTAGAGATGTTGCATCACACATCGCCAATACACTTTCCAAACTAAGTTGAAATATACAACACATGTATCCACATCATAATCAACTCGATCATGGTTCTATTCCCATGGGAAGACTTTTCTCATCACCTTTTGGATCTTAACATATCTCCTTTATGTACAATCCTAAATCATTATCTCAAGGTCTCTAGGACGCCGACACTTTTGGGGTAATCTGACCCTTATGCATCTAAGGAGTGCCTCTCACCTTTACCTTTTAGGTCCCATGAACTCATGAAGGTGGCCAACCTCCTAACCCATGGTCCTTGGGAAAAGATAGCTATCACCTCCTAACCCTATGGTCTCGTGCATCCAGGGAACAGACAACTCCTACTTCCATCGGTCTTATCCCTTCATGAACTTTGTATTGACTTAGGATTTTATCATGGTACATCTCAAACTTGAATCCTTACCCAAAACTCCATCATCTCTCTAGGCCCTCATGGTCAAACTTACATCCTTTCATAGGGATCATGGCAACCTACCTTCCTCGGTCTGGCCCCAAGCAGGTTACCTCCATGGCAACATATCCTCATGCCCTTTAGAGATGGTCATACTTGGGTCTATAGATTCGTGCTCATACTTCTCCACTTAGCTCATCAAGCTCCTATGAGATACCTATTTAGGTTACTTCGAACCTAAACAAAAGATGATACTCACCCTACAGAAGGGTCCCTCCCCAGGACGGGAGAAAACTATATCTTGATAGCAACAAAGGTCACAAATGTCCCTACGTCCAGGGTTTACGTCATCATGTGAAAGCTTAGCTATCATGCTTCTTAGGAACGTAGCTAGAAAGAAGACAACCCACTAAGACACTCTGGGCTCCTTAGTATGTCATACTTGCTCATATTCCTCAACACCAGACCAATATCATACATGCATGTGTCACCAACCTATGTGTGAGGGGTTCATCCAACATATACCTTAGTCCAAGGGGTTTCCTTTTACTCTATACATGAGGGGATAACAAACTTGAATCTGTAGGAACTCAAACATCATTGTGAGCATCAGGTGCACCATGTACTACTACTTCCCCTCTTAGGTCAAGGAACTCTAGGTTCACTTTTTATGCATCAGCTGTCCAACCACAAACCAACCATGCATAAGGTAGGGTATACACTTCCTACCATTCTTTCATGTGAACAACACCTTAAAGCACTACACCAAGATGACCAACTATGTACGAGGCCTCACACTTGATACCATACCTCCTCAGTCTAAGGAACTCTCCTTTCTACGCCTATAAGGTAAGGTAGGCACCTACATATTCTATACATTGGTTCAGGAAGCCTCTTCTCATTCTAGGGTTTAATTCTTCTAAAGGCATCCAAGGTACGATGAGTCTACGAGGATCATGCGCGAAGCAACCACAACCATCCTCTTAAGCCGTCCATTTTAGGTCAAGTTGAACTCAACCTCTAATGGTCCCTCATGTCTCAGAGTCTAAGCTTCCAACCCTCTTTCTCAGGTCTTTCTCTCTTTCTAGAGCTAACCCTGCAACCGACCTTACCACTGGAGGTCCTCTTTCTAAGAAGGTGGACCAAGCTCTTAAGGATACATGCATACACCTACATGGGTGAAACGTATGATCCAAACATATGTTCGATCAAGATTATCCAGATCTCTACATGTTCATCTCCTAACCTGTCGGGCATAACCCTGATGACCTAAGTCTCATCCTACTACCAGAACTATTGACGTTCTCTCCTACATAGGTGCATGCTCTTATATGCTCATATATGTCTATAAGGGTTCCTATACTGTCACCACTATCCTCTTCAAAGAAGGAGCTATCTTTCACCCTAACAGGCATGACCCTTCTGAGGTTGGATTGCCAAAAGGAACTACGTCAACCAACCTCACATGGCTCATGCTTCTCACAAATACTCAAAACCAATATGCATGTCAACCCACATACATACATGTATGGTCAACTGTGATATCCAACTCATCTTGTATTCCCTTTTTCTAACAATCACTTAGGGTTAGCGTTAGCATCCTCCTCAGATGATGTGCCAAGTCTCAACCTCTTCCTGGAGACCTCTGCCTCAATGCCTAACTCTCTTCTCATCCTCCTATAAGAAGGTCTAACCTCAGATCTCTCCTGCGGTCAGGACTACGCACGCCATTCAACCTTAAGCATGTAACTAATCGTTAGTTTACGCTTAAACTATTAAGCCTATATCCATGTCATCTTGTTTACATGCTTTTCATTGAATTGAGGGAGGATCCCTTAATCCTTATCGTACTTACCCTGACCTCAAGAGGGTGGGGAAGAGAAAGAAAAACCCTAAACCTTAGAACCTTACTTGAATTAGGGTTGACAAGGGACGAAAATAGATGAGAGAGTCCTAAAGGTGTCTTATTTCAAATCAAGACCTCAAACATTGGCCAGGCAGTCACACTGCATCTGAGAGTCCTCATGAGTGACTAGCAGGGTGGAAGAAAATATTGCTAGCCCCCAGATCATGATCCTTTTCTAGACACCTCCGTCCTTGGAAAATCCTCGAATAACTCCCTCGGGTTCTAAAGAGTTTGAAAAATGTAATAATTATTAAGGATTAAATGAGAAACCATTGGCTCTGATACCAAATGTAACGACCCCGCTTCTCGGTAACCCCCAATCAAGGGAGACCAAGAGGTCAGAGGTGTTATCCCAAAATTCAGGATCAATGGTTTAACAATTTAATCAAAAATAATTATCAAATTCTATTAACACTAAACGAGAAAGCTAGTATTAAATAAAACTTTTGCTTACCTTTTCAAAGTAGGATCTAGACTTTTATCTGTAGTAGAAATCTAACTATCTAATCCTCCTTTGGATTACTTAAATTAATCTTCACAAATTTCACTTTACTATTTTTCCTTTTCTGATTTGTACCTAAAACGCCGTCAAACAAAACATCGGTCAATATATTGCTATATTGGTATGTGGGGACAAACACAACATCACAAATAGGCTCTAACAATGTAATCATAGAAAATAGTTTATTAACAATCCAAATTACATTTTGCATGTAACTTCTCAACCACTTTTACCCTAAACCCTGGATTACCCTCTCTTAGGGTTTTTTCCTTGAAAGTGACATAAGGCCACCTTCTCCATCCTGAGCTTAGTGCCTGGGGTCACCACTCGGGTGCCCAATGGTCTTCCCTCCAGGCATTGACCAACTCAGACCTTCCCTCTGGGGCTTGGTCTTGCATCATACATCACGGTGGTATGTAGGTTCGATAAGTACACTCATAGTTATTGTTATACACATAGTGACTTTATGAGATTGCAGAATTAAACATCCAACAATTTAGGTTTCATCCAATCAATAAAATGTTCGAGAAACGTCGTGAAACTAAATTGATTACTCATAAATAACCAAATACCTTATTTGGAAATTCTCCCAAGGATTGTAAGAGATTAATCAATCAAGAAGTCAGATAAGCCAAGCATCCAATAACCTTAATCACTCAAGCACAACAAGAAACCTAGAAAACATGTGCAATCCAATTACTACATTTTCATCATGCACTTACTTTATTGAATTGGGATTCCCTCCTAGGGTGTTCCTAAGTTTAATTAGGGTTTTCTTATAGTTCTTTATATTCATTTCTTAACCTTTACCTTTTAGGTCAATTAAACCCTAAAATAGTGTTTCTATATTCCAAAACCTTAATTACTCCATTATTCATATTTAAGACTCTTTATTACCAATTAAGATCAGTTCTAACATCATCTTATACATAGGGCTTTCCAAATATAACTCATCCAAAAGTCATAAATACTTATATTAGGGTTTCTAGGTTTTCAAGTACATCTTTATTGATATGAAACCTTAAAACATACCTTTTTGCATTAGAACCCTATTTACTCAAGTTATCTGCTCCAAAGCTCCTTTATTCTTAATTAGACTTAGAATCATCATATCTCTGTCTCAAGTATGCATTTTTGAAATAATAACCATTAAACTAATATTTAACAACATTAGGGCTTTTAGGCCCATTAACACATCTTAGTCATAGCACCCTAATTAAGAAAATCATGGGTTGTTAAACTCAAATCAGATATGTTTTATCCATTTTATGCCAACAGGATAAATGTTGATTCATAATGCCAACTTAAGTAATTGAACTTATTGCTAATCAACATCTAGGGTTTTGATTACACTTAAAGCATTAAACTTACTAACTTTATTCACTTTTCGAATTAGGAACATAAAAAGACTCTGATTATATTTTACTGGATTCCTCACATTTTATCTGAGCAAGATTCATATATTACATGTACTAATTTCGAGCTACAATTAATTAACAACGAATTTTGCAAGATTTACTTACTTGCACCAATGGGATGCTAACACGTCAGCAGTCACATGTATTGCGCCTTTGTGTGACCTGGCCCACTTAAAAACATTACAGATTGATGAAATTGCCCCCACGTGATGATATAGTTCTTCAAGCCTCAGAAGGGTGTTTTAGTCGAACGACCTACTCGTCTTCTTCCTCGTGGAATCCCTCTGGTGTCGTTGCGGTAGGGGTTGCGAGTAGGTTGCCTCCCCTTCCCTAGACCCGATAGCCACTAGGGGAGGTTCCTTTGCCTCTGCCATGCTCCTACACACATGGGGATTCCTCTGGGTCGTGACCAAGATGGTCAGTTCAAAACCTCCAGGTCTGTAACCATGGTTGGCCTGCAGCCATCCTGCGGGCGTCATTTAGGTGCAAGGGCAAGGAGATGATGGAGAAGCTTCCATCTGGCGATGTAGGAGCACTGTTCTCTCTTTGTACTTCCCTTCACTGCTCTGCATCGCTGCAGGGGTCGCACCACCCCCCGGTTTGGGTTCAGACAGACACAAGCGCGAGATGCCTAAGATCCTCTGGGACTCGAGGCTATGGGTTCAACCCTTATATAGGGGAGGATAGCCACGTCCCAACACCTTTTTTGTAACACCCCTCCCTAGGGTTTCATACGTAACCAGCAGAAGCACAGCCTAATCCCCAACATTATCCATAATGTGGGGTACTTTGCATATCATGGAGGGATTATCACATACATGATCTCATATCCAGAAATAAACAACACTTGGCATTCATAGAAACATAGATTCATACATGAGTTCTTGGAAAGAAAGCTACATCACACTTCTAAAGGTATACTAAACATAAAGTAGATAATCATGCAAAGATAGGATTTCCATAGATGGGCGTCCCACCAGGCAACAACTCCTAAGATCTTGGATCCTTAGAATCTTCTCAAGATGTCTCCTTCCCTTTAGCTCCAACTTCTATGGGCATCTCATCCCCAGCCATGCAAAGGAAAACAAACATGGTAAGTAAGCGGCATTGGCATGTTATAAAGCATAAAAATAACATATAAATTGATTTGACATAAACATGAACATGCATTAACATTAACCATTTCTTGGCATCTTGTACATAAAGAATTTGACTAGAAGTATATGCTCCTCTCTTAATGCCCCATAAGGAGCCCATAATGCTCGGAAAGCCCATAATTGCTCGGAAAGCCCATAATGCTCGGAAAGCCCATAATTGCTTGGAAAGCCCATAATGCTCATAAAGCCCATAACAAGGTGCATATAAATCTAAATCAATTTCCACTAACCATGATCTTTCTTAGACTTAATAATCTTCTTAATAACTTAAACTTGATCTTAATGGTATTACTCCCTCTTGAACATAGTTGGGATTTCTCCCTCTTAAGAAAGGATGGGAATCTCTTCCCTCTTAATCTTGGCTTCATGAATCTTAATCATAATTCATAGTCTTAATGGGATTTCTATTCTTAGACTTAGATTATAACAATCAACATACAATAATCATATACATTGAAGAAAACATGCATTAACCATGACTTTAGCATAAAGTGCTTAATAATATTCATAGACATTCAATAAACCAAATGTTATCTATGCCAAGGGCATGGCCCACTTACCTTGAACAAAAGCAGCTAAGTCAAACCTTGTTTGACTGATTGGATCCTTTTAAATCACCTAAAATTAACATGATTATCCTTAATCATACATCATTAAATCCTAATTGGTGTCATATAATTATGGAGATATGAAAACAGAAAAACCAGTCAATAAAAACCACAAAATCTGATTCCTCATCGAAAATCCTTTCCAAAACCTATTTTTGTGTATTTTTCTAATAATCAGGCGATTTAATACAATTTTTTGAAGAATTGACCAATTGGAAAATAAAGAAAAGCCATGTGGCTTCTGAGCTGGACCAATCGAGCTTGGCCAACTAGCTAGAAGGCTCGCCACTGAGGACCTACGATCAAAGAAGGGAGAACAGATGAAAACCCTGAAATACCCTCGCAGTTGAAATACATCCAATAAAATAACGTGGGGACTCATGGGTCATTGAACACCCTGGATTCTTCCCAGGATGCTCCATCGCGAGCTAATGGCGTGAGCAAGCCATCTGCTGGCGAGATCCAAAGCAAAATGCAGTGTTGCGATCAACTGATAGAAAGGAAGATGGAACATCGATCTTCCTCGCACCCTGCTGAACATGGAGGACCAAGGTTTAGGTGCCGGAGCACGCTGGAGCACAGAGCTCCTGTCCATGGCTAGAGCGAGGTGGAAAGGGGGGTGTAACCTGAGAACGGAGCCAGAAGACCCAACAGGGAGCATGGATCTACTCGGGGAAGTCCGACGGAGGTTTGGGTATGGTCGCCTGAGGCAAGGAGAGTCGGACAAATTATCATGATGAGAAACAGAGAAATACTGGGGGAAACAGGGGCGGCGGGCGGCGGTTCAAAACCGGTGAAGGCATGCCTGAATCGACGAGATGAGGGTAAGAATAGGTTCATGGAGTGAAGGAGAAGCTACAGCCAACACTTCTGTGGTCGGAGGACCACTGGTGTGGTCTGGAGCTTGAGCGCTGGTGAGCCATGGAAAACATGGCTATAGGGCCCGTCGATTGGGGAGACCATAGGGAAAACTGACAACATGAAAATGAATGGGGGAATCCGAGGATGCTTACAAAGTTTGCAATTGAGTCGAGGTTGACTAAGGAGGCCCGACAAAGGCGAGGATGCCAGAGATGGCACCTTGAGTAGGTCGGGGGAACCTCGGGTCTTTGGAGAAGAAATTGATCGAGGAGGGGAGTGCTTGGTGTCTTGTGATGCCTTCAGACTCCTTAGATGGAGGCGAAGGAGGCTAGAACGTCGTTGGTGCAAGGGGGTTGCGAGCCCTAATTAGGAATTTTATCCATGTGGCACGAGAGCACATGAGCAAAGGCTCGTTGGGTGCGGATTGGCCTCACAGTATCTCTGGAGGAGAAATCTCGCAAAACGGATGCGAGGAGAGGAACAACGAGATCGATGAAAAACGGCCTGTGAAACGGCCCTGACCCGCAGATACTGTGGAGGTAGAAGATGAGGCAGGTGTCATTAGGTCATAGATCGATGACTGGCGTGTGTGCGTGAATGAAGGTAACGTGTGACAACAATAAAATTCGGGAACTTAGGTTTAAATCGGACATTGAATGAAATGACATTAAAACTATATACAACTTTTCCCTAATCGATTAGAAGGGTCAAACGTGGGTCAAATGAATTCCAATTTTGACCATGAGTGTATTGAAGGTCTAGAACGTTCCTATGCCATTATATTTGATGCTTGTACATGTTTTAGGCCTAATATAGAAAAATCATCATGCACCTTTAAATTGCTATAATTAGTGTATATAAAGTCATTAATTTCTCAAATAAGGATTAGAAAACATGAAAACGTGCACTCAACATTATTCATTTCCATATAATAATATGGAGGCCATTAAGCAAACAATAAAACAAGTAAATCACTAATTACCATATGAGGGGAAATTTGACATAAAAGTATTTATTTCTATTTTCTAAACAAAAGTGCATGAAGAGACATTTTCTTTAAATAAATCATGGCAAGAGAGTAATGGAACATAACAAAACGAAATTGCAAAACTAACATGGGCAATTTGCATTTAAGTCCTCAACAATTATCTTATTAGAAAAAGAGCATGCAAAGAATAATATAATTTGGAAAGTTTGCATAGTAAGATTGGGGTGTTACATTTACCCATGAGGAAACTAGTCTCTTAGATCACAGAAGACCACTTTCCTTAACATAGTGCAATTACTCCTTAGATCACTTCCTTGTTAATCCACGTTCCTTGTTTATCAAGGAATCATAT
Source organism: Alisma plantago-aquatica (assembly GCA_963693085.1). Classification (NCBI taxonomy): domain Eukaryota; kingdom Viridiplantae; phylum Streptophyta; class Magnoliopsida; order Alismatales; family Alismataceae; genus Alisma; species Alisma plantago-aquatica. Next base: position 1,065,769,174 of record OY856412.1, read on the forward strand.
ATTACCGTACTTCTATAATGGATAAACAAAGAGTCCTCGATTATATTCCTGTTGCTCTTGGCTTTTAGTCCCTTGCCCACGAGAGTACACAATCTTATACAATGTAGTATTTCTATTTCGAAACACCAATAAGTCATTACATAATTCCATTAGTACATGGCACGTTATTCCCAAATTAAGGCTTTTATTATTTGTATTTTCTCTTCCTTCTATTCTTATCTTCTCAATTGGGACTCCTTGAACTCCATGAAACCTTAGGAATTGGAAATACCTCATGAACAATAATCCTCATCTATCTAATTGCATCTACATCCTTTGTTTCCCATTATCTTTTTTATTCTTTTTATTAAAAGATTTTTTTCCCTTTTATTAAGGATTTCTCTTCATCTTTTATTTTCTTTTTGACATTGGGCTCCTTAATCAACAAGGCTCACGAAGCAACACAATGCTATTTATCATAAGAATCCATTCCATTACTTAAATCAAACAAATTACATAATCATACATTGATTGGGGAAAATTGCATTTCCACCCAAAAGAACCCAAAAAATTGGGGTTGTAACACAAATTGTCCTAACATGTTTTTGACACTTTATTGTAACTCAATCTATAACTTTTGATAGTCACCCTAAAATTAGGAAGATAACTTGGTAGTCATGGATTATTGCTCATGGGAACGAATGATGAACCAGTGGAGTAATATGTCAAAAAGAGTACCTTTTACTGGATGATCACCTAATACCTAGTATCAACTTGTTTTGAAGAATTGTCAATACTCTAAGAGGGCAAACAATTAATTAATACAATCATTATCTTGTGCATTTAGAGATTAACACAACTTATTAACAAGTGTGTGGAAGACAAGAGCTGGAAGCCAGTCAAATTCGCACAATAAGGGTCGTTAGTCTCATGCATATCCTTTGCAGATGACATAGTCATCTTTGCTAGAGCAATTATGGATCAAATCCATGTCATCAAGGTATGCATTGCCAAGTTTGAAGCAGAATCATGGCAGTCCATCTCAATAGAAAAGACACATATATTTCTTTAGCTTAGTGAATAGACAACTACGAGCAAAGATATGCAAAACTAGTGGTGTTGCTGAAACCTCTGACCTTGGGATGTATCTTGGAGTGTTAGTGCTTCACAGTTAGGTTAAAAGGACCACCTATGCTCACATTACTGATAGAATGCAGCAGAGAGTGAATGGGTGGGCTGTGAAGACTCTCTCTTTAGCAGGTAGGAAATGTCTTGCAAAGATGGTCCTTGCCATATTGTCGACTTATACTATGCAGACTGCAACTATACCTATAGGTGTTTATAGGAGCATGGACAAGATCATCCATATATTTATCTAAGGAGGAGGATACAAGGAGGCCCTGAATTCCCTTGTTGCCTGAAAAAAGCTTAAATCTAGCATGGAAGAAGGGGCACTTAGCATTAAGGCGATGGTGAGTTGGAACAAGGCTGCGCTTGGTAAAAATGCATGGCAGCTACTTACGAGAGAGGACGCATTGTGGAGAAGAGGGATCCAGTAAAAGTACAAGTCCTATTGCGAGGGTGACACCTTTCTAGAGAACCTGTCATATTATGATTAAGCTAATCTAACAAGATTAGAGCTATAAATAGTGGAGAAGACACCGAGGTCTAGGAGGATAAATGGGTATCGAGTGTTTGTGAGCTGTCAAGAATCAGCATTAGAGAACCCAAAGAAGAAATCAAGGATATGCATGTAGCCATCCTAGCCAATCTACTAGGGGAATGGGATACAAAGTTCCTAATTATATACATTCCTGCGAATGCTATTGACGCTATTAAGCAAATTCCTATTCCAAAAGCATGTTATATAGTAGATGGATGGATCTGGGAGAATGAAGAAATAGGGAGATACAGATCCAGCTCAACGTACAAACTGCTAAGATAAGAAAATGAAAACTTGGAGGGCATCCCTAGAATATTATATGGAAACTTAAAGTAAAACACAAAATTCAAGTTTTCATGTGGCTGGTTACGCATGTGGACATCATGACATATGATAGAAAAGTGAAGAGAAAATTCACCATGGACAACATCTGCCCCAGATGCAGTGGTGAACCAGAGACAATGATACATCCATTAAGAGATTGTCCAAGGGCTAGAGAGTTGTGGAACAAACTTAGTCACATGAACACTTCTGGATACCAAGTTGGAACCATTGTGTCTGAATGGCTTCATAATAACCTACATACTGGAAGAATGTTCAGAGAACAATTTGTAATATGTTGATTGGTAGTCTGGATGATAAGGAACCTGAAGGTGTTTGAAGGGAAATCTTCTAGCCCAGAATACTAACTTGGTAAAATTGCTCGACTATGCAAGGATATCCAAGAAGGAAATCATGTGGAGACTACAACTACACAACTGACTAAAGAAGAAAATGATAGATGGAGTAATCTAGAAGAAAATTGTAATCTAATCGTGGTGGATGTGGCAATCATAGATGATAAAGAAGCCATTTCTATCTTCGTTCTGGACTGGGATGCTAAGTGGGTCGGAGGAGTGGGATCAACAGTGAGGGTGAGCTCAGTTATAGAAGTCGAGCTGAGAGCCATTGGAATGACAGTTAGAACCATGACAGAGTGGAGAATCCAAGAAGCCACCATAGAAATAGATAGTATGAAAGCCATCGAGGCAATTGAAGTATGACCAAGACACTATCCCGTACTCAAACACTGGGCTCGTGAAGTCAAATTGGGAATTAAAGATTTGAAGGAAGCTCAAATAAAGAAGGTCGACAGATTTAGAAAGATCTTAGCATACAACCTCACTAAAAATCGTTTCAAAAACTCTTCGGGGGACTGGATGTACACATATCCCCCACTTGACCCTATGGGTCACCCCTTCCCCATTCCTCTTAGTAATGTCCCAAACTACACAAGGAGCACAGGGTGAATAAATAGCTTCGGTTTGTTTAAAAAAAGGACACCTCAAATATGAGAACTTTTTAAACACTCAACTAGCAATATCCACAATGAATCCTCTATCCTAGATTGGAAAAATATACATTTTGCACATTTTAAAGATTTTTTCCTGACCCTAAACTTTCTCAAAGAAAAACAAAAACAAATAACAAAAATGCATACGATGAAAAGGGATGATAACTCGTTATGAAAGATCTTTTATAATTAAGTAGTAGTCATTTTTTCCATGATCATAGAATGTTGATTTTAATGCATTTTGATAACTCGCTGAATTTATCCTCTTTTCACATTCACCTTTTTCTTAATAAGGAATGTTAGTGAGATAATCATACATTCACTGAAATAAGAAGTGGAAGAGGAAATGGAAAATCGCTTTCATGACTAATAACCTCAAATGTCCCATCAGAAGTCTAAGGGAATAAATGATTTGTTAGATAATGGTTAGTGTCTCAGTTAGAGGTTACTCTTACTCTAAACAAATCTTTAGGCCCAATCTTATTTTTGTTATTAGTGATTATTGCATTAATTCATTCTTAGAATGAAAATACATTGATTACACTTTCCACCCTCTACAAGGTTTGTCATAACATCCTTTACAAATCTAACCTTTTTGGCCTTTTGTGAAAAATTATTACGTTCAGAATTGGCTCAAGGTTGCAATTTTTACTCTTGTCCTGAATTTTTCTTTGAGAGGGCAAAATCATTGACAACCCATTTTTTAGCTCAGTAGGAATTCACTATTGATGTTGATTATGTGGGTAATGATGGAGTCCATTCTACATTCCACACATTTTTTGCTTTTATCTTGTCACCTTTTCCATTTTTTTCTGATTTTCCTCTTATTTAATGCATTCATTTTCATACAATTTTACCCAATTTAGGACTTTCTATAAAGAAATCTTCTTTTTTGACCAAAAGTGCAATTTTTTTACTCAATTCTGCTTTAACAAGTATTTTTCATAAGTTTCCCAATTGGATTATTCTAAATAAAATGTTCCTTTTTCCCCAAATATATTCAATTTGTTTTTCATGATAAACCGTAGGGATAATTCTAAATTATCACTCTCTATGATATTATTTGATTTTATCTTGAACATTCTAGGAATTACTAAAACAATTGAGGAAGGAATGAACTTTACCCTACCTAGGACACCCGACAGATTCGAGAGATCTGCCACATTCTCCATAGAGGGTTGCATTGGTCCACATGCCCCCACAAACTTGGTACATAATGGTGATGTGCTTCTCTTCTACAATGTTCTTTCTAGAACCTCAAAACCTAATATCCACCTATAAGTACAATCCTATATCCACCACATTGTGGTCCTTTCAAACCACTTAAAGACAAGTGAACCTACTACCTCTCTCTTTAGTTTCCACATTATTTGTGATGAGAAGATCCTTTCTAATACACTAACTGCTCTTTTAACATGATTAGGAGGAATCAAGGTAGATTGAACCTCACTGGGCACTTATAGCCCCTCTAGGATAGAAAATATATCTATCATCACCATCCCCATCAGGTGCTTGACCTCTCTCGGGGGCGGGACATAAAATAGTAAGAAAAACATGTTTTCAATTTCTTCTACTACTATGTTATTCTATATTAAACTACTCTATTTGTTTTATTTGTTCATATGTATTCAAAACTAGATCTTTTTCACTGCTCATATCTACTTATTATCATCTAGCACATTCTACACATTGATCCTAATCACCCATTAGGGGTCTCCTCTTTGGGAGGTCATGGGTGATTGGGATCCCATTCTACCTAAAATATAGTATGTTTAGGGAAATTATGGGATGGTCACAAATGTCTCCAACCTTGAAAGCTCTGCCACTGATAAATATATTTATTATACCGTTTTTATTTTGCTTTTTCCCTTTTATCATCCTTAAATTGCTCTTTTTTCTCCAAAATGAATGAAAATGGATCGATGTTGATTTACTAGGTTAGATGAGGGTACACATCCTTTGCAACTCAGAATAATATTGTTATATCTAAAATCTCAAGTTTTGTTTTCTTATTTTCCTACTTATCTGACTCGGATAATGACTCATCTTTTAATCATGGACTCCTAATGCGTTATTCAATTTTCTTCATTTTCCATATAAATCATGGTGGGGAATCTTAATATTTCCCATTTAATTTCAATGAGACCACCAAATTGTGTTTCAATATTAAAAGGATAGGAATTACATCATTTTTTTGGTTAGGATGTGACACTCACTCTACATTAATCCTTGTTGTTTGGTTTGGTAGCTTACTTTTGGATGTTTTACATGAGTATGACCCTATTGCATGGTTGATGGTTTAATATCCGCCCAAGAAACCCACTACCCTAGTTACTTGTTTGAAACCCTACTTTGTTCTCTTGCTAGCTAGTTGTCTCATATTTTCTTAGTCTACTTGTTAGGTCAACCTAATTAGTTCTTTCTATGGTAAGTAATTATTGCCCTTATTTGCTTGTTCTAGGTTTTGCTAGTTAAGTTGTTCGTGTAGTTTGTGCTTTCCTTCTTAGTCTTATTTCTAATATAGTGTATATAGTTTTTGTCTCTTTTGTTGTTTCCAATCTAATTTAGTCTAGTTGTTCTCTTAGCTTGTTATTTGTTTTTATTACATACGGGTAAGTCTAGGTTTGATGTTTACCTTTCTTTCTTGCACTCTCACATTAATTTGTCTCAAACTACTAATACGAAAACCATCGAAACCCTACATTCCTATCTATACACCTAAATAAAAACCCTAGATACCAAACCACCTGCCATACTCCTTGTGATTCAACCATGACATGCGTCTTTCTATATTACATCTCGATCTTGTGCACTTGTAGATTGGTGCATATAAGAGTGTGACATTATATCAGGTAATTTTTAAGACTGATGTCTCTAGTGACCCTTAGTGAGTGGCACATAACCATGATTGAAAAAATTGAACCTATAACATGATTAATATATGTTATGTGGAACCTATTAAAAACTATGTTTTTGGTTTTTATCCTTTCAAAAATTGAGTGCATTTGGTCGAATAAAATAGATACATTTTGTGTCCCAGATATTACCCAAATATAATATATGATGTATCTTAACACTTAATTTTATAATATAATTTTTCCCCTCATGAAGGGACTCAGTCTTGATTCTTGGTAAAATCACTCACCGGATGACACAACACGTCAATTAGGTGTGGTAGATAGGTGGAACAATATCAAGTGACATACCTCTATAGTCTAACCCATTGGGGTTAGTCTATGAGTAGCCAACCTAAGAGGGATTCCCTCATTAAGTTAAGAAATAAAATATTTAATTTGTATATATATTATGCTAGATAAATATTACATTATATAACATTTTACAATATATATAAGTCAAAGTATGATTGAGTGTAACTGGAAATAAATAACATAGTCAATAACTTAATTGGTCAGATACCTTTGATACCTTAGGAGATTCTTGAAATTTTTGATATAGGAGAGAGTTTATAAGAATGAAAAATAAGAAAAGGGTATTTAGGGATTGGAATAGGTGAGGGGAAAGTGTAGTAAGAACCTTCGCTAAGGTTGGGGTTCATTGGGCAACATGCATTACCTACCATCACCATAAAGAAAAATCATGTAAATGGTGTAAAACCAAGGAATAACAACCGATCTAATATAGGTGTATGATGACCCTTGCATATGGAAGGAATTTAATAACATATCCTCAGACCAATTTTGAATCTGTGAATTGGATTCAATCTTCAATGCAACGGGGTATGTGATTTTGGAATTTGGCAATTTTCCATTGAAGCAGATAAACCAATGAGCGTTTGTTTGTAAAGATGGAACAAAAGAATTGATATTTCTCTTCCACAGAGTTACTTGTCCCTATATTTGAATATTTATTCACCAAGATAAAAAAATAAACCAAGAAGGCTACATGAAAAATGAAATGAGGTCCAAATAAAGTTTCCATTTTTTCAAATGTAGGCCAACACCATCAGACCTACTTACTATCTAAGACATGGATTAAGAAGAAACCAAATACCATCATTAAGTTCGAGAAGGATAATTCCATGTACATCCCTCTAGATATCTTTCAATATCAAATAGAAAAAAGATAGCCTTGGGAGTGAACTAGTTAGCTAGATTTTCAAGGAGAGTGACTCTCAACAACATGGGTTTCCTATCCTACTACCTCACCTTGATCAATGAGAGACCCACCTTGAAGCCAAGTGAGGCCACAAACTCACCCAGCCGGTAGATCCTCATTGCTAAATTGTGCATGCAATGACCCAACATTATGAAAGCCTATTTCCATTCTGATCAAGAAATGTTATTTAGTTTCATTCATTATTGTTGTTTTGTTAATGAATCCACAAAACAAGATGTAATTGATAATATATTCATAATTATCAGTTTACATATCATGATATTGCATACTAAAAAACCAGTGAGTTCAAAATTCAACTAAATAATACAAAAATTCAACAATAAACCAATGATTAATATATTAAATAAATTATGTAAACTATAACTACACAGATTTAGTGAGCTAAAAGAACTATATACATAACTTGTTTTGCATCATTTTTCTATCATTATTAGATATTGTGAAGTATCTAGTTAATGAGTAACTAAATGGATAAAGAATATGCATATGAGTGATCTAATTAGGAGAATAACTTTACAATAAGAGTCAAGAACTTACTATGTTTACATCACAATTGTAGTCATGCTAATCATGTGCGCATGTGTTAAATTTGTTACTCCAGCACCACCCTTCAAGTATATTGGTGCATGTAGTATATTTGAGATCATTCAAGAAGAAAGTTATAGTTAAATGCAAGAGCGATGAACTTCAAGAATGTAGATATTTTTAGCAAGAGAGGTATTTTTCTAGACTAAGAAATTTGGAAGAAAAATAAACTAACACGAAAATCACTTGTATGAAGGAATGAAATTAGATTAAGGATTCATGAGAATAAGGTTTCACTATCATATCATGTCATAAAAAACAACAAAATTATAAGAAGTAAATTCATGAAGGGAGACTTGAGTTCTACACCCCTTCAGGTAGTGTAGAATGGTTCTACCCTTATACAACACATCCATGCATGTACTCGAAATGGAACCAAAGAAACCTTAAAATCCCTTTCACATCAAAGTCACTTTTATAATCAAGGAAATGATGCTACAAAAACATCTCCTTACTTTAGTGTACACCATCCTAGTATGTAAAAGAAGCATAAGACATACATACAAGATGATCAATCAATCATATATGTAAAAGAAACACTGATGTGTCCATAGAGCAGTGATTAAACTAGCATTAAACATGAAATTTTTTTGTTATATAAAGCATGACATGTGAGTTACTCCTCCCATGCCCAAGAAAAGGATATTTACTCATTCATAGATGTACAAAGTAGATACAAGTAGTACATAATAGGGATAGACATCATTTAAGAAGAAAATAAACTTGGATGTATTTAGAAGAAATAGGACAGAGTTGGAACTCTGGTAAAGGAGTCAAAAATCCATGCCTGATACCAAAATATCTCCAAAAAGCTTCACACTGGAGTGGAGAGAAGAGAATGATCGATATCCCAGCTGTAAGTGTTACAGCAGAAGGAAGAAGAAGAAGTTACTCTCCTGAGAAACCACATTTTGTCCCACTAGATGCCTCCAACTTCTCATGGCAATTCCCTGCTCTAGTTCCACTTCAAAATGTCTACAATACTTCATGGTTTTTTTCCAAGTCCATTCCCAGTAATATTTATAAGTGTGGAGTAGTTTTCTACTAATTTGAAAAGAAAATACAGGAAACATGATGTGTTGGCATGCCAACATAGTGTGTTTCTTGTGGTTTATAAAGTGGAACTGCCTCGACCAATGATCACACAACATGTTGGGTGGCACAGACAACATGTCGATGCAAATTAGAGAACTCTAGAAAATTTTGGAATGAGGAAATACAACATTTTGAGATGAGAACATGACATGTTTTTGGGATTTCGTAACTCCTAACTTCTCTGGATTCAAATACTTCACTATGACACAACATGTTGAAATCTCAACTTGGCATGTTTCTAAACACACGACATGTTGATATCTCAACACAGTGTGTTGCTAAACATTTCTTTGACATTCATTTTTTGAATTTTTAGATGATTCGGGAATATGTTGATGGATGATATGATGGTGTTTCTCTCCCCATTTTGATGCCAAATTTTTGTACATATAATAAAACCATAGAGAATGTAAAGAAAACAATATAAGTGGAAACCTTAGCATGATTAAGAGTGATATATGGGTGAAATTGATTTCATAATGCAACCAAAATTGGTCCAAAAGATGATCCAAATATGCATATCGAATCCCCCTAACCCTAAGCCAATACTTGTCCTCAAGTAAAAGGAAGCATTGATACATAGAAAAGGAACTAGCATGACACATGCATCTATTCAATGAAATGGAAGAATTCAAGCATAATATGCCTATCATTTTAAAGACATTGCAACTAGGCATGAATTCATTTGAATCACTCAAAATTGGAAGTTAAGTTAAAAAGTTGTTCTAATTTCTTTTGCAATATTAACAAGATAGTAAAAATTAAATGTATGAAGACAGAGCAAAAAATGTAGTGAATATGCAACCAAACCATTATGATTATAAGGAAGAATGTAGTTTATATCCTAGCTTCACATCAATAAATCATCAATAACTTCTTCATCAGCATTAATATTTTAAAATGAATATCTTTAGTTATGGAACTTGACTACTAATGTAGGCTTACTCATATGTGGAATGCCTTTTGGGGTTTAATGACCCTCATTTTAAAGTAGTTCCCTACCTTCATTGAGTTGGGAGATTATATGGGTGACTTAGCCATTTTTTTGGATTTAGAAAGAAATTTAGTTTGAGCAAACAAATACCCTCTTTAAACATATCATGTCCCACTTTAGAACCTTGTAGTTTTAGGCTAGTTGAATCTTCAAAGAAAAGAAGGGTCATGCAGATAGGTGATTCAAAACTTGGAATTCTTTTATTTGTAGAAGTTTTCATCACATGGGTGGCATAAAACACACTCATTATTTGGAAAAATCATCAAAAATGCTAAACAAATCACTACTACAAAAATGGCTTATAAAGTCACTTTTCAAGGTGTCAGTTGTATACATAAACCGACACCTAAACTCTACAGTTTCGGTTGATAACATAAACCGACATCCAATCTATGAAGGTCGACCAGACACGGGTACCACTTTTATTAAGTGTCGGTTAATTAATAAAGAACCGACACCTAAAATCAACCGCCAAAACCAAAATTCCAGCGAAAAAATTACCTACAAAATTTGACATATGTCGTCGGTTCATAAATAAATAACCGACGAATAAAGGGTATTCGCGAGACAGGAATAGTTGTCGGTTGTCTTTTAGTTAAACACCGACAACTATAATCTAGTATAGATGTCGATTTTTGGAAAAGAACCGACACTGTTGGTTTAGTTGTCGGTTTTTTTGAATAACTGACACTTATTGTCAACTTAATAGCTCACCAACGCGAGCGACTCTTCCCCTTTCCCTGTTTCATTCCCGATTTCAGTTAGGTTCGGCAATTTCTTGCTCGCCCCCGCTGGTCGTTGCTCCTCCGCCACCGCTACCGTGCTCCTACTCCTGCCCTCGCCGCTGCTCCGTGCTCACCGGCAGCCGTGCTCCTGCTCCTGCTCCTGCCCTCTGTGCTCACCGGCGGCCGTTCGTGCTCCTGCTCCGTGCCCTCGCCGCTACTCCGTGCCCTCATCGCCGCTGCTTCGTGTCCTCGCCAGAGCTTCTCCTCTCTTTGCCGCCGCCTCCACCGGTGGCTGCTGTGCTCCAGTCGCTGCTCTCCTCTGCCCTCAAGGTATGCCCGCCCTGCCTTCTTCCTTCTTCCTATGCTCCAGAGGCTGCTTTGGCGGTGCCAAGGCATGCCCAAGCAGCTGCTGGGCATTTTTTTTAAAGTTATTTACTTATTTGTGTTTAGGGTTTAGCAACTGATTTTGTGCTTCTACTGAGTTGAATCCTCTATTGTCTATACAATACATGTAATATTTTATCAAGTGATGATATGTAATTGTCGAAATAAGTTAGTAAGGTATCAATGATAAGTCTGTTGTAATGTGATGCAAAATAGTTATTGTATCATGCATATCTTAATACTTTTTTGTTTTATAGTTGTATAGAGTGTTTTATCTGTGACAAGTCTATTTTTCAATAGTTTATCTATAATCATTGTTTTATAATTGTGTTATAAAGTATTTGGGTGTTTAGTATGGTTCCAAAAAGTATAGTATATATATGCATACATGTGCATTTTTTTATAAAATTGTATAGAAAATCAAAACCCGTTCTTGGTGAGAATCCTAATCACCCTTCTTGCTTAATGATGAACTGTAATGCACACACGTGACATGATTGGAATGTAAATGATGAACTTTTTCCTAAATTGCCAATCATGCTTTTAAAGACATCAATAATCACCCTAACTTGAAGAACTAGGATTTTAGGTATAAGAATGACAACACATTATTTGTTGGCCTAGAAACCCATCCAAGATTTACTCATTAGGAGTAAATCTTGGATAGTCCCCAGTTTGGGACTGTTCTTGAACACCTAATCTCGCTTAGGATGTAAGTGTATAATGTGTATTGGGGATTCAAGAAAATTTCGGCAGCATTTCCCCGTTTGTTCTCTAAGTACATATGTACTTGGAGAACAACGGGGAAATGCTGCCGAAATTTTCTTGAAAACCCAATACACATTATACACTTACTAGTGATATTAGGTGTTCAAGAATGGATAGGTGGTACACATTTATTATATATAATAATGACATCACATGTATTTTTTAACCCTAGACCCTAATCTTGTCCTAATATATACATGTTTTCTCTTTGATCATAGAATGGATAGATCATGGATGTCCATTCGCAATCGCTGCACCCCAGAGTTTATTTCTGGTCTTGACCAGCTCTTTAGATTTGCCGAGGAACATAGGAAACAACCTAGAGATAGGTTCTACTATCCATGTAGGCATTGTGGTAAGACCTTGAAAGTCAACATTGGTGAAGAAATCAAAACTCATGTCATGTACAACGGGATTATACAAGGCTATACAGAATGGCACAGGCATGGAGAGATTTCAAACCCGAAACCAGTGGATGTCGATAGTAGTGCTTGTGTGGAAGAAGAAATTGCCTACGATGACGTAGATGTGAATGAACCAGTTCCAGTAGACATCGTTGATGCGATGCTGGATAGTTGTGGGGTAGAGCACACCGATCCACCTCCCATTTTTCGAAACATTGTGCATGATGCTGAGATGTTGTTATACACAGGTTGTACTAAGTTTATGAAGCTTAGCGCTGTGTTGAGATTGTATAAGTTGAAAGCTAACAATAGATGGAGCGACAAAAGCTTCACGTCATTGCTGTCTTTGTCGAAAGAAATGCTTCCTGAAGGAAACGAGCTGCCAATCTCAACATACCAGGTAAAGAAATTTTTGTGCCCAATGGAAATGGATGCCAAGAAGATACACGCATGCCCGAATGATTTTGTATTATTTCAAAAGGACTATGCGAATTTGAAAGATTGTCCAAAATGTGGTGCGTCACGGTATAAATTGATGACTTCGGGGGAGTCCAAAACTGGTTCTCCTGTCAAGGTGATGTGGTATCTACCTATAATATCACGGTTTCAACGCTTGTTTGTCAATCTGATAGATGCGAAGAATTTAAGGTGGCATGCAGATGTTAAGAAAAATAATGATGGGATCCTACGACATGCGTCTGATTCCCCACCGTGGAAGAAGATTGATGTATTGTACCCTGAATTTGGTGAAGTAGTCAGGAATCTAAGACTTGGGCTTTGTACAGATGGGATGAATCTGTACGGGACATTGAGCAGCCAACATAGCACTTGGCCAGTCATGCTTGTTATATACAATCTTCCTCCCTGGATGTGTATGAAAAATAAGTACGTAATGTTGTCGTTGTTGATATCGGGCCCTAAACAACCTGGAAATGACATCACAGGTGAAACAAGTAGTTTATATCGATGATCCTGCAAATGATAAATGGTCGGTTGTTCTTCATGGTAAAAGACAGTTCATTGAAGATCCTATAGATGAAGCACATTACTATGATAAGTATGATGAATCCAGTCCATTCTCAGTTGGGTTGCCAACACCAACAAGTATTGAAGATAATGATGACTTGTATGTGTGAGGAGATCACAAAGGATTGTTAATTGATAAAAAATCACAATATTAGAGGTATGTTTTGTTTTATATGTTTTTATTTTTCTGAATATGTGAACTTTACAATTTGAATTACAAAAATACTGAAAATTTAATATATTGTTCAAAACTGAGTATCAAACCATCACTTAAAATTTGAGCTTAATTTATAATGTGAATTACTTTATAATGTGAATGTGAACTTTATAATGTGAGCTTTACAATTTGAATGTGAATTACTTTATAATGTGAATTACTTTACAATGTGAACTTTACAATTTGAATGTGAATTTGCAGATGGCTGACCATTCTTCTGATGATCGTGCTGATGATTACCGTGAGGGTGAGGACATCAATGTGCCGCCTCACAATGTAAGTTTTAAAAAATATCATATATTTATATCTATATGTCCATTTATAGTTATATCTTGTAAATGTGTTTATTTTGTCAAATTTTAGGTTGATGATGCACATGTACTACCTTAAGCACTTGATGCACTTGATCATCAGCACCAAAAAGTTGACAAGAGAAGGGGCATCACTATGATGAAGAAGTTAATTGAGCAAAAGGGCAATGGAACCAAACTTGTTGTGGATTTTGATAATGCTGGAAATGCATGTGGTGTGAATCGCAATTCATTTGTTTCATATCTTGGGTTTGTTACTCGTAGCCATTGCGGTTGTCGCTTAGATTCTTGGCATCACGTTTCTAAGGAGAAGAAAGACTTAATATGGAGGGATTTATGCGTGAGTTATTATTAATTTGCAATTCTATTTTGTAGATTACTAAATTTTTGGATACTAGTTAATAGCAATTTTATTTTGTAGAGTATATTTGAATTGGATGAAAAACGGCATCGTAAATGCGTGATGCAACGTTGTGGGATAGTCCTAAGGAACTATAGGACAAATATCACCCGAGAATACATAAAAGAAGCTGACAAGAGGAAGAAGACAATCACTGAACAGTGGAAATTCCTGGACAAAGAAGAATGGGACGCGTTTGTCGCTTCAAGACAAACTGATGAATTCAAGGTATTAGACAGTCTCAATCTCATTATTAATATATGGTGTATTCACCTATTCAAGATTAACATTTAGTGTTACTAACCAAATCATTAATGTGCATACTAACTAGGCCCTAAGTGACGCACAAAGATCAAGGCGTGCACTGAATGTGCACGACCACACAATGGGTCCAAGAGGATATGTAGGCGTTCGCCAAAGACTACAGTCTGAGGCTACTGCTTAGTCTGCTGCTACACAGGAGTCCTCTACCATAGGTACCACACCTCTGCCTCGCCATGATGTCTGGATAGCTGGGAGGCAAAATAAGAAGGGAGACATAACGAAGGCCGCAACTGCTGAGGCGGCTGCAAAAATGGTAAAATACAACTCTTACAACAATCATTTGAATATTGATTATTTGTGTTGTTTACTTAATTACAAATTTTTTTTTTGGCGATTAGCGGGAGCTGCACGAGATGAGGAAACAAGGCAAGTTCATCCCTGAGGGAACAAGGGATGAATTGACAGTTGCTCTGGGTAACCCAGAGCATCCTGGACGTGTTAGGGCTACAGGCGCTGGTGTGGGCATCAAAGCTTATTTTGGGCCATCCCAGCACAAACATGTCCCAAAAGCGGGACTTTCACAAGATGAGGTAACTTATTCTTTCTTTATAATGTTACTGTAAAGGAGAATTCAATAATTAGAATTTGACGTTTCTTTTATCCATGTATAGGTAGATAAGCTATTTGATATGAAACTCGAAGAAGCAATGAAAAAGTGGCAGGCTGAGGCGACTGCCACTTACCAGACAATACCTACTGCAGGCTCTACTCCTACTCCTACTACAGAGGTTGGGAGTAATCCTGTCGAACCACCACCTAGCACATCCGCTGTAAGTATTTTTATGACATAGTAACTAGTTTTTTAATTCAAGATGATATGTATATATGAAATTGTAGTCGTTTCAAAAAAAGATGATATGTATATATGTATATAACATTCTTTACACAAAAATTTGTAGGGGTTGAAGTGATGCCGTCTAAAAAGTAATGAATATGTCGTTGCAGAGGCGTCGACTTACCCATCCCTACCCGGGGAACAGTTTCACGGGTCTCCATTACCAGTTGGTTCGCTTCGTGTGAGCCTGGTACATGTATTGCAAGGATGGGCGGATCTTCCATTGCCATATGCCCACCCAGATTGTGAAACGCTTGGTGAGGCAGAAGGCGGAGTGATATTGTGGCGAAAAGCGGATGTCGTCTTTACTGAAACTGTATGATAAATTTATATTATGTTAAATTGTTAGTGTGTCTGTATATGATGTCATTTGATCTAAAATTATATATATATATATGTACATGTTAAAAAGAAGACACCCACAACATCTAGGCCTCCACTTCCACCTCCTACATTACCTAGTTGGGTTCCACAGGACCTACCTGTCCCGTTAGGTCCCAACTGTAGGGGTATGGCAATATGGTTAGGCGAACATGATATAAACTTCCCGATAACTATTTCTTCCGATTCAGATTCTACAAGTCAGTCATACGAAACCAAACTATTTATACAAGATATTTTGGAGTTGTTTGCATATGCTTGGCTAAATACATCTGTGATAGAGCTATGGATAAGGTGAGATCTTCTTTATACATCCATATACCTTGTGTATGATCTGATGATCTAGTTTCTTATTTATTAATGCATGTGTAATTAATACATATTTTGCAGCTACTTAGACAAGATATGTGCAGATTTTGGATTCGAACATGTAGGGTTTTTATTCCATCTTTGATTAGTCTAGTAGCTAAAGACCCTACGTCAGTTCAACAATACTGCTGTGAGGCTTTTACAAATTTTGCTATAAATAAGAAGACAGTGATAATGGCTCCAATCAATGTAGAGTAAGTTTACTTTGCTTATTATAATTTGGACATAAGAAAATTACATTTTTATTGTGGATTTTGAGTTGTTAATTTTTAACTTTTTTTACCTCTAGTGGTAAGCATTGGGAGTTACTGTTTATTCTCCCCGAGACGTTCACTGTCTATTATCTAGATCCAAAGGGGAGTAAATTGAATACAAGATTTGAACACATAATGAAAACGACATTATTCCGGTGAGAAATATTTCATTTTCATATCCGTTAACATATGTTATTACATTATTATTTAATTGCAATGTTCTATGTTACATTAACATGTAGGGGTTTTGATGAGTTCAAAAAGGCTGGAGGAAAGGTCCCCATGAAAAGAACCAGCCAATAATTTGGAAGAACGTGAAAGTAAGTTCCCGACTGCAATATATGTATATATTATTTATGTGAATAATGCTTAATTAGTTGTATTTTTTAATATTTTGTATGTTTGAATTTATAGTGTGCTACATAAGACAACGGATGGGCATGTGGATACTATGTCATGCGATATATGCACATGATTATCAAACATGCCGCACTGGTGATATCGAGTGTATTGCTCAAGCATTATATAGTCTCATTAGATAATATGATCAAAATATATCAATCTTATTTATAGCTCATTAATTATATATACACATCATTCGCTTTACTGGTGTTTAAAGCTGACCCCATTATAGGAGAGGACGTACCAAATGTACATGCTCCCTATTCGATGGGAGAATTAAATGAAGTAAGAGAAGAATGGGCAACATCCATATAAATAGTGGGGGTTTTAAAATATAATTGGGATGATGATAGCGAATAATGATAAACAATGATATTTTGTAAATGAATTTCTAAATTATAATATATGTGTGAATGTTTCTACATGTCTGGATGTTTCTACATGTGTCTGAGTGAAAATGAATGAAAGTGTTGGTTGCTATATGAATGTTTCTACATGTGTGAATGTGAATGAATGGAACTATACATTGCTAGCTACATGAATGTTTCTAAATGTGTGAAAATAAAATGGAACTGCAGGTTGCATTGCTAAATGCATGTGTGAATATATATATTTTTATTGTTAATTTTGCAGATTTGTGGCCTGTTGTTGGCTGATATCAATGGATGTCGTAAAACCTGCAGTTCATAACTGAACTGCAGGTTTCTCATCCTGCGACCAGCCACAACAGGTCTGCAGACTGACAAAAAAAAAACAATAGGCGTCAGTTATTTGTATAAAACTGACACACAAAGTTATAGTGTCGGTTTTATATAAATAACCGACGTCTATTTCCTATGGCGCAAAGATATATGGCGTCGGGTTCTTACTTATAACCGACACTGATAGTGCCCAAGATGGTTCCCTTTCTGTGGCGCGATGGGTTTGGGCGTCGGTTTCTTACCTAATAACCGACACCTATAGTCCCATGATGGCACGTTTTCGGTGGCGCGCGGAGAGTTTGGACGTTGGTTTTGGAACCGACGTGTAATGGGTGAGCTTTTAGTGTCGCCCACATAGGTGTCGCTTAGAAATCAACACTAAAGGCCTTAAATAACCGACACTAATGGTAGGTTCTGTAGTAGTGAATCTTTAAAATTTGATTAATCCAAAGCATTTGAACAACTACATGCTCTGAGCTAAGATGAGAAAAATTAAAAACATGATAGAGAAAAAATATCATGGAAACATGAGTCATTAGCCAATTGTTTTCCATTAAATTGTTAGATGTACATGCACGGTTTCTTCAACTATCATCTCAATGAGTACAATGGTTTTGCTAAAATGGAGTCAATTTTTACCAAAACATAAGCAAGTCTTTAGGGTCGTGCTTATATTTACACTTAACTAGGAAAGAAAATTTGATACATAAAAGAAAAACAAATAGAAAACTATAACTATCAGTCAATTTCTCTCCCCTAATCTTGAATTATGTATTTTCCTCACTATAGAAATCATACTCAAATAATATTGCAACTATACACCTTCCATGGTGAATATCAGAATGAGGGACAAGCCCTCATCGGCAGTGGGGAAGTGCTGCCATAAAGTGTCATCATTTGGAATGTCATGGAACGAAGGATCCTACAGTGGCAGTGGAGGCACTACTGGCTTATCATAGATCCTTGAGAAATATGTCACATATCCATCCTCTGTAGCATCAAGTGCATATTCATATATTACTTCCTTAGTTGGTCCAAATAGTTTCCCTATGATGAATGAATTTTCATCATGATTTTCAGTTGCTTTCTCGGGCTCTTTTTGATTCAATACATCTAATTACAATTACTAAATATCAAAATGTGCAAAATTTCTTAATTGATTCAATTATCAAAGTATTAACTGAGTCGTTATCAATTTTATGCAGGTCATGATGAAGTTCAACCATCTAAATTGACCATCATCCTCATCAAACCTCTTTGAGTGGGACCCACCTTTCTCATCTTAGGTTTCACCCATTCGATCTCACCAAATGGTATTGACCTAGAGGCTTCGTCTATTTAGTTTCGACCTATCAGTCTTAACCATTCATCCATTCAGTCTCAGAACGCGAGCTCTTCTTCACCTTCGGAACACTGATCAACGGTCCCAACCAAATTGCCCAAACGATCTGCCCTAACGGTCTTCGGCTATCATTTTCCCTCTAAACGCTCTTGCAAGACCGTATGGGCATCTCTCCCCAAGACCATTTGATGATGGGAACCAGAGACCGTTTGGGCAACTCGACCTACAGTTATCCGCGACAAAAACGCCGCCTACTTTTCCTTCATCACCACCACCTATGGGTGCACCGCCCGCGGCCCTAAGCACCTGCAACTGCAGTGCCTCCATCATTCACAGTACCCACCGCCATCGCCCACCCCACCACTTCCAACTGAACGGTCTCAGACCATTTGGGTGCAAGGGTCTCAAGACTGTATGGATGAAGCAGACCATTTGTGACCACCACCGAGGATCATTTAGCGTGTAGATGTTAAGACCATTTGAGCATGCGAGCCACTAAGAACAACTGACGGAAACTTATTGATCAAATGCGAATGATCTTCATAATCATTTGCAACCGCCGACGGAAACAGTTTGGATCTGCGGGAAGCAGATCGATGGAGAAGCGATCAGTCTCACAGACCGATTGGAACAGTGCTGAGAAGTCAAGACCGATTGGGTAATGCAGACTGTTTGCTTCTCAAGTCGTGAGATCATTTGGAATAGCCATGCTGAGAGACCGATTGAAGCAGATCATTTGAGCCCAGGGATTATCAAAACTGTTTGATAAAGTGTTGTTGATGACTGTTTGCTCGATACCAAATGATCTCGCGAGACCATTTGATAAAGTTTGTTGATCCAAGATCGAGTGATGATCCACATGCAAGACTGAATGAAGGAAGGTATCCAAACCTAATGGGCACATTGCATGAAACTATTTGAAGACATGCACATCAGTTCAAAACTATTTGATCACATAAACACAAAATCGTTTGGACATATGTATACCCAAACCGTTTGGACTATTAATCCAAAACTATTTGGACTCACACCAAAAGCGTGAGGGCCATATCTGAGCCTATAAATAGGACCAATAGGGTCCTCATTTGGGCATCGGTTCTAGGATGCTGATAGGCTACCTATATACAGGTCTGATCCAGTTCCATCCACACTACTGTCATTTCACCTACCGCCCGTGCTGCAATCAAGGAGACTGAGAAGAGAAGGAAGGATGAGTGAGAAAGACTGCTTAGTCTGTCTTGGCATCCCTTGTTCTTCGTCCAGATCTGCTGCGACCCGACGTAGAAGACCGCATCATCTTCACCGAGTTGTGACCACCTTCTACATCATTATCATGGAGGATTCCTCTCTCTTTCTTATTCTTCTTGTTTCTCACACCATGAGTGAGTAGTTCCTTTTCATTGGGGTGCAGGGACTAGCCCCGCTACCCATGCAACCATATCTTTTCATTTAACATTCCAAAGCAATGTATATAACTTATCATTTTGTTGCTATTTGATATGCTTGTAGTTGATTACCTGCTTGCTTTCATCTTGTTCTTCTCTTTGTCATATAGAATACGATTAATGAGGTAGACTCCTTGAAGAGAAATTTGATAGGTTCCTTGAGGTTGTAAGTGTATGATCCATGAGGGGACGAGCCATCTAGCCTATGGTGATGCTTCTATGGTCTAAACATCCCTCAGGGAGGACCACAACCTTAGTTGGATGTTGTATCTTCTTGTTAATCATCGATGTTTGCTTGCAGACTACTCACCTACATGTATGTTGATTAGCACGATTGACTCCCGACCTAGAAATAGAATGGGGTTCCTTGAGGTCTTAAGTGTATGATCCACGAGGGGACGAGCCATCTAGCCTATGGTGACACTTCTGTGGTCTAAACATTCCTCAGGGAGGGCCACAACCTTAGTTAGATGTTGTATATTTGGAACCGTAAGTGCATGATCCGGACGGCAACGAGAAATCTGATGCCTAAGGGGATGCTTATGCGGGCCTAAACATCCCTCCAGGAGGGTTCGCAGTAGTTCCATTTGGATAGTTAGATGCTTTGCGTAGATGTTATGTGTTTAAATGTGTTTGCATGAGCAGTGTTGGTGAAACCCGCTACCATCCCACCGATTCCATATCATAATCTAGAACAAACTTTAATTCTTCTCTTTTACTTTGTTGCATTTAGTTTAATTAACCTCAACCGAATCAATCGTTTTAAATATTAGTCTTACTTGAGCTAGATTGGACTAACAAAGATTCTTAAAAACATTGTCTCTTGGGATTTGATCCTTAAATATACTGCGATAAGACCCGTCTGCTTGCGGGTGGTATTATTGCATGAGGTTTTGGTAAAAGTCGGGGATTTTAACCCCGAATGAATTTGTTAGTGTGATATTTTCCATGTCAAATTCTAGCGCCGTTGTCGGGGACAACAGAATCAGTTAGTCAGATCTTGTTCTTTTAAGTCTAATCTTGGATTTTACTTTTTCTTTTTGAAACCATTGATCATCTACTTGAATTTCACTCTACTACATCAATCTTACTTCAAATCTTTTTATTTCAGGTACTTCAAGAAGGACTAGTGCATGCACCATTTGAACAGTCCCAGACTCACCACCATATTTGATCTTGAGATTGATAGAACCTTTCATTGTCAAAATAGAGAAAACCAAGCAAGAATGGCTCAATAGGAGGAGATAGATCGAAGGGTAGCTCAAGCTCTCAATGCACAAAGAGAGAGGCTCATGCAAGAAGCCTGAACTTCTGTTCAACAAGAAATCCTAGCAGCACAAGCAACAACGCAAGCAATAGAACTGCAAAAGGATCTTAGGGAGTATTCAATCCCTAAAGTTGTTGACATTCATCACACAGTTCAACCTCCTCCCATCAACGCTCCTAATTTTGAGATACGATCACATTGGATCACCTTGCTTCAAAACAACCCATTCTATGGCAAACAAGGAGAAGATAGTCAGGGACATCTCCTAAGGTTTATTGATCTATGTGCCTTGACAAAGCAAAATGGAGTATCCGATGATGCTATTCGACTTAGTCTCTTCAAGTATCCCCTTGCTGATAAAGCTATAAGTTGCTACAATTCGTTGCAAAGTGAAATACCCATAACCACCTGGGAACAACTCCAAAATGTTTTTATGGAAAAGTTCTATCCTCCATCCCTCACCTATGAAATTAGAGGACGAATAATGAATTTCAATCAAATCCCTGGAGAAACCCTTGCTGAATCATGGGATAGATACAAAGAGCTTCTACGCAAGTGTCCACACCATGGAATTCCTAAGCACCAACTCATCAAAATTTTCTATAGGGGTGTGGACGATGATATCAAAAGATTTTTAGATTCCTCATCTGGAGGAAACTTCATGCATCAAAGTTATGACAGTGCATGGAGGGTCGTCACCCTTGGAGCTAAAAATCAAGCTAATTGGGGAAGATCTGTAGGTAAAGGAGTCTTGAAAGTAGCTATGGCTGAAGCTATTGAATCATATTGAATCATCTCTTGCTGTAATTAGAAGAGGACGTTTGCCCACTCAACAACAAGAACATATCAAGTCAGCTTCTCTATTCTGTGAAGCATGTAAAGGAACTGATTATTCCACTTTAGCATGCAATGTTCTCTACAATGTTGTTCTAAGCAACATATGTGGACAAGGAGATAATGGTCATATGGAAAATCTTAATGTTGTTAATACCATCCCTGGTCAAGGTTATTACAATCCGAATCAGAATAGGAACCATCTAGGGTTTGAATATGGAAACCCCTCTAGAGCAGTAAACTTACATAAATTTGGTTCGAACAATCAACCATGAGGCCCACCAGGATACCAGTATAATCAACAACAAAATATTGGAAATCAAGGAAATTTCAAGGGAAGCTTTCAGAATAGGAACTTCAATAATTATCAAAACAATTCTCAGTACCAGAATCTTAATCAACCTCAAGGTCAGAAAGCCAGTCCCATCTCACCTGATGACAAGCTATCAACCATTGAAAAGATGTTGCAAACTCAACAAACTATTATAGCTAACCAACAAGCTCTGCAGAAGGCTATTGAATCCCAACTAGCTCAACTTGCAGCTAGCATTAAGCCACCAACTGGGGTTTTTGCTGGCCAACCAGAAAAGAATCCTAAGCACCCAGAACAACTAAAGGTGGTCACCAACAGGTCAGGAAAGGACTATCCTGATCCTCCTGTCAGGCCACCTATAATTATTACAGATGAGGATGAACCCGCGATTATACAAGACTCCACAACTCTGACGTCTCAACTAAAAGAACTAGTAACTACTATAAGTGTGACAGAGTGAACTTTTGATGTTCTTGAGTAACCATTTAGATAAACATATTCATGGATTTGAAGTTCAAATATGCGATATATGTTTGGATCATAGGAAGGTGTTTTCATTAGTTGGGAATAAGTTGAAAGTTGTTTGATTTTAATTGCATGAGTAATACTCTTAAGTATGTGCTATTTTGAATTAAGTTGTTGATCGGTCAAATAGTGATAACTTGGCACCAAAAGTGAATGGAATATATCTTAGTTGATAATAAAGTTGTGGACACAATTGTATTAGGGTTCAATATTCCTCCCTAGAGATATATAGGTTTGATCTTTGTAAAGTAATTGGCATTATTGTTTGTTGGTGGACTAAAGTCTAATATTCTACCCTAGGATTGATTGTGTCATGCACCCCACATAGGCTTGAGGAGCCACGTATTGGCACAGTGATTTCTTTGACTGGGACCC
This sequence comes from Alisma plantago-aquatica, assembly GCA_963693085.1. NCBI lineage: Eukaryota > Viridiplantae > Streptophyta > Magnoliopsida > Alismatales > Alismataceae > Alisma > Alisma plantago-aquatica. Next base: position 1,065,792,562 of record OY856412.1, read on the forward strand.
TTAGATGGTTGTGGACGACCCCTTAACTCCTGTCAATGGAGATCGTGGAGGATGAAGTTGGTGTTCCTTCCTTTTTTCCCCATGACGTGAACGTGGGGAGACAACCCAGCTGATGAGCAGTTGATCCCTGGGTACTAACGTGGAACAGTCTGAGCCAGACTCCCACTTCCTATCATATCTCCACTGCAAGTCGCAAGGAGGACAGGAGTAGTTGCTGCTCATAGAGCACAGTAGCTCGCGGCAGCCATGGCTCTGCCTAGAGCAGTGACGCTGGTGTCTATGGACGAGAAAATCTAGTGGCGTCTTTGCGATCTGGAGAAAGGAAGCTCTAGGTAGAAAACACTCTCCTCATACAAGAGGCACCCGGAGACGAGGATAGTAGAGCTGCCACGACGGAGGCCGTTTTCCAAGAGAAGGCGCACGCAGGCGGGCTGCAAGGAGGAGACGCAGCTGCGGCAGCATCTTGAGAGGACGGCGCGCAGAGGGATGAAGCTCAGAACTGCTTACGGTATTAGGAGCTACAGAGGAACTTGGCGGCGGCCGTTGTTCGAGGAAGGAGAGCCTTCTTCCCCTTTCCTAGTGCCGCGGCGGCCACCATGACCGGTGCGGTCTTGGATGTGGAGCTCCGGAGCCGCAATCAAGGAGGAATCAGACCGGCGGCATAAAGGAGGGCTAGCCGAAGCAGAGGAAGGCCTAAGGAGATGCCTACGAGCACGCATGAATGATGGATTGGTCACCGATATCTTGGACCACGGAGGCGGCCGTTATCCAGGAAATGGAGCACGTGGGCGTCGAGCTTCAAGCGGAGAAAGGAGATCGTGAGAGAACGAGGAGCCACCTGCGGCGAGCCTGAGAGGCTAGAGGTCTTGAAGATGTTGTCGAATCTGATGCCAAGCTTAGGAGACAGTGACTCTGTTGATGGTGTGCCGCAGAGGAAGACAGACGGCGGCGGCACCTGCTCGCGGGAGAACAGGGTCCTGCCTCGCGTGCGTGAGAGAAAGGAGGAGGACCGGTTGTCCAGCCGGTGAACTAGACCGGCTCAACCAAAGAACCGGCCGATGCAAGCAAGGGCTGCGCTAGACCTTAGTGGCCACGTGGCGCAACATGATTGGCCAGAAAAGGTAAAACACTCAGAAATTCCCAGATGTTGTTTAATTCGTATAAAATAGCTCGATGCTCAGAAAAATACAAATAAGGTACCAAAATGTTCAGAAAAATGCGTAGAACAATCTAAAACTATAATATCAGGCTTTTGATGCTCAAATCTTAGTGATATCATGAAAGATGTGTAATGCTTGTTTAGTGGATAATAAATAGCGAATGATGACATAAAATTATGGAAAAATGTCAGTAACTCCATACTAATGTTTATAATGCACTTGATGTCTGTAATCATGATGTTGATGTACGAAATCATGTAATTTGCTTAATATGTCTAATTAGGGCTAATAATCCTAAATAAAATGTATTAAATACATGCATGCTCAATAATTGATGAAATTTACAGAGTAAGCTCAGATCAGTATCGTGAACCTCAGTTTTAATTATGAGATGTTAATGATGAACAAAATCCATGTTATATGAAGATGAATATTAATACATGTTATAAAACCCTAATCTAGGTTAATGATGTAACCTAGGGTTAATTTATGTGCACAAAAATGCTATGGAAGATAATATGCAGATAATGAATCATAATCTGGAATATGATATCAGTGAGATAATCACAAGACAAGAATATAAATAATGATGAGAATATCCATAAAAAGATAAGCTAAACCCTAATGAACATGTTTAGGGTTAAGATAAGACGTATGATGATGAGAATCTGATAATAGTACATGGTCTTGTCTTAATCAGGGTTGACCAAGGATGTAGATAACATCAGGAGTATATGTGTTTAGAATGATCTGCCTCTTTGGAAGGTACGCCATTACCTCTTGCTTGGCTTATTATACAATATGCTTGTGTTATATGGGTAATAAAATACTTGGCATATAATATTGGATGAAATGATTGTTCTTGTATGATATGTTGCATGATTTTCCATACTTATTGCTATGAAAATATGAAACATAATATATCTGTTCCATTATATGAAAGCACTAACTCTTTGGCAGTGTGCTTGGAAGTGACCTAACTCTTTGGTAGTGGTCACATTGTACATATGACCTAACTCTTTGGTAGTGGTCTGACCTAACTCTTTGGTAGTGGTCACCTTGTACAAATGATCTAACTCTTTGGTAGTGATCATAAAGGCCTTGAGATATAATGGAAAATGTGCTTAAAATATGTGTTCTCTTTTGTTAACGAACATCTTTGTGCAAGTATATGCTTTTCTTATATTCTTCTGCTACTGCCAAGTATTAGTTTTATCTTATTGCCAAGATATGATGAGAGGTAAATAAAATACATGTAGGCGTACTCAGTACAATATTCATGAAATATTGTGCTGACGTGTACCGCATGTAATCTTTTGTTTAGGTTGCGGTTATGCTCTTGAAGATCCAGGATAGTTGTGAGTTGTGTGGCGAGCTGATGTATAGGTGGACTTGTTGTCTTAAGATCCTGTAGTTTAGAGGTAGTACATGTATATGTATAGTTTGCTGTTCAATATGTAATATCAAATGTTGTAACAATTCATGTTGTAATTATATGTTGAATGGTGAACATGTGTGTATGGTTTTATTATTGTTCATGTACATGTGCTACTGATGTATGTTCCTTCCGACTCCCTCGATTTTCTTCTTCTTAGCCTAGTGTGGGATGTTCAAATTGGGATTCTCGCTGAGGTGGGGGTTTCAATTTGGACGTCACACATCAGATTAAGTTTTAGAAAATCCGGGGACGTCACAGGTGGTATCAGAGCATGAACAATAGCAAAGCCTGACATTTGCTCATTATGAAACTCAAAACTAAAGAACCTTGAACTTAATAATCTTTTAGGGTTATATTAGTCGTCTTTTAGAGACTAGATCTGACCTAACCTCTAGGTTAGCACCTAGATGTCCGAGAACTAGGTCTAGACTGGTGCTTGTTGAGTAGCAAGTCCTGAGATGTCGTTCTTTCCTTGTAGTGCAGCGGTATGGGACGTTGCACTATTTGGAAATGACGTGCATCAAGGGAAGAGAAACCCTAGACATATTGCGCACGTTGTCTAGAGTAGCTACACTAGTCTACCCCTTGTTCTCACCCTTTTCACTAGTTTTCATGACACTGTACTCTCTACTATGTGTGGGGCACTCATTTCTGGATTTGGTTTTTGATTCCAATCGGATCGAACCTTGGTAGTTTTCTCTGACGCTTGTTTTATCGGAGAAAAACTATATAATATTTTATTATGTATATGTATTACAAAAATGTGTCCCCACACATGTACGAGTAGGAGGTGGTCATGCAACCTAAGTGAAAGTGAATGACATCAGTCTAGAAGAGAGTGTAGTTCTAGATTAGATGTCTAGAGCCTTTTTGATATATATGATAGATGGAATAGATGATATAAGTTTTGATGATATGATGTAAGTATTATATAGATGACATAAGATGATTATGATGATCTATGTTTGTCTTTGAGGACTTAAGTTCAGTTTTGAGGATTTGAGATAAGTGTTTATGGTGCAAGTAACTAGGCTTTTATGAGATAAGATAAGCTAAGTTGAGACTAGGTTGTAAGTCAGCATGAGCCTCAAGCTCTTTTACAAAGGAGGACCTCTAGTGTTAGGACCAGTTTTGGGGTTAGCTCAAGAGAGAGCGAGACCCACAGGGAGAAGGTCAGAGAACCTAGACTCCAAGATATGAGAATTATGAGATATGTGATATGATATGTCCTAAACTAGACTACTCCTGAGTGAATGAGTTGTGTTGCTTAATGCATGATTCCTATAGCTTTGTTAAACCCTAGATGTCCTTGGGAGGACCAAACCCTAGAGACAGAGAGAGGCTGGTTATATGTGCATGTGAGTATGAATATGAGTGCCTGCCATCTGGGTGAGGGAGAGAGCCCAAGACCCTGGAGGAGGTAGCTATATTAGTTTCTGTGAAGCCTCATGCTCGGGTTGGTGGTTACCTGTATAGGAATCTAGTGGTTGCATGTATAAGAGAGTTTTGGGTAAGATGTATCATGGGTAGAGACCTATGAAGAACATGTTGTAGCATGTTTTGATATGTGCTTATGTGGCTAGATCTTGTAAGGCTATCACTAGTGCCAATGAGGTAATCTGAGAACCCTAGACTAAGAGAGGGAAGATAAAGCATGTGCATATGAGATACTCATAGAGTCGAGTTAACTCAGAGAGACTGAGCATGGTGATGCCCTCTTGATATGGGTTAGGAGAACCTCAGTTGGACTAGATAAAGTTTTGATATACGTTTGATAAGCCACTTGTATAAGTTGGTTAGCACAACCATGATATTATATATATAAGGATGTGATCCAATCTTGAGATATGATAGTGGATATGACATGATGAAAACCTTAGAGATGGTTTAATAACTCTTCATGCATAAATGGTTAACCATATACATGAATAATGATGATAATTTGATAGTGTTGGTTAATCTTGTGATGAATTCATTAATAAATGTCATAAATTTGTCATGAGTAATAAAACATGATCATATGAATGAAACATGTTGCACAAGGTGTTAATCTTGGTGCTTAACAATGATGGACAATACAGTCTAATAACTTGCACAACATAATGATTATGACATCTTGGTATGATCTAGAGGGATAAAGTGAGTTAATTATAGTTAACTCCCTCCTAAAAGGCATATGTTAATGATGAACATGTTCTAACAATGAGCTAAATAAAATGTCGATGACACCTTGATATAATGAGTTAATCTTTAGTTAACTCCTTTATAACACATTAATATGATGATGGAACCCTAATGCATGGGTTAAGATAAGGATGCATCCCTGATATATGGGATATGTCATGACATAACCAAGGTGTTTCTGCACCCAAGATGGTTGTAAAATCCCCCTAATAGTGCTTTGGATATATGGTTCTAGATAACCTTCCAGATATGTTACACATAGAATAGTGCCTACATGTGGATGAAGGAAAGATAAGGTTTTCCCTGGAGGTATGACTATGGTTTACTTTCGAGGACGAAAGTTTTTTTAAGATGTATATGATGTGATGAAGTGGGTTTTCTGGCCTAATTCCGAGGACGGAATTTCTTTTAAGGTGTGTAGGATGTGACAGAGTGAACTTTTGATGTTCTTGAGTAACCATTTAGATAAACATATTCATGGATTTGAAGTTCAAATATGCGATATATGTTTGGATCATAGGAAGGTGTTTTCATTAGTTGGGAATAAGTTGAAAGTTGTTTGATTTTAATTGCATGAGTAATACTCTTAAGTATGTGCTATTTTGAATTAAGTTGTTGATCGGTCAAATAGTGATAACTTGGCACCAAAAGTGAATGGAATATATCTTAGTTGATAATAAAGTTGTGGACACAATTGTATTAGGGTTCAATATTCCTCCCTAGAGATATATAGGTTTGATCTTTGTGAAGTAATGGGCATTATTGTTTGTTGGTGGACTAAAGTCTAATATTCTACCCTAGGATTGATTGTGTCATGCACCCCACATAGGCTTGAGGAGCCACGTATTGGCACAATGATTTCTTTGACTGGGACCCTTAGATGGTTGTGGACGACCCCTTAACTCCTGTCAATGGAGATCGTGGAGGATGAAGTTGGTGTTCCTTCCTTTTTTTCCCCATGACGTGACCGTGGGGAGACAACCCAGCTGATGAGCAGTTGATCCCTGGGTACTAACGTGGAACAGTCTGAGCCAGACTCCCACTTCCTATCATATCTCCACCGCAAGTCGCAAGGAGGACAGGAGTAGTTGCTGCTCATAGAGCACATTAGCTCACGACAGCCATGGCTCTGCCTAGAGCAGTGACGCTGGTGTCTATGGACGAGAAAATCTAGTGGCGTCTCTGTGATCTGGAGAAAGGAAGCTCTAGGTAGAAAACAATCTCCTCGTACAAGAGGCACCCGGAGACGAGGATAGTAGAGCTGCCACGACGGAGGCCTTTTTCCAAGAGAAGGCGCACGCAGGCGGGCTACAAGGAGGAGACGCAGCTGCGGCAACATCTTGAGAGGACGGCGCGCAGAGGGATGAAGCTCAGAACTGCTTACAGTATTAGGAGCTACAGAGGAACTTGGCGGCGGCCGTTGTTCGAGGAAGGAGAGCCTTCTTCCCCTTTCCTAGTGCCGCGGCGGCCACCATGACCGGTGCGGTCTTGGACGTGGAGCTCCGGAGCCGCAATCAAGGAGGAATCAGACCGGCGGCATAAAGGAGGGCTAGCCGAAGCAGAGGAAGGCCTAAGGAGATGCCTACGAGCACGCATGAATGATGGATTGGTCACCGATATCTTGGACCACGGAGGCGGCCGTTATCCAGGAAATGGCGCACGTGGGCGTCGAGCTTCAAGCGGAGAAAGGAGATCGTGAGAGAATGAGGAGCCACCTGCGGCGAGCCTGAGAGGCTGGAGGTCTCGAAGATGTTGTTGAATCTGATGCCAAGCTTAGGAGACAGTGACTCTGTTGATGGTGTGCCGCAGAGGAAGCCAGACGGCGACGGCACCTGTTCGCGGGAGAACAGGGTCATGCCTCGCGTGCGTGAGAGAAAGGAGGAGGACCGGTTGGTCCAGCCGGTGAACCAGACCGGCTCAACCAAAGAACCGGCCGATGCAAGCAAGGGCTGCGCTAGACCTTAGTGGCCACGTGGCGCAACATGATTGGCCATAAAAGGTAAAACACTCAGAAGCTCCCAGATGTTGTTTAATTCGTATAAAATAGCTCGATGCTCATAAAAATACAAATAAGGTACCAAAATGTTCAGAAAAATGCGTAGAACAATCTAAAACTATAATATCAGGCTTTTGATGCTCAAATCTTAGTGATATCATGAAAGATGTGTAATGCTTGTTTAGTGGATAATAAATAGCGAATGATGACATAAAATTATGGAAAAATGTCAGTAACTCCATACTAATGTTTATAATGCACCTGATGTCTGTAATCATGATGTTGATGTACGAAATCATGTAATTTGCTTAATATGTCTAATTAGGGCTAATAATCCTAAATAAAATGTATTAAATACATGCATGCTCAATAATTGATGAAATTTACAGAGTAAGCTCAGATCAGTATCGTGAACCTCAGTTTTAATTATGAGATGTTAATGATGAACAAAGTCCATGTTATATGAAGATGAATATTAATACATGTTATAAAACCCTAATCTAGGTTAATGATGTAACCTAGGGTTAATTTATGTGCACAAAAATGCTATGGAAGATAATATGCAGATAATGAATCATAATCTGGAATATGATATCAGTGAGATAATCACAAGACAAGAATATAAATAATGATGAGAATATCCATAAAAAGATAAGCTAAACCCTAATGAACACGTTTAGGGTTAAGATGAGACGTATGATGATGAGAATCTGATAATAGTACATGGTCTTGTCTTAATTAGGGTTGACCAAGGATGTAGATAACATCAGGAGTATATGTGTTTAGAATGATCTGCCTCTTTGGAAGGTACGCCATTACCTCTTGCTTGGCTTATTATACAATATGCTTGTGTTATATGGGTAATAAAATACTTGGCATATGATATTGGATGAAATGATTGTTCTTGTATGATATGTTGCATGATTTTCCATACTTATTGCTATGAAAATATGAAACGTAATATATTTGTTCCATTATATGAAAGCACTAACTCTTTGGCAGTGTGCTTGGAAGTGACCTAACTCTTTGGTAGTGGTCACATTGTACATATGACCTAACTCTTTGGTAGTGGTCTGACCTAACTCTTTGGTAGTGGTCACCTTGTACAAATGATCTAACTCTTTGGTAGTGATCATAAAGGCCTTGAGATATAATGGAAAATGTGCTTAAAATATGTGTTCTCTTTTGTTAACGAACATCTTTGTGCAAGTATATGCTTTTCTTATATTCTTCTGCTACTGCCAAGTATTAGTTTTATCTTATTGCCAAGATATGATGAGAGGTAAATAAAATACACGTAGGCGTACTCAGTACAATATTCATGAAATATTGTGCTGACGTGTACCGCATGTAATCTTTTGTTTAGGTTGCGGTTATGCTCTTGAAGATCCAGGATAGTTGTGAGTTGTGTGGCGAGCTGATGTACAGGTGGACCTGTTGTCTTAAGATCCTGTAGTTTAGAGGTAGTACATGTATATGTATAGTTTGCTGTTCAATATGTAATATCAAATGTTGTAACAATTCATGTTGTAATTATATGTTGAATGGTGAACACGTGTGTATGGTTTTATTATTGTTCATGTACATGTGCTACTGATGCATGTTCCTTCTGACTCCCTCGATTTTCTTCTTCTTAGCCTAGTGTGGGATGTTCAAATTGGGATTCTCGCTGAGGTGGGGGTTTCAATTTGGACGTCACACATCAGATTAAGTTTTAGAAAATCCGGGGACGTCACAATAAGTCAGACAAGGAAAGTCCTGAGATACCTATTGATGAAGAAACTGAAACACCAGAACCTAATATTCTTGTATACAAGCATCATATATCGTTCCCTACTCGTTTAAGGAAAACCAAGTGTGATACTCAGTTCAATAAGTTTGAAGAAGCTATGAAGAAACTTCATGTTGATATACACTTTTTGGATGCGCTGGCTGAGATACCAGCCTAGAAAAAATACTTAAAGTCACTCCTCACCAGGAAATATATAACTGAAGAATATGAGAAAGTCAAGTTAGCTAAAACCACTTCCGATATCATCCAGAGTAAGATGCCAAAGAAGAAAAAAGGTCCAGGATCTTTTGGGATTTCCTGCCATATCGGTGATTCTTCATGCAAGAAAGAATTGGCAGATCTTGGTGCTAGCATATCCATCATGCCACTCAGCCTTTGCAAAAGGCTAGGGTTTGCTGAGCTTCTCCCAAATGGCATGACCATACAACTCGCAGACAATTCAATAAAACATACGTTAGGAATTATTGAAGATGTACCTATCAAGGTAGGAAATGATTCCTCTGTTCTGTGTGATTTTGTCATCATGGACATAAAAGAAGATGCCATATATCATCTCACCATTGTAAGAGTTCTAATTGATGTTGAAGAAGGAACCTTGCTTCTCAGACTTGGTAAAGAAACTCTCGAATTCAATGTTTTTGAAAGCATGAGAAGACCAAGTATGCAAGAAGAAGTCTATTTAATTGACTGCATTGAACAAATGTCACTCCTCACACAAGAAGAATATGAACAAGACAATCCTTTAGAAGTGACTCTAACGAACCCATCTGTTGGTAATTCAATCAATGAACAAGTTAAAGAATGTGTTCTCGACCTTGACACTATTGAAGAAGACTCTGAAGCCAAAATGGAAGAACTCAAAGCTGTGGAAGCTACTGAAGAAAGATGCAAAAAATCAGAAGCCCCAGAAATGAAGCCCCTGCCCGGGGGACTGAAGTACATGTATTTGGACGATCTCAAGGTTTGTCTAGTTATTATAAATTCCAATCTAACGACCGAGCAAGAAGATACACTCCTGAAGAAACTAAGGGAAAGAAAGAAAGCCATTTGGTTACAAAATGAGTGACCTCATTGGGGTTAATCAAGTGATGTGTATGCACAAGATCCCTATGATGGAAGATCACAAGCCAACTATTGAACATCAATGGAAATTGAATCCATATATGAACAAAGTAGTCTGTCGCAAGGTCACTAAACTACTAATTGTTGGAATAATCTATCCGATATCAGACTCGCCATGGGTGAGCCCAGTGCATGTAGTCCCGAAGAAAGGTGGAACAACTATAATACAAAATGAAAATAATGAACTCATCCCCAATCGAATAGTCACAGGGTGGAGGATGTGCATTGATTATAGAAAATTAAACAAGGGAACTCGAAAATATCATTTTCCAATGCCCTTTCTTGATCAAGTATTAGAGCGGGTGGCTCATCAAGAATACTTCTGTTACCTGATGGTTACTCTAGATTCTATCAAATACCCATACATCCAGACGACCAAGAGAAAACTACTTTCTCCTACCAATTCGGAACATATGCATTTAGAAGAATGCCATTCGGCCTGTGTAATGCACCTGCAACCTTCCAGCGTTGCATGGCTTCCATATTCGCCGGTTTCACTGAAACAATTATGGAAGATTTTTCTATGTACAGAGATTCATTCGATTCATTTCTAAAACACCTCTCCCTTGTTTTCAAACAATGTGAAGAAGCACACCTTGCGCAAAATTGGGAGAAGTGTCACTTTATGGTAAAGGAAGGCATTGTCCTCAGCCATAGGGTCAGTAATCGAGGAAGTGAAGTAGACAAGGCCAAGATCGAAGTGATTTCCAAGCTCTCTATCCCTATCAATATAAAGGAAGTTCGGGCATTCCTTGTTCATGCAGGCTTCTACAAATAATTTATAAGAGACTTCTCAATGATAACCAAGCCAATGACGAACCTATTACTAATGGATGTTGAATTTAATTTTGACAAAGAATGTGTTGAAAGTTTCAACAAACTGAAACATGCCCTTGTTGGCTAAATGGACATCTGGAAATCCCTTTGTTTCGATGATGACAAACATTTCATTCTTGTTGATCTAACGTGCTACTTGAGTGTTGCAGGAATAAGGTGGATGACAAAGTACTAGGGAATCTATATGCTTGAATGATTGTAAATGTCATGAAATGTAATCAATTGTAAACTTGTACAAATATGTAATGTACAAGTACTTAGACTTCATGTAAATCAAGCGTTAGATCTTCCCTAGCTAAACACCACATTTAGATAGGTCATCCTCTTCAAATAGTGTCACATATGCACACTCATACACACACTTAGTGCTTTAATTGAAAGATTGAAACAGGGTCAATCTCGGTCGACTAACTCCTCGACCGAGACACTCTCGGTCGACAATCTTCTCGACCGAGAAAGACCCAAGTAGCCGTTAGACACAGCTGACAAGGTAGTTGGCAGTTGGAGATAAATGTTGCAAAACACTTGATCCAGAGAGCCTGTCGGTCGACAAAACTTCGACCGAGTAGGTGTCTCGGTCGACCATTTCTCGACCGAGATGGTCTCTGACAACAATTGCAGAATTAATTAACTAGCCGTTGTTAAAGCAACTAACTTGTACCTAACGACTAGTTAAGCACTTAGAAACCCCTAGAAAGTATCTAGAACGTCCTGAAGCACTTTTAGGACATTCCTATAAATAGGACATGCCTTAGGACACCTAAATACACTAGTTTTTACACTTGAGCAATCTTTGAGCATACATTTGCATTAAGCAACTTGTTTGTGAGCAATTGAGCATATTGACAATTGGCTACTTCTTCTCTTATCTCAAATTTCATGTCCTATATGCTAGCATCTCCTATCCACAACAATCACAATTCCATACACATTGGTTAGGAGATCTACACGCTTGATCTAGGCAAATCAAGCCTTGTGCTTCAAAGGATAAGTTGTAATTTCCATTTTTCTTTCTTGTTCACTATTATTGTTTGTACTCTCCCTGCTACTCCTAGGTTGGAGGCTGCGGATTGGAGAGGTTGGAAGATCTTCTTGGTGAAGAAGGGGACCTTGAGCTACTTCAAGAAGGCTGGTGCAATGAGAGGTTACTTCTAAAGAGGAAGGCTACTTCAAGGGGGAGCTTGAAGTTACTTAAAGAAGGCTACCTCGGGTTGGTTCATCTACTTCAAGTGAAGGTTGTTCAAGGGGTGTAAGAAAGTATTGTATTTTGTGTAAATCCTTGTGAAGGTAATAAAATTGATACTTTCAAAATCCCGGTTGGGTACGCAATCGGGTAGTGGACTGACAACCATAGTATTTGCTAAGGTTGGATGTCGAGTTAGTTTGTGCCTTGGTCACTATTCTTTTTTATGTCCTTATAAGAAAAAGGATGTCGAGTTAGTTTGGGTTCCAAAACCTCCAAACTAAATGAACATAATTAAGTTGAGATATGACCAAGGACCTTAGTTGCATATTTCTATGTCAATCTCAACTCAACATAATATTATAACAAATTAGTTCAAGTATCTAAATATCTAACTGGGATATATATAATTCCTACTAAAAACAGTTTTGAAATAATACAGAACCATTCTCGATCGAGAATCTGTCGACCGAGTACAACAGTCGGTCGAGAAATGATCGACCGATCCGGTCTGTGTTGTCAAAACTTAATAAAAAGAAAATTGAAAATCATATTTAACGAAATTACTGTTCTTATCCACATGATTTTGCATCTCCTGATCTATCCATATAGGAATCATGTGTTATGACATCTAGTTCAAATAATCACAATCATTATGTTTCATGGAATTATCATTATATGTTTTTATTGTTCTATCATTACATCATAGATATGCTTTCAGCTCAAATGATAATTATATGCATTGATCCTTGATAATGCATAGGCAAGCAAAATGATTCATTGGTGATATGTTTCTTAGAACAAGAACTTTAATGCTTGCAAGAGCACAATATTATAACATACAAATTTCTCATTGGTATCTTTAAAAGAATTGAGATATTAATTGTGTTTTCATTTTTAAAGAATCTTATGAGAATACAAGAAGAAATGGAATTTGATATTTATGTACCTACAACAAAGTTTATATAAATATTCTAGGGAAATCAAGGAAGAATATTTTTCATATTGAATATCAGTTAAAATGCTTCAAATTGATATCTAATCAAATTACATGCTGACATATGAGTGCTCAATTTGGAAACTTGCAAGTTTGCCTCTTGTTTGAAATACAATTTGACCAAGGGGCGCTATGGTCGTAGTCAAAGTCGACCTAAAATAAGTTTGGCACAATACTTATTTGAATATCATTTTCTATAAAAATTGTGATCAAAAGAACAATTAAATTATGATCACAAAATTTGTCCAAATATTGGTAATAATAATCACAATATTACTCCCTTAGAAAATATATATATGCTCTACAAATTCAGTCTATCATTTGCATTAAAAATCAGCTTAAGAAATTCATTCACAGTAAGTCTGTCGGTCGACGAATTCTTCGACCAAAAACATCTTGGTCAGCCTCTCTCTTTCGACCAACAGACCTCAAATAAAAATTACATTGGACACACTTTCGGTCGACAATTATTCGACCGAGCCGATGTCGGTCGACAATTGCTCGATCGAGAATTGACCGTTGGTATATGACCGTTGGAATCCGATTGTTTATGACTGTTACAAGTCAAACGTTGGGCGGCCGACTGGCGCGTCTGGAATATGACCGTTGCGGTCGATCGGTCGACAAATTGTCGATCGAACTGGTCACTGGATTGCTATAAAAAGGACCAAAAACGGGTCATTGCTTCACACTCTCATATTCTTACTTCCATAGCTTCTCTCTAGTGCATTCTTGTGCAATTCTTTAGCTTCTTCATCCCCAAGACCTTCTTGCTTCTTCTCCACCTTAAAACAAAGAAATGGCTTCATCATCTACACGTGAAAGAAGAAAGTTGCTGACAGGAAAGGAAGGGCAGCTTCTCCACCATTGACGATCATCAACGACATTCCCTTCGTCGACGCAGATGCTGGTGATCGCTATCTCAGGCTCTCCTACAAAACTCCTCTTCCATGACGGCCAGTTGAAGTCATGGACTTCCTCAGCATCATCGACCTGGAGGATCTTTTTGAGGTGCAAAATTTGAAAGAATTTCTTAACCCTTCCTTGCCTTCCTACTCTTCCAAAGTAGTAAATGAGTTCTATGCAAACTTAATTTCCCATTCCGAACATGAAAATAACTTCTTCAACTCTAAGGTCAATGGGCATAGCTTTCGATTTACTGAGGAGGATATTCTTGACATGCTCAACATCGACCTAGATGAATATCAAAACACTCTTGACCTTACCACTGGAAATCCACTCAATACATTTTCCCAAGGTAATAATACCGTCAGTCTTAGTGACATTAAACGAGCCATTTTTCAATCTAATACAACTTATCATGAAGATAGGGGTACCTACTATGACATTAATCTCAAACCTGCAGCTAGGATTGTCAACCTTATTGTTTCCACAAACATACATCCTAGAGAAAACAAGTCTGAAGTCCCTATTTTTTTCATGTGTTTAATTTATGCCATTATCAAACGTATTCCCATAAATTTTATCCGCATCATCCTTAAGAACATGCTTCAGTTTTCTGGCAATCCCCCATATGCTGATTTTGTATGCCAAATCACTCAACACTTTCTTAAGACACAAATTGAGGACATGGGATACACATGGGAAAGAAGACCACAAAAAATAAGAAAAAACACAGTAGAGAAGATGGGAATTGATTTCGGTCACAAGAGGGCTAGGATCGAAGGTGAGACGTCTAGTCAAGACATACCACCACCACCTCCTCCTACTAACCCACCCTATGATCCCATCCAAAACACCCTCACCTATATTGTTGGGTCCCAATATCATCTAAGCAAACAATTAGATTATATCCACCATGCCATGACCTACCTAAACCAAAGAATGCAAACCCTCTCTCCAAATCAACTAGATGAATATCCTTATCCTTTAAATCCTGGCATGCTCAACCCATATAATCCCTCTTACAACTACTACCAAACTCCACCTCCACCATCTACAGATATCACACATACTCAGTTTTCCTCAATGCAACTACAAGATATTGCTGCTCATTTCCGCTTTGATCGTGTTCCTACCTTCTTGGAAGCATATGCCTTAACCAAGACAGGTGCTTTGGAGTGGCAAACTTTAGTCAAATATTATGGAGCTAAGCCATTTCTTGGAAAAGACCTTGATATTGATGTAATTCTTAAGTCTTTCCAGTGAGATTTGGAGTGTCCATTGTATTAGTTGTAATGAAATAGTTATCTTTGCATGATTGTTATAAAAGGGTTATCTTTACATGATTTGGTTATCTTTGCATGATTGTAATAATTACATGTTTGTAATGAATTGGTTATCTTTACTGATTATAATGGATACTTTTCAAAAGCATATGAGTCATCTTATAATATGTTTCATCTATGGCATCATTTGAACATGTCTTATAAGACTATTATAGTAGAGCATACAAAGTAAGGGGAGTAATAAATATGTAATAAATAAAAAAGGATGCAATCTTTGCAAAATACCTAAAATTTAAAATTGTGGCTAAATTGACCATCTATTGAAGAGCATTCATACATTAACTAAAATTGGGGATATTTGCTTAAGGGGGAGAATAAATATAAATTCAACCTGGATATCTTTTTGAAATGACAAAAGGGGAGAAAAGAATATAAAATAAAAATCAAAAATATAAATAAGTTTCATAAACATCTTGGCCAGCACTCACTTGCAAAACAAGAATGGCTACAAAAGGTAATCTTCAGGTATGAAACTCACATGCTTTATATTTCCTTATTTTATATTTAGGAAATGTTTGTCATCTTCAAAAGGGGGGAGATTGTTGGCTAAATGGACATATGGAAATCCCTTTGTTTCGATGATGACAAACATTTCATTCTTGTTGATCTAACGTGCTACTTGAGTGTTGCAGGAATAAGGTGGATGACAAAGTACTAGGGAATCTATATGCTTGAATGATTGTAAATGTCATAAAATGTAATCAATTGTAAACTTGTACAAATATATAATGTACAAGTACTTAGACTTCATGTAAATCAAGTGTTAGATCTTCCCTACCTAAACACCACATTTAGATAGGTCATCCTATTCAAATAGTGTCACATATGCACACTCATACACACACTTAGAGCTTTAATTGAAAGATTGAAATTGGGTCAATCTCTGTCGACTAACTCCTCGACCGAGACACTCTCGGTCGACAATCTTCTCGACCGAGAAAGACCCAAGTAGCTGTTAGACACAGCTGACAAGGTAGTTGGCAGTTCGAGATAAACGTTGCAAAACCCTTGATCCAGAGAGCCTGTCGGTTGACAAAACTTCGACCGAGTAGGTGTCTCGGTCGACCATTTCTCGACCGAGATGGTCTCTGACAGCAACTGCAGAATTAATTAACTAGTCGTTCTTAAAGCAACTAACTTGTACCTAACGGCTAGTTAAGCACTTGCAAACCCCTAGAAAGTGTCTAGAACGTCCTTTAGTACTTGTAGGACATTCCTATAAATAGGACATGCCTTAGGACACCTAAATACACTGGTTTTTACACTTGAGCAATCTTTGAGCATACATTTGCATTAAGCAACCTATTTGTGAGCAATTGAGCATATTGACAATTGGCTACTTCTTCTCTTAGCTCAAATTTCATGTCCTATAGGCTAGCATATCCTATCCACAGCAATCACAATTCCATACACATTGGTTAGGAGATCTACACGCTTGATCTAGGCAAATCAAGCCTTGTGCTTCAAAGGATAAGTTGTAATTTCCATTTTTCTTTCTTATTCACTATTATTGTTTGTACTCTCCTTGCTACTCCTAGGTTGGAGGCTGTGGATTGGAGAGGTTGGAAGATCTTCTTGGTGAAGAAGGGGACCTTGAGCTACTTCAAGAAGGCCGGTGCAACAGGAGCTTACTTCTAAAGAGGAAGGCTACTTCAAGGGGGAGCTTGAAGTTACTTCAAGAAGGCTACCTCGAGTTGGTGCATCTACTTCAAGTGAAGGTTGTTCAAGGGGTGTAAGAAAGTATTATATTTTGTGTAAATCCTTGTGAAGGTAATAAAATTGATACTTTCAAAATCCCGGTTGGGTAAGCAACCAGGTAGTGGACTAACAACCTTAGTATTTGGTAAGGTTGGAACCACTCTAAACACTTGTCTCCTTCTTCCATTTTCAATTGTGGTTGTTTGAGTTAAATAATTGTTAAAATATCTTTAAAACTCTATTCACCCCCCCTCTTGTGTTTTTCAGCCCTTACTACTACACCCATCATCAGATCTCCCGATTGGGACCATCCTTTTAAAATTATGTGTGATGCAAGCGATTATGTTGTGGGAGCTGTCCTGGGCCAATGCATAGAAAAGAAACATTATGTGATATATTATGCATCAAAGACCCTCGATGAAGCTCAGAGGAATTATGCTATCACTGAGAAAGAACTTTTGGCAGTTGTGTATGCCTTTGACAAATTCAGACCCTACCTTATTGGTTCAAAAGTCATTGTCTACACAGATCATGTTGCTATCTGTTACCTTCTGAAAAAGAAAGATGCAAAACCCAAGCTAATTAGATGGATTATCCTATTGCAAGAATTTGATTTGCAGATAAGAGATAAAAAGGGTAAGGAGAATGTTGTAGCAGACCACCTCGGTCGCATCCACACTCTGGAAACTGAGAAGAATATGATTAATGATTCCCTTTTACATGATCAACTAATGAAGGTCTTAGAAGCCACATTGTGGTACTTAAATTATGTGAACTACCTTGCTGCTGAGGATATTCATCATCAATGCACCGGAAATGCACTGAAGAAATTTATGCATGATGTGAAACATTACTACTAGGATGAGTCGTACCTTTTCAAACTATGTGTGTATAGTCTATACAGATGATGTATCACCGAAGAAGAAGATCAACTTATCTTGGAGCAAAGTCACTCATGACCAGTTGGAGGACACATGAGATGTAAGAAGACTGCCTTGAAGGTTTTGCAATGCGGATTCTTTTAGCCAACCATATCCAAAGATTCCTACGACTTTGTCTTATCATATGACAAATGTCAAAGATCAAACAAAATAACAAAGAGAGATGAGATGCCACTAAACTTGTGGCAAGAAGTTGAGATATTTGATGTGTGAGGTGTGGACTACATGGGTCCATTCCCATCTTCTCATGGATTTTCCTACATCCTAGTGGCGGTGGATTACGTCTCAAAATGGGTTGAAGCCATACCAACAATCACTAGCGACTCCAAACCTGTCATGAAATTGTTCAAAGATATCATTTTCCCCCGATTCGGTGTCCCACGTACATTGATATCTAATGGAGGGTCTCATTTCCTTGAAAGAAGCTTTGAAGATTTACTGAGAAAGTATGGTGTAACACACAAGGTAACCTCACCCTACCATCCAAAAAAAGTGGACAGGTAGAGGTTTCTAACCATGAACTCAAGGCTATCCTGGAAAAGACTGTAGGCTGCAATCAGAAGGATTGGTTGGTAACAATCAATTATGCATTGTGGGCCTACCGGACTGCTTTCAAAACACCCCTCGGAACTACAGCATTTAGATTAATATATGGAAAGGCTTGCCACCTACCTGTTGAACTTGAGCACAAAGCATGGTGGGCAATTAAACAACTTAATTTTGATATGAAGGAAGCATGCCAAGCTAGGATTCTACAACTCCAGGAGCTGGAAGAACTCCAGATGACAACTTATGAGAATGCACGAATCATTAAAAAATGTACAAAACTTTGGCATGACGACCATCTAAAAAGAAAGGGCATACATGTGGGAGACCAAGTTCTTCTATTCAATTCCAGACTGAGGTTTTTCCTAGGAAAACTCCATTCTCGTTGGTCAGGACCTTACATTGTCAAGACAAGAACATCTATCCACATGGTACTTTCTCTTATGGAGTGAAAAGATGGGTGAATTTGTGGCAAATGGTCAATGATTGAAGAGATATTTCACCTTTTTTGATATAGGCTATGAAATGATGATGGATCTCACCAATCCAACATATCCATCGTAGAAGTTAAAGGAATCTAGTCGAGCCATCGACATAAAACAAAGGCGCTTGTTGGGAGGCAACCCGATAAATAAAATTTGTATTTAGTTTTAATTTTGAATTAGGATTTTTCCTTAATTTTGTTTTTACCTTTGAGATAAGTATACACCAAATAAAACTACATCACGAGATGCTATTTTGAGTTTTGAATGGTCTTTTTGTTTGAGATTTTTAGATGTAGGAAATGCGCTGATTAGAACGCAACCACGTCAAGTGGTCCAAATGGCATGAAAATTCCCCTCCATCTCGGATTTAGAGTTTTCTAGGGATGAGAAAATTTCTAAGTTTGGGGTGGAGGGAGGGTGGTATGTATCTTACTTTCCACCTTCACCCATCGAAATCAGACTTAAGATTTCATTGTCGCATTTTTGACCTAAATTTTCAAATAAAATTTTCAAAATTTTAAGTTATTTTTAAAGAAATTTGAACATATACTTGATGAAATTTTGACATGTTTTCAATTTCTATGCCTTTTTCACTATACCTTCCTTATTAGAAGCAGATCCTCAAAAGGACCTTCTTCTGAAAACTAGCCTTTTGATTGAAATCATCTTGTGAAGCTTTTGAATCCTAGCGTCATGATATTTATGCAAAAATGGCAAGTGTCTGTCAAACTAATAGGGATCAAACACGTCATGCTTCCTAACTGACTAGTGGAACAAAAAAATGGAATCCCCACTGGATCCTCATCAAGTCATTATTTGAGCAGAGTATGATAAAGAGAACAACCCAGTGTACGAAATTGTAAATCAAGTTGCATTCTGATCGGAACCCTCTTCTACACTTCTTCTATCATCTTCGTACCCCTCCATCCATCATAAAGAAACAAAAATAGCTAAAATAGTGCCAAACCCTAAGTTCGGGGTGGAACGCCACTTCCCTCTATATCATCTTCTTCCATACCCCTAGCAAATTAATAAGGGGCGTACCATCAAGAAAAGATGCCACAGCACACACAAAAAGAAATGCAATTTCGAGTCGAATAGAGGAGAGATTCGCAAAAAAAATGCAATAAATGAAATTGCAAAAATAATAAAAATCTCGAGTTGAATAGAGGATAGATTTAGTTCTTCCTTCCATACCACCCCTCACTCCCTTTTCTACCTAAAGGCACAATAAAAGCCTTTAATGCCCTAAAAAACACCAATATCTGATCAGATGCACATTTGTCATTCTGTGGGTATCTATGGACTCTTACAAAACTCTTTGACATGCTTGTTGTTGAAAAAAGTGAGGAGGAAGTGATATTGGAAAGTGAACTCAGGAACGAAGATATGGTAATATGTGTTTAGTGGACTCAGGAGGTTGAGATATTGAGTCATACTGAGCAGAAAGAAAACAATCGTGATGTGAAGATGAGGCAATCACATGACCAGAAAGTATTCATTTGGTGAATGTTTCATATTTTGTGTTACTCAAGGACGAGCAATGTTTAAGTTTGGGGTGTTTTGATGAATGCATATTCATCATGATTTTGAGTCGCTTTCTTGGGCTCTTTTTTATTCAATACATCCAATTACAATTACTAAATATCAATGTGCAAAATTTATTAATTGATTCAATTATCAAAGTATTAACTGAGTCTATATCAATTTTATGCAGGTCATGATGAAGTTTGAGCATCTAAATTGACCATCATCCTAATCAAACCCCTTTGAGTGGGACCCACCTTTCTCATCATGGGTTTCACCCATTCGGTCTTACCAAATGGTCTTGACCTAGAGGCTCCGTCCATTCAGTTTCGACCTATCGATCTTCACCATTCATCCATTCGGTCTCAGAACGCGAGCTCTTCTTCACCTTCAGATTGCTAATCAAGGGTTCCCACCAAATTTCCCAAACGATCTACCCTAACGGTCTTGGGTGATGATTTTCCCTCTAAATGCTCTGGCAAGATCGTATGGGAATCTCTCGCCAAGACTGTTTGATGATGGGAACCAGAGATCGTTTGGGCAACTCGACCTGCAGTTAGCCGCGGCAGCAACGCTGCCTACTTTTCCTTCATCACCACCACCTACAACAGCACTGCCCTTGGCCCTAAGCACCTGCAACTGCAACGCCTCCGTCATTCACAATAGCCACCACCATCGCCCACATTGCCCATGCTTCCACTGCCAACTGAACGATCTCAGACCATTTGGGAGCAAGGGTCACAAGACTGTATGGAGCCAGCAGACCATTTGCAGCTATCATCCATGGCTGTTTAGAGTGCAGATGTGAAGATCGTTTGAGCATGAGAGGCACTAAGACCGATCGACAGAAACCGATTGATCAAACACAAACAATCTTCATAATCATTTGCAACCACTGACAGAAACCGTTTGGATCTACGAGAAGCGTACCGATGGAGAAGCGTTCGGTCTCACAAACCAATTGGAAGAGTGCTGAGAAGTCAAGAGCGATTGGGCAATGCAGACCATTTGCTTCTCAAGTTGCGAGATCGTTTGGAATATCCGCGTTGAGAGACTGATTGAAGCAGATCGTTTGAGCCCAGGGATTATGAAACTATTTGATAAAGTGTTGCTGAAGACCATTTGCTCGATACCAAATGATCTCGCGAGACCGTTAGAGAAAGGTTGTTGATGCAAGATCGAGTGATGATCCGCATGCAAGACCGCATGAAGGCAGTCATCCAAACCGAATGGGCACATAGCATGAAACCCTTTGGAGACATGCACATCAGTTCAAAACTATTTGATCACATAAATACCAAACTGTTTGGACATATGTATACCCAAACCATTTGGATAATATTAATCCAAGAACATTTGGACTCACACCAAAAGTGTGAGGTCCAGACCTGAGCCTATAAATGGGACCAGGAGGGTCCTCATTTGGGCATCAGTTCCAGGACGCTGACAGGATGCATGTACACAGAACTGATCCAATTCCATCCACGCTATTGTCATTTCACCTATCGCCCATGCTGCAATCAAGGAGACTAAGAAGAGAAGTAAGGGAGTGAGAAAGACTACCCAGTCTGTCTGGGTATCCCTCGTCCTTCGTCCAAATCTTCTCTAACATGATGTAGAAGACCGCATGGTCTTCACCAAGCTGCGAGCACCTTCTATATCATGCTCATGGCGAATTCCTCTCTCTTTCTTATTCTTCTTGTTTCTCACACCATGAGCGAGTAGTTCCTTTTCGCTGGGGTGTGGGGACTAGCCCCGCTGCCCATGCAACCATGTCTTTTAATTTAACATTCTAATGCATTGTATATAACCTTTTATTTCGTTGCTAATTGATATGCTTGTAGTTGATTACCTGCTTGATTTCATCTTGTTCTTCTTTCTTTAGTATCGAATGTCAATTAATGAGGTAGACTCCTTGACGAGAAATCTGATAGGGTTCCTTGAGGTCATAAGTGTATGATCCGTGAGGGGATGAGCCATCTAGCCTATAGTGACACTTCTGTGGTCTAAACATCCCTTAGGGAGGACCAAAACCTTAGTTGGATGTTGTATCTTCTTATTAATTGTCGATTTTTTTACAGATTAATCACCTACATGTATGTTGATTAGCACAATTGACTCCCAGACTAAGAATAGAATGGGGTTCCTTGAGGTCGTAAGTGTATGATCTGTGAGAGGATGAGCCATCTATCCTATGCTGATGCTTCTGTGGTCTAAACATCCCGCAGGGAGGGCCACAGCCTTAGTTGGATGTTGTATCTTTGGAACCGTAAGTGCATGATCCAGATGGTGACGAGAAATTAGATGTCTAAGGGGATGCTTATGCAGGCCTAAACATCCCTCTGGGAGGGTTCACAGCAGTTCCATTTGGATAGTTAGTTGCTTGCCTGGATGTTATGTGTTTGGATGTGTTTGCATGCATAATGGTAGTGAAATCCAATACCATCCCAAAAATTCCATATCATTAATCTAGAACAAACTCTAATTCTGCTCTTTTACTTTCTTGCATTTAGTTAAATTAACCTCAATTGAATCCATCAATTTAAATATTAGTCTTACTTGAGCTAGATTCGACTAACAAAGATTTTTAACAACGCTGTCTCTTGGAATTTGATCCTTAATTATACTGTGATAAGACCTATCCACTTGCAGGTGGTATTATTGTACGAGGTTTTGGTAAATGGTCGGGGATTTTAACCCCAAGTGAATTTGTTAGTGTGATATTTTCCACGTCACCCTACTCATTGAAACGTTGTTGGATGTAACCGTAGAGATGTAGTACATCTGGCATCACCCAATTGTACTCGGTCTGTGTGCCTATGGAAGGAGGAGGAGGTAGCACTACATGTTTCTTAGCTATAGTGGAAGACTCAGGTCTATCTCCAAGATCATCATGATCATCAAAAATGACATTCCAATTGTCAAGATTGATTGACGTGGTTCCTTCTAGATTGGAAAGTTCAATGTATTCTTTCTAATCATGAAAATGCTAAACATACTCTCATCATAAGGGTTCCTAGTAATTAATCTTGAAAAAATTAATGGGCCCCATCCCTATCAGATTTACATTCAACCATTGGGAAATGTGGGTTATCCATCCTCCTATCTTGGTGTCGCTAGATTTTTCTTTTTTTATTTTAAAGAAACATTGGGTGATATAATAGCCTGCATTGACTTTATAATTATGTAAATTGACCATTAGAAGAATATTTTTTTCTTCACAAACACACCTTGTTCTTCCTTCGTGGTAAAGACAAATGTGCTAAGCAATCTTTGAATGTAATGGATAATGGGATTGTGTATATGTGATGTTCTAGAAGAAGTGGATTCGTGATGCATGTCCTCCAAAATTCATCATTATTGAAAGCGCCATGCTTCACTATACTACCTCCATAAGTACACTATTACACATCACAAAATTGTATGAATGTGATTTTTCAACTATGTCCTAGAAGTTAGAAATCTATTGTAACAAAAGGCTCATCCAACTTCCTTGGGTCTTCTTCCTCTTTCAAAGTAGTAAGAAATTCATATGTCAATCTTGGGTATTTGAAACTGACCTTGTAATCACTAGTACAATTTTGACCTCTAATGTCAGTTGTTTCCCAATAAAAACTAACACCATAGAGTAAACAACGATCGTTCTTGGGCACAAACTGACACCAATTTAGAAATGGACGGGCACCACTTTTTCTAAAACATTGGTTGTCAATTACTCAAATTGATGTCTTAGATAACCTGTGAACTACAATTTTTTAGGGAAGCCTCCAAAAAATTTAAGATTTGCGTTGGTTTCCAAAGAACCAATGACTAACACCTTTACATAAAATTAACTTTGCCTCCAGAATACTTCTATTGTTGTTTGGGCAGTAGAAAGCTGACATTGTACATTTGAGAAACTACAAAAAAGTTGTGCAAACAATGTCAGTTTGATATCAAGAAATCGACAATAGAGGACTCACGCCACATCCTCGTGAAATATTTGTTTCCCCAAATTCGTCTCCAGTGTCAGTCTGCTAAGAGAAAACCAACCACGGAGGCCGAATTGTTTCATTTAGATAAGGGTCTATGGTATTGGTTTCATTGAGAAAAATGATGACCATTTGCTTCATTATTCGTTTATTTGTCTATCAAAAAATGACGACTTAGTCCTTAACGAGGCTAGCAATAGATAAGGGAAATAGTCATCAGTTTTGTAGACCGAACCAATGACTAAGTGTTAATTAGGTAGTTGACTTCCTTTACAACCCACAACTAAGTTCACTAGATAACACACACAAAATTTTACTTTCCCCCATTGTCTATCTTTTCACCCTTATAGAACTCTGCTATGGTGATAGTCGCCACTTGTGTTGGTCATTTCCAATCCACTACTCGAGCTATTGTGTTCCCCTCCATCACTAATTTACTTGTTGTCGTTGCAATTAAAGCTCACCATTACTACTGGAGCTCGCCGTCTCCACTGGAGCTCACTGGCGTCACCACAAGAGCCCGCTTTCACTACTGGAGTTTTTCGTCAGCACTGGAGCTCGCCGCCATCACCACTCTACTCACTGTTGTCACTGCTTTTCTCACCGTATAAGAATGTGAATGTCATAGTATATGCCCAAATTCATTCCTTAATTACAACATGGTCGTAGGTATATACATCACCAATATAAGAAAATACAAGGGGAGACCTTACTACTCATATTTTAGTGATATTCAGTGAAATTTTTCATTATGAATTACTACAAAGGAACACTTCCTTCTATTTATGGCATAATAATAGTAATCATTCTGTGATATTCCAAATTCAAGGTTGTTTAGAGGTGACTATTTTGTTTGATTTATAGTATGTTGAGGAGTGATAATTCAATTATAATAGTATATTGACTGCAATCTACATATATTATATCCTATTCTAAAAAGTGATGACAAATGGGAGATGATAGATCTTTTATATCTCTTTCTTTATACATATGCATATATATATATATATATATATATATATATATATCTTAACCTTGGTAAAAGGAGGTTTGTGGTTGTAATACTTGATGCCACTAGGATCATAGATATATAAATGACAACATTATTTGTTGTCATGGAAATCCATCCGAGATTTTCTAATTAGAAGTAAATCTTGGATAGTCCCTAGTTTGGTTTTTTTTTTAATATTTAATATCACTTTGGATGTAAGTGTGTATTGTTTATTCATTTTTCAAGATGTTTCGCCATCACTTATGTATTTGTTCCCTAAGTGCATATGTAGGTGCATATTTTCCCATCAACATAGTTTAATTTGTAGAACTTCGGGAAAATGCTTCTGAAATTTTCTTGAAAACCAAATTCACATTATAAACTTACTAGTGAGATTAAGTGTTCAAGAATTGTATAGGTGGTACACATATTCATTACTAAACCCAAAACCCTATTTGTAAACCATAAGCCATAAATTCTAATATGTAAACCCTAAACCCTAATCTATAGACTCTTATCCCTAAGACCTAAATGATAACCCCCAGTATGTACAGCCTAAAAATAATCTATAAACCATATAACCTAACACTTATTTTCTATTTGATCACTACAATGGATAGATCATGGATGTCCATTCCAAATTGCTGCACCCTAGAGTTTAGTACTGGTCTTGGTCAGATTATAAGATTTGCAGAGGAACATAGGAAATGACCTAGAGATAGGTTTTAATGTACATGTAGGAATTGTAGTAACAACTTAAAAGTCAACATTGATGATGAAATAAAAAGTCATCGAATGTGCAACGTGTTACAACCCCAATTTTGGATTCATTTGGGTGAGAAATGTAATTTCTCACATAAAAGATATTTGAACAAATAAAGATATAATTTGTTTTGAATAAATGGATTTCGTTTAAAATAGCCTAGTTGTTTGATTTGTCGGCTTTATTGGCTATTGGGCCCAATGACAAGGAAATTCAATTAATTAATGAATAATTGAGTTGTTGAGAAAAGAGAGATGAGGTAGAAACCTCTAGAAGGAAAAGGAATGCAATCCAAGAATGATTTCGTGCCTCTTGGATTCCTTGGGTTCCAAGGAGTCCAAAGTTGCATAGAGAATGCAATAATAAAAGAAAAGATCAATTAAATGTTTCCTCATCATGAAATAAATTGAAAATAATGGTATATGTGGAAAACAAGTGAAAAGAGGTATAATTGAGTTATCCTTTGTGGAATTTCGTATTCCAAGGATTCCTAATTATAAAAGGAATACCAAAGAGGAAAATAAAATAGAAATAAAGAGAAATATTCAAAAAGAGATATTTTAATAAAGAAGAAGTAAGATAATAAGAAAAGGGATGAAAAAGAAGGAAAGAGGCTAAGGAAATATTCCCAAGATGGGATTTCGAGCCATTAAGGTTCCTTGAGGTTCAAGAAACTCAAAATAATAATTTAATAGCAAAGGAAAGAGAAAATAGGTGAAAAATATATATAATTAAGTAAAATCTTCCAACAAAAGAAAAGGAACGTTACCTTTGAGATAATGAGCCCAAATTCGGCATGATGAAAAACGAAGTTATTATTAACTTTCCCTTAAAATTTGAGAGTAAAAGGAGGCATGGTTTGGGAGTTATGAATTTTCGAATATTCCCTAAAGTGTAAGGATTCACATTGAATGTTATGATTATTTCTCAACTGAATAATTCTATTTTCGGTTTTGGTTTGATGTGTTGCATGACAGCCGTTGGATCTGGGATCCAAGGGTGGCTGTGTCTTCACCTTCCTCTAGTAGGAAAAGGAAATGAGTCAACATTGAATAAAATCCTCCCCTTGGCCCATTCACTCTCTCCCCTCTGTCTTATGCTCTCCATCGTAGTCCTTTAAGACAAGGTGAGAAAGGCGAACCCAGCAAGCCATTACACGGCTGTCGACTTGCCAAAAACGAAAAACGCCCAATTTGGGGGTGAAACCTGGATTCCAAGGAGGAATACTGTCATCCCTTCCTCGCCTTCTATCTCATATAAAAGTGTACACAACCCCCTCACAAACATGTAAGATCCCTTCTCGCAAAGTTCAGGGTGCGAGAAACTACCTTTTGTCAAGCGATTTTACCGCCAATCCTCTATGTCTACCGGAAAGCATGCCTGGAGCTTTCTTCCGTTATCTTGCCTCTCTATAAAATCCGATGATACCTATGATCTCGGATTGACCCAGCGGAGCGGTGGGTGCCTCTCTTGGGCGGCATCCCCCCTGAGGGGTCTATACGAGCGGGATCAGAGATGCTTTGTTCTGCCGTGGAAACATAGTCTCTGCGTCGGGAGCCTCGCGAAGAATACATGGGGAGGCGAGCGGGTTTGGTCAACCAGGCAACTGGATCCAAGGCGGGATCCGCGAGTCAGGAGAAGGAATAGAAAGAAAAGAAAGAAAAGGGGCTCGATTTGCTGACGTGGCGATCTTCTATTGGTCGGAGGTATTTTATCTTGCAAAATCCATAACTAATGCCCGAAAGCATGGATGAAATAATGTCATATATGAAAATTGATCAAGATAACGCAATTATTCTAATAAAAATATCATTAAAGCCTAGTTTCGCTTGCAATTCAAAAAGTATATATAGTTATCACCTTTAATGGATTAATTGATGAAAAACCCTAAGAATTGATGATAATGAGATTTCATGATGTTCTTCGGATACTTTAAGATAATATTAACTTGTTGTTCATAAAAGAGAGAATATGATCTAAAAAGATGGTTTTATTTCATAATTGTCTTACGTTAGGGTTCCATGTACATGAATAAGCATTAACGGGCCTAGAAACCCTAATTTTGATAATTATGGCTTTTAATGGTTTTAATTGATCAGATCCATGAATAAATAGTGGTATGATGATACTAAGTTAATTTAGGCATAAAAAATCCTTAAAATGGATAGTTTGAGAAACTAGGGTTTTTATGAGTAGAAAAGCTATTTTAGGGTTGTTTGACCTAAAAAGGATAAAGTCTGAGAAATTGATCTAAGAAACCCTAATGCATCCTAATGAGACTTAGAAACCCTAGAAAGGTGTCCCAATTCAATAAAGAATTGTTTGGTATGAGATGGTAACAACTAGGTGTTATACATGTTTTCAGGATCAATGTTTGCTTGATTGGTTGATTGGCTTGCTTGATTGGACATCTAGTTGGATTTGGATATCTTGTTAATGTTTGAGGCTTCAAATCAGGTATGTGGTTACGCTTATGACTACCCGAATTAGTTTTCCGAGATTTTATTGATGTTTCCATCGTGGCTTGAATTAAACTGTTGGATGTATTTAATTCATGCAAAGTATAATGTGAATATGACTACCACATAAAAAATATGCCTACTAGCTCAGATCCTAGTCCCCTTTGTAGCTTTATAGATTGACCTAGTAAATGGCTACCAATGAGGGTAGGTCCATCAGGTCATTAAATGACTTAGTAAATGGCTACCAATGGGTTAGGTCCATCAAGTCATCATGAGTCAGGGATTGGTCTACCTTTGGGTAGGACCATACGACTCCATAACCCTAGGTATTGGCTACCTGTGTGGTAGGGCCATGGGGGTAAGGATCTACCATATGAGCGAGGTGGTATCCATGTCCACTGTAGGGACGTTACAGAGAAAGGGGATAGGCAAGGATTGAGTAGTATTGCTTAAAACGTAATATTGGTTGTTAAATGATATTTGGTGGATTACATTGTTAACATAGTTGCACAATTATTGTTTCCCCCACATACCAGCTTCGGTTGACCGAAGTTTTGTTTGTCGGTGTTTTAGGTACAAATGAAAGAACAAACAATAAAGTGGCATATGTGGAACTAAATATGAATTAAAGTTCAAAGGAGGATTAGTTAGAATAGACTCCATGGGGATAGAAGTATATATCCAAGATTTTGAAAAGGTATGAAAAGTTTTATTTTATACCCGGTTTCAGTTTAGTTGGTAAAGTTTTTTAGTCATTACTGGTTATTTGTCGAACCTTTGATCCTTTTAATTGAATAACGGTTCTGACCTTTGGGTCTCCCTTAATTGGGGGTTACCGGGAGGCGAGGTCGTTACAATTGGTATCAGAGCATATGTTCTTCAATTAATCTTTAATAATTATTAAATTTTACAAATTCTATAGAAACCAAGGGAGTTATTAGAGGATTGTCTAAAAGACTGAGGTGTTTAGAAAAGGATCACGACCGGGGGTTGACAATATTTTCCTCCGCACCGCTAGTCGGAATACGAGGACTCCCGCATCCGTGTGACTGCCTGGCCAAAGGCTTAGGGTATGAATCGAAATAAGATACCTTTAGGACTCTCTCATCTTGTTCATCCCTTCTCAACTCAAATTCTATTAAGGACCTTAAGGATTAGGGTTTCTCTCCTCCTCACCCTCTTGAGGTATGGGTAAGGTTGATAAGGATTAAGGAATCCTCCACCAAAATAATAAAGAGCATGTAAATAAGATGTCATGGACATAAGCTTAATAGAGTAAGTGTAAAAGGAATAGATACATGCTTAGGTCGTATGACACGAGTTGTCATTGCCCTCAGGGGAGACCTGAGGATAGACCTCCTTGGTAGGAGTATGGGTAGAGAGAGTTTGTCTTGAAGGTAGAGACCTAGCTCATCCTTTGAGGATGATGGTAACCCTAACCCTAAGTGAAGGTTAGAGAGAGAGATGTCATGATGAGTTAGATGTCATGATTGATCGAATGTTTGGTTGGTCATGCCTTTGGGATGCCATAAGAGGGTAGATGATCTAGTACCTTTGGCGACCCAACCCTGGAGAGGGTCATGCATGCCATAGCAAAGGATAGCTGCTTCGTGGATGAGGTTAGAGAACCTATAGTTACCCTATGGGCTTAGGCAAGTAGGGTATAGCTTGATGAAATCCTGGTTAAGAGATCATGATGGATGGCTTATGAAAGGGGTATGGATGCTCTTGAGCCAAACATGAGTTGAGCGTGGGCTTCAACCACATAGGGGTATGCTCGTGAACATTAGCCTTCATGGAGAAGGGACCTCTAGTAAGTATGGTTGGAAGTGGAATTAGCTCTAGAGAGAGGAAGTAGAACCCCAACATGGAGGTTGGAAGCCTAAAACCCCAAAACTTGAGGAACAGTGGGAGTTGAGGATGATGCGACCTAAGTGGATGATAGTGGTTGCCTTATACCTGACCCCTGGAGGCTGTTGATGTCTTGGTTACCTTGACAGGAACCAAACCTTGGAGAGAGGATGATGCTTCTAGTACCTATGGTATAAGTGAGAGTGCTTTAGACCCTGAGGAGGTTTAAGTAACTAGTCGAGAGGCTTTATACCTTGTTGAATGTCCTTGAGGAGGACTCAACTCTGAGGTGTTGCTCATATAAAAGGATCATGGGAGTACATGGCGTACCTTAGACATGCATGATTCGTGGTTAAGAAATTGAGCATGTAAGTTGGATACCCAAAGGAGAACATAGGGTTCCTAGGCCTAAGAGGGGAAGCAGTGTACCTGATGCTCATGATAAGATTTGAGTCTCTATAGTTTCGAGCATGGTACTCCTCATGTGTAGAGGTAAAAGAAACCCCTTAAGTTAAGGGTATGGTTGATGAATCCCTCACAACTAATATGATGACATGAGAAGGTATAATCTCGATCCAGCATTGAGGAAAGAGAACAAGTATGACCTAGAATAGTTTATATATAGGTGGTCTGCTTGTGCCTTAGTAGCTCTTGGGTTAGGCATGCTCATGAGAATGTAAACCCTAAGGATGATTGTGACCTTTGTTATCAAGGTGTAGTTTCCTCCCATCCTGGGAGAGAGATCCTTTGGTAGGGAGTTTACCATTTTGGTTGGTATTGAGGAAACCTAAGGAGGTTTCATAGGATCTTGAGAAGCTAGGTGAAGAGTACATGGCATGAGAATGAACCTATAGACCCATAGATAGCCATCTCTATGTGCATGCGGATGTGTTGCCATGGAGGAAACTGGTATGGAGTCTGACCAAGATAGGCAGGTCGCCTTGATCCCTATGAAAGGATGAAAGTCAGTCGTGAATGCAGAGAGAGATGATGAAGGCTTGGGTAAGGTTCTAAGTTGGACATGTACTATGTTAGAATCCTAAGTCTATCCAAGGGTTAGGTAGGGATAAGACCGATGGAAGAAGGAGTCGCCTAATTCCCTCGTTGCACATGACCATGGGGTCGGGAGGTAACAACTATCATTGTCTGAGGGCCATGGGTTAGGAGATTGATCACCTTCATGAACTCATGGGACCCAAAGGGCAGATGATTAGGGCACTCTCTGATGCATAAGGGAAAAGGGATGACCCCAAAAGTGCCGGCTCCCTATAGACCTAGAGGAGATGACCTAGGATTATGCTTGGACCAAGTAAGTCTGAGACCAGTTTTCCCTGGAAGTAGTGTGGATATCATGATGTTTGTGATATAGAGACATAAGCTGTGTGTTTCAACTTGGATTTGAAAGTGTACAGGCAAGGTGGGATGTACCATCTCTACTCTTGGAACAAGAAGAACTCTGTATTTGGACTGCAACCAAATGCTTATTTCTTCTTGTTATGGGAGTGAGAGATAGGACAGTACGCATGCGTTACACCAAGGATAAAGATGATGTAAGTTGGAACGTAGCTACAAGGTATGATGATAGAGATGATAACATACCCTGGTAAAGTGAATGATACATGGATTGTTCGCAAACACTAAGAGAGGTAGTGTAGTCATCTTATGAGGATGTTTTATCAGGAACTATGTGGAATTTGCAAGTTAACCAAAATCAAGTTCAATCACAGTCGGGATGAGCTCAGAGCTTCTTGATAGACTTAGAGTTTGAGATGAGATGATAAGTATCATACATGGAGGTGTATGTTACCTAACACCTAAGAAGTGGTAATGAATGCTCTAGTTGAGATATAGTGCCTATGTTGTTCGACTAACCCTATGTTTGGAAAGAGGATGTGTTTTGGCTAACACACAGAGGTAACAAGATATGTTGAACAAGTTAATGGCTTGATGTAGTAAAAGGATGGTGATAGAACCTCAGATACACTTCTTTGTAAAGAAAAGTAATAAAACCCTTTTTGGAGTGGTTTAGGGTTTCCGAGGTATCAAGCTTAAGGAATCATAACAATACAGGAGTTCATGATATACCTTGATACTACAAATATAGTAAGTGATGGTAGCATTCTGGATGCTTAAAACAATGTTGCATGTAGCATGTGGCCATGCAAGCCAAGAGGTGAAGGACAAACACCATTAACCCAATGCATGGATATAAAGTATAAAGAGTTCCCGAGAGGGAATGAGAGTTCATCATTATGGATGTTGTGAGTTTCTCCTAGACCAAGAAGGTCAAGATACAATATGGGTTATGGTAGATCGCCTTACCTAGATGACATGAGAAAGGAAGAGTTCTGTCAAGGGATAGATCTGGTTGAACTACATATGAAAAGAGATGGTTCAACTACACCATGATGCAAGTTCAAAAGTTCTTAGGTATGACTAGGGTTCATTTCCATGAGGTGGAAGTGGATACATGAAGAACTCGATGATAGTACAGTTTGTCACCCCATACTAATGGACAATATGATCCAGACTAGAGGGTCTGATGAGAGCATGTGTGCTCATTCGTGGTGATACATAGAGACAGTTCTTAAGATGTGAAGTTAACCACCATAACCTTTATCGAGATGCAAGAAGTCTTATAGAGAGGTTGTGTCGGTCACCACTTCATTAAGATGATGTTGGTGAAGGAGGCCTCGCGAAGGTCAGAAAAGAACCACAGTGTGTGCAGATGAAGTCGATTTGATCGTGCAATGACTGAGAGAGAGAGAGCCCAGTGGTGACATAAGTCACGAGTTGATGCAAAGCAGACTGGCATGCAGTTCACTGTAGGAAAATATTTGATGTGAAAATCCGACCCCTCTAAGCTACAACTGAGAAAGCTGATTCCTCGATATATGGGTCCATTTGAGATGGATTGGTGGAGATGGTTGAGTTTAACCTTACCCCTCATGATAAAATGATGTGTTGCATGAGTCTGATCTAGAGCACTATGTGAGGTACCCAAGCCAGGTGATGTACCTTGAACCTATTCAACTTTTGAGAGGCTGAAATGTCCTGAGTCACCTATGAGGGTACGATATACCAAGGTAAGAAAGAACACAGATGGAAGAATATGAGATAATGAAGGTTCTTGGGAAACACCATGGAAATGGTGAAGCCACATGGGAGCCCTGATAGACATAAGAAGACTTATCATGTTTGTTTGTTTGCTTGATGGAATTTTGAGGGCAAAATTCTTATAAGAGGGGAAGGATGTTACAACCCCAATTTTGGATTCATTTGGGTGAGAAATGTAATTTCTCACATAAAAGATATTTGAACAAATAAATATATAATTTGTTTTGAATAAATGGATTTCGTTTGATATAGCCTTGTTGTTTGATTTGTGGGCTTTATTGGCTATTGGGCCCAATGACAAGAAATTCAATTAACTAATGAATAATTGAGTTGTTGAGAAAAGAGAGATGAGGTAGAAACCTCTAGAAGGCAAAGGAATGCAATCCAAGAATGATTTCGTGCCTCTTGGATTCCTTGGGTTCCAAGGAGTCCAAAGTTGCATAGAGAATGCAATAATAAAAGAAAAGATCAATTAAATGTTTCCTTATCATGAAATAAATTGAAAATAATGGTATATGTGGAAAACAAGTGAAAAGAGGTATAATTGAGTTATTCTTTGTGGAATTTCGTATTCCAAGGATTCCTAATGATAAA
Organism: Alisma plantago-aquatica; assembly: GCA_963693085.1. Classification (NCBI taxonomy): domain Eukaryota; kingdom Viridiplantae; phylum Streptophyta; class Magnoliopsida; order Alismatales; family Alismataceae; genus Alisma; species Alisma plantago-aquatica. Next base: position 1,065,826,466 of record OY856412.1, read on the forward strand.
AGGAATACCAAAGAGGAAAATAAAATAGAAATAAAGAGAAATATTCAAAAAGAGATATTTTAATAAAGAAGAAGTAAGATAATAAGAAAAGGGATGAAAAAGAAGGAAAGAGGCTAAGGAAATATTCCCAAGATGGGATTTCGAGCCATTAAGGTTCCTTGAGGTTCAAGAAACTCAAAATAATAATTTAATAGCAAAGGAAAGAGAAAATAGGTGAATATATATATATAATTAAATAAAATCTTGCAACAAAAGAAAAGGAACGTTACCTTTGAGATAATGATCCCAAATTCGGCATGATGAAAAACTAATTTATTATTAATTTTCCCTTAAAATTTGAGATTAAAAGGAGGCATGGTTTGGGCTTTATGAATTTTCAAATATTCCCTAAAGTGTAAGGATTCACATTGAATGTTACGATTATTTCTCAACTGAATAATTCTATTTTCGGTTTTGGTTTGATGTGTTTCATGAGAGTCGTTGGATCTGGGATCCAAGGGTGGCTGTGTCATCACCTTCCTCTAGTAGGAAAAGCAAACGAGCCAACATTGAACGACATCCTCCCCTTGGCCCGTTCACTCTCTCCCCTCTGTCTTATGCTCTCCATCGTAGTCCTTTAATACAAGGAGAGAAAGGCGAACCCAGCAAGCCATTACACGGCTGCCGACTTGCCAAAAATGAAAAATGCCCAATTTGGGGGCGAAACCTGGATTCCATGGAGGAATAATGTCATCCCTTCCTCGCCTTCTATCTCATATAAAAGGGTACACAACCCCCTCACAAACATGTAAGATCCCTTCTCGCAAAGTTCAGGGTGCGAGAAACTACCTTCTGTCAAGTGATTTTACCACCAATCGTCTATGTCTACCGGCAAGCATGCCTGGAGCTTTCTTCCGTTATCTTGCCTCTCTGTAAAATCCGATGATACATATGATCTCGGACTGACCCAGCGGAGCGGTGGGTGCCTCTCCTGGGCGGCATCCCCCCTGAGGGGTCTATACGAGCGGGACCGGAGATGCTATGTTCCGCCGTGGAAATAGAGTCTCCGCGTCGGGAGCCTCGCGAAGAAGACAAGGGGAGGCGAGCGGGTTCGGGCAACCAGGCAGCTGGATCCAAGGCAGGATCCGCGAGTCAGGAGAAGGAATAGAAAGAAAAGAAAGAAAAGGGGCCCGATTTGCTTACGTGGCGATCTTCTATTGGGGAGGTATTTTATCTTGCAAAATCCATAAATAATGCCCGATAGCTTGGATGAAATAATGTCATATATGAAAATTGATCAAGAGAACGAGATTATTCTAATAAAAATATCATTAAAGACTATTTTCGTTTGCAATTCAAAAAGTATATAAAGTTATCACCTTCAATGGATTAATTGATGAAAAACCCTAAGAATTGATGATAATGAGATTTCATGATGTTCTTCGGATACTTTAAGATAATATTAACTTGTTGTTCATAAAAGAGAGAATATGATCTGAAAAGATAGTTTTATTTCATAATTGTCTTAAGTTAGGGTTCCATGTACATGAATAAGAATTAATGGGCCTAGAAACCGTAATTTTGATAATTATGGCTTTTAATGGTTTTAATTGATCAGATCCATGAATAAATAGAGGTATGATGATACTAAGTTAATTTGAGCATAAAAAATGCTTAAACTGGATAGTTTGAGAAACTAGGGTTTTTATGAGTAGAAAAGCTATTTTAGGGTTGGTTGACCTAAAAAGGATAAAGTCTGAGAAATTGATCTAAGAAACCCTAATGCATCCTAATGAGACTTAGAAACCCTAGAAAGGTGTCCCAATTCAATAAAGAGTTGTTTGGGATGAGATGGTAACAACTAGGTGTTATACATGTTTTCAGGATCAATGTTTGCTTGATTGGTTGATTGGCTTTCTTGATTAAACATCTAGTTGGATTTGGATATCTTGTTAATGTTTGAGGCTTCAAATCAGGTATGTTGTTACACTTATGACTACCCGAATTAGTTTTCCAGGATTTTATCGATGTTTCCATCGTGGCTTGAATTAAACTATTGGATGTATTTAATTCATGCAAAGTATAATGTGAATATGACTATCACATTAGAAAAATGCCTACTAGCTCAGATCCTAGTCCCCTCTGTAGCTTTATGGATTGACCTTGTAAATGGCTACCAATGAGGGTAGGTCCATCAGGTCATTAAATGACTTAGTAAATGGCTACCAATGGGGTAGGTCCATCAAGTCATCATGAGTCAGGGATTGGTCTACCTTTGGGTAGGACCATACGACTCCATAACCCTAGGTATTGGCTACTTGTGTGGTAGGGCCATGGGGGTAAGGATCTTCCATATGAGAGAGGTGGTATCCATGTCCACTGCAGGGACGTTACAGAGAAAGGGGATAGGCAAGGATTGAGTAGTATTTCTTAAAATGTAATATTGGTTGTTAAATGATATTTGGTTGATTACATTGTTAACATAGTTGCACAATTATTGTTTCCCCCACATACCAGCTTCGGCTGACCGACATTTTGTTTGTCGGCGTTTTAGGTACAAATGAAAGAACAAACAGTATAGTGGCATATGTGGAATTAAATATGAATTAAAGTTCGAAGGAGGATTAGTTAGAATAGACTCCATGGGGATAGAAGTAGATATCCAAGATTTTGAAAAGGTATGAAAAGTTTTATTTTATACCCATTTTTAGTTTAGTTGGTAAAGTTTATTAATTATTACTGATTATTTGTCAAACCTTTGATCCTGTTAATTGAATAACGGTTCTGACCTTCGGGTCTCCCTTAATTGGGTGTTACCGGGAGGCGGGGTCATTACACAACAGGAATGTACATAGCTATAAAAAATGGTACTATCAAGGAGAGATTCATACTATGGCATCAGTAGATGTTGATAGTAGTACTTCTGTTGAAGAAGAAATTATTGACGATGATGTACATGCGAATGACTCGATTCCAATAGACATGGTCGATGTGATGCTATATAGTTTCAATGTAGAGAACATCGATCCCACATCCTTATTTAGAAAAAATGTGCATGATGCTAAGACATTGTTCTACTTAAGTTGTATTAAGTTTATGAGGTTGAGCTTCATGTTGAGATTGTATACTTTGAAGGATGACAATAGATGGAGCACCAAAAGTTTCACGTCATTGTTGTATTTGTTGGAAGAAATTCTTCTTGAAGGGAATGAACTTTCAATCTCAGCATGAAAATTAAAGAAAATGTTGTGTTCAATGGTATGATTGTGTGTTATTTTAAAAGGACTATGTCGATTTGAAAGACTGTCCAAACTTTGGGGTGTCAAGGTATAAAATGACAACTTCGAGGAAATCCAAAATGGGCTCTCCTACCAGGTTGATGTTGTTTCTACCTATAATACCATATTTTCAACGCTTGTTTGTCAATATCATGGATTCAAAGAATACATGGTGGCATGTAGAGGCAAAGAAAATAATGATGGGATCCTACCACATGTGTCTAATTCACCACAATGGAAGAAGATCAATTTTTTGTACCCTGAATTTGGTGAAGAAGTAAGGAATATAAGGCTTGTGCTTTATACTGATTGTATGAATCCCTATGGAACATTCAGAAGACAACATAGCACTTTCCATGTTATGATTGTTATTTACAATCTTTCTCCCGAGTAGCGTATGAAAAATAAGTACATCATGTTGTCATTGTTGATATCGAGCCCTAAACAATCTAGCAATGATATCAATGTTTATCTTAAACATATGATAGATGACTTAAAGAAACTCTAGGGAGAAGGTGTGATGAGCTATGTGCTTCACGTAGAGAGACATTTCATTTGCATGCTATGTTGTTTTGCACTATTAATGACTTTCTAACATATGGGAATTTGTTTGATATAGCATAAAAGGATCCAAAGCATTACCTATATGTGAGGAGAACGCCGATTCAATATGACTAAAACATGGTGACATGACTTTATATCTTGGTCATCAAAGGTTTCTTCCAAAATTTCATCGATATCAAAGGTTGTGCAAAGTGTTTAATGGATCAAATGTTGAATTGAGTGATCCTAAGTCTATATCACGAGAGGTTGTTTATGAAAGAGTAAAAGATTTTGTCAATGCATTTGGTAAAAGTTCACAAAGTATTATTCCCACACAGAGTGACAAATCTTTATACAAGAAGATTTAAATATGTTGGGATCTTCCATATTGCAGTGCATTGCTAGTTAGGTGTTGTATCGATGACATGCATCTTGATCAAAATGTATATGATAGAGTCATTGGTATTTTGTTGAATGTAGCAGGTAAGAAAAAATATGATATCAAATCCAAAATGGACCCACATCAAATGGGCATAAGGAAATAATTAACACAAAGAAGTTAGTAGTTCAAAAAACATATTTACCTCGTACTTTTTATAGGTTATCTAGAAAGGAGAACAAAACTTTTTGTGAGTGTTTGCTTCAGGTTAAGGTACCACATTGATACTCTTAAAATATTCATAGATTGGTATCAATGAAGTATCTGAAGGTAATAGGTCTTAAAGATCATGATTGTCACGCTCTAATGCAGCAAATATTTCCTGCGGCAATTAGATGTATGATGTTGAAGAATGTAAGGTTTGAAATCACCAGTCTTTGTTTCTTCTTCAACACTCTATGCAACAAAGTGATTGATCCTAAGAATCTCGATAAGTTGCAAAAAGAAGTAGTTGTTTCCTCGTGCCATCGTTATATGCATTTCCCCCCTTCATTCTTTGATATCATGGTACATCATGTTGTCCATTTGACTAGGGAAGTAAAAATTTTGGGGCCAATTTTCTTACATATAATGTATCCTTTTGAATAATACAGGAGTGTTTTTAAATGTGACATTTAAAACTTTTATCGGCCTGAATGTAGTATTATTGAGGGTTATGCGGCTAGGGAGGTTATAGAATTTTGTAATGAGTTTCTGAGTTGTAATGAAGCTCCTAGAAATAATAACAATATTGGGGACAATTCCTACATTGAGACTTTAGGAATGTGAGTGAAAGTAATCAATCAGGATATGTGGGAATCTAAATACTTGTATATTTTACACAACATCAACAAAGTGACAATTTATATCATCGAACATACCAATTTCATCAAGACAAAACATCCTTGAACCAATTTAATGTGTGTTGCTAGAGATAATAATAAGACATTTAATATGTGGTTTGAAGATAAGGTCTTACATCAACTATCTCAAACACCAAACAATGTTGCTCAAAATATCAAATTCTTCCCCTTTAAAACCAAAAATGAATGTTATGTATTATGAAGGGTTTGACATAAAAGGATTTTTTGTAGTACACGAACTCTCAAGATGATAAGAGTTTCATCCAAAATAGTGGGGACACCCTTCAAGCGTCTTCATTTTATTTTTCTAGTTCGAAGGATAGGAGTCCACATGAAGCTAAAATGTCATCTCTGGTGTCATTGAAGAGATATGGGAGTTTCACTAGATAGAATTTCATAATTATGATCTTTAGGTGTAATTTGGTTTATAACACCAAAGGAGTTGTAGTGGATGAATTGGGTTTCACATTAGTGAATTTTATAAAGATTGTCGAGAAGGGTGAACCATTCATAATGGCATCAAAGTCAAAGCAAGTATTTTATATCAATGATCATGCAAATGAATAATGGTTTGTTGTTCATCATAGTAAAGGCTATTCATTGTAGATAATATAGATGAAGAAGAGTACTATGACAAGTATGATGATTCCTCTTCATTCTCGATTGGCTTCCCAAGATCATATGTTGAAGCTAACACCGAATTATAAATGCTAATGTTAATTGAGTAAAGATCCAATCAATACTATGTGCAGGAATTTTATTTTTATAATGTTAAATGTGCATTTACCATTCTTTATCACTTATATTCTGTTGTTTGAATTTTTTAAAATGTTATGACAATTCTTATATGGCTTTTAGCTCTACGTATGATGATCGTGAGGATGATTACTGTGAGGATGAGAACCATGACAATGTCACTGGTGTAAGTTGTATTGTTTTATTACATAGATGTGTATAATGATGTCTATCACATTTATAATTTATTTTTTTAGGAATTATATGTGTTTCTTGTCAATTTTAGCATGTTGAGCCTAAGAATGTGTTCCCTGAGGATAATGTTGATCTTTTTTAGCAACACCGTGAACATTCACATCAAAGAGTAATGACCATTATGAACAAGTTAGTCGAGAAAAGTGGTAAATGACCAAAATTAATCATTGAGTTTCATGATCAAGCAAATCCTATTTTGAAGAATCATAGTTTTTTGTGCAATATCTAGGGGTTCACACTCATAGTTTATTGGATATAAATGTAGAACCATTACATCAAAATTTCTCAAGGAACAAAAGACTTAATATGGAAGGAAGTGTGTGAGAAATATTATGATTTACAATTCTATTCCTAAAGATAATTTACAATTTTGTTTTTAAATATATTCCATTATGTATATGAACTTTTGTAGGGAATATTTGAGTTGGAAGAAGAATTTCATCATAAAAAGGAAATGAAACGTTGTGGGAGGGAACTAAGGAAGTATAGGACAAATCTGACAAGAGAACACAAATTGAACGAGAATAAGAAATTGAACGAGAATAAGAAAAAAAAATCATCCACTGAGCAATGGAACTATCTAGACCCAAAGGCATGAGACATATTTGTTTCTAAGAGAAAATTTGATGAATTTAAGGTATTAAGCCTGCTCATTATGTATTATGTACTTAACATATGTTTTGGATTAACCAGGCTTTGAGTAATGAACAAATAGAAAGGCATGCAAAAAATGTGCATGGCGACAAGATGGGTACTGGTGACTATGCATAGTTTTGCCAACATCTACAAGCGTCTTCTTCACAGTAGTCTACTCCGGGGACTACTCAATCCTCAACTACAATGACATCTATACCTTACCATGATCTGTGGATAGCTGGGAGGAAAACCAAATCTGGAGATATACCCAAATTCACAACGGTTGAGGTGGCTATGAAAATGGTAAAATTCAACTCTTAAAGCATTGTAATGTTTTACCTTGACATTGATTACTATGTTTTACTTACTAGTTACTATTGATGATGATTAGAGGGAGCTCCATGAGCAAAGAAAACAATGAAAGTTCATCCCTAAGGGCACAAGGAATGAATTGAGTGTTTCTCTAGGTAATCTAGTGCATCCTAGGCGTGTTAGGGCTTCTAGAACTGGTGTCAGTATAGGAGCCTTCTTTGGGCCATTAGAGCATAATCACAAATCTATCTAGAAAGGGGGACACTTAGAATAAAAGGTACAACAAATGATCACAAAGGAAAAAGAGGAAGCAATGAGATATTATCATTCTTATCATTCAGCTACTCAGATAGTACATGTGGTGTCCTACTCTTCATACAAGGTGGAACCGCCAACAATACAGGTGGTTGGAAGTAATCTTAGAGGCCCACCAACTATCATGTCTGCTATAAGTTTTTTTGTGATATAGTAGTCTTTAAGAACAATGCATAAAAAATGTGTGTGTATAGGTATATAGAACACTATTTATAAATTTGAAGAGGTTGAGTCCAAGTCATCTAGTATTATAAGGATATGTTGTTGCACCGGGCACGACTTACAAACCCTTTGTAGGTGACATGATTCATGGTGCTCTAATCACCACCCAATGTGGTTCGCATGATGCCAAGGCTTGTCTACGATTCTTGGAATCATACTGCACTACCATATGGCCACCCTGACCACGACACGATAGGTGATGCAGAAGGCAACGTGGTTGTGTGGCCCAAAGTTGGAGTTGTCTATACTAATGTAAGCTAAATTTACATTGTGTTTGTAACTATATATAATTGATAATTGATACGAGAATATATATATATATATACATATATATATATATATATATATATATGTAGGAAACAATACCTAAGAAATCCCTCACATCTCATCCTCCACTTCCTCCTCAAGATATTTGATTACTTGGTTGGCTTGCAAAGGACCTACTTGACTCCCTAGGTCGTAATTGTAGGGTGTTGGCAGTTTGTCTAGGCAAATTTGAAGAAGGGTTTGTTATGATGTTCCATATTAATGAGGGTTTACATGTCAAGCTCGTGATACTAGTATAGTTTTGAAAGATGTTTTAGAGATGTTTACTTATGCTTGGTTTAATACATATGTGATAGAACTTTGGATACGATGAGATATTATAGCTAAATACCTCGATTTGTATATGTTGATCTGTTTTCATATATATTAATGCATACATGATATACGTTTTGCAACTACATATGCAGGTTGTGTAAAGAGCTCACAATATCCCATGTGGCATTTCTAGTTCCATAATTAATTACTTGTGTACATAAAGACCCTATATATGTGATCATATACTCCTCTACCACATTTAAATTAATTTGTAATGTGAAAAAGAGTGTGATTGTATCTCTGATTCAATGATGAACAAGTTTTGTTACTTTTCTAATAATTTTGACTTAAGAATTCCATTTCATTGTGTATTTTGAGTTCTCTTTTTTTCCTTCTTTTCACTCATGAATAATCAACGGTGTTGTTGGTTATTGTCCCCGAGACTCTAACTGTGTATTATCTAGAATCTAAGCGTGACCAAGTAGATAGTGGGGGCACTCGAAATGAAAAAGGCAATATTCATATGAGTACATTTTTATATCTCTTATGATATATTTATACATGAGTATTTACTAATGCAATTAAATGTATTACATTAACTTATAGGGTCACCAAAAAATTCAAAAAGGTTGGAGGAAAGGTGGTTAATAAAAAAAATCTTTAAGTTGGAAGAACTTTGAGGTAGTTTTTTTGACTCGAATGAATATTTATGCCAACTATGCTTACTTTTATTTATGAACTTTTGTATGGTTGTATATTTATAGTTCCTTGTACAAGCCAATGGTTGGGCATGCACATACTATGTGATGCAGTACATGAACATGATTGCTAGACATGGAGCACTAGAAATCCACTGCATACAAAATGTAATGTATATCTAGTATTTATCATCAGAAGTAAATTGTCTCATTTGATAATATAAAAATATCAAATCCAAATATCTAATCATTTCATACTCTTTGTTGTTTGACACAAAAAAGCCCTAAGCAACAAAGCATCTAGATGAGATACTAGAAAAACGGGCACAAGCCTTTGTTAAGGAAGTAAACTTTTAAGTTGATTGGGATTAAATATGAGTTTTCTATAATTTGATGTCATCATTTTTACATACATGTGGGGCTTATGACTCCTCGCAACTTTAACTTGATGTGAGGTAAATTATTGGTGCATACATGAATGATGAATATATACATGTGTGTGAATGAATGTGAAGATGAATGAATACAATGAGAGCTATGTTTCTACATGTCATGAGAATAGAATCGGTGCATATGTGAATGATGTATATGTACATGTGTGTGAATGAATGTGAAGATGAATGAATACAATGAGAATTTTATTCGTACATGTCATTAGATTGGAATTGTATGGATCTTATATGTGGGTGGATTGTGTTTTTTTATTGTAGGTTTTATATGTTCTTTGGCATGTTGTTAAGTTGATCATGAGATGAAACTTGTAGTTATAATGAACTACAAGTGCTACATGCTGAACAGTCAGACATCAGGTCTGCATACCTATTTTTTAAAGAAAACATAAATCTGTAGTCAGTTGTATAGAAAACCTGACATTGTAGGTCATTCTCGTTGAATATAACCAAAAAAGGGATAATATAGAGCTACTCTCAAATGAACATGTTGGGTAGCACAACCGTGCTACCAGCTGTCTCGCGACATCAATTTAGAAGATCGACGATTGAACTAGTCTGTATCATTTGTTTGTACATATAACAGACAATGCTTAATCTTTTATCAATTAAAAATGTGACCTTGTTTAGCAGTGCAATGTCAGTTACTGCACCAACAACCGACGATGTAGTTTCTTAGCTATGTTGGTTCTTTAATCATAGAAACCATGGCTAGGACTTAGTCGTCAGTTTACGCATTCACAAAACATTGATGTTGGAGGTGCTTATCTCTAATAGTGCCCACTTAGATGTCAATACCAATTTGACATTAGAGTCTATTATAACTGACATTATAGGTGGTTTCTGTACTAGAGAGTAGACATTTAAAAGGTCAAAATCCTCAAGGAATTCTTATACCTCCTCACAATAACTCAATTTGAACGTAGTCTCAACACAAGCAAAGTGAGTAGGAATAACCATACGTGTTATCAATTTTTGATATATGGTGTTTTCTTTTGTTGTGACACATATCTTTGTGTAGGAGACATAGGGAGTGGCTGATGAAGAGATCTCTCATCTGTGACACTTTAAAGCTTGTTTTATTGAAGACATTGATTTGAGTTAGGAAAAGTAATGCAAGGGAGGAAGCATGATGTGTTTCATGATAGAACATGATGTGTAGTTGTGTGATGTATGTGAGGAAGAAGAACCATATGCATGACACAATTGGATCTATAAAATGTGTAGATTTGATTTCGAAAGAGCTTGATCGATGGTGGGATGCTTGGAGAAGTGAACTAGGAAGCTTGAGCGATAGATGAATTTTCTTGAACACCAGATCTTCCTGAGATGGACGATGGTTGTCGGATGCTTGATTTTGAGCTCATAGGCAATGGTCAAGATGTCAGCCACAAGATCTTAGAGGCATAGAAGAACCTCCAGTTTTTCTTGGATAGGTAGCGACAACTCAAGCTTGTGGCTAGCCAGGGGGATTCGATCATGGAGAAGCACAGTAGTGGATTGAGATAAATAGTTATGTGGTGAGAAACTCTACTCGATGATGATGGCGGGTGGAGGCACTCAAAGTTGCTACTAATGATGAAGATTCATATCATATTGGTAGATACTCAAATCAGAGCTAAGAAACATCATTGGATTGGGGGAAATACACCATAGAGTGCTAGGGCAAATGAGTGGAATGAGTTTGAAACTGTATTTAATCCCTAGGTACATGTCATATTGTTCATACCACATAATGTTTTTCAATTCTACAGAAGCACATGTTAGTTTTTACTTTTTCCCAATTTGAATGTAAGAAATTGTATTAGAAAAAGACATGAGGTGTTTCCTTTGCTATAGAACTTTATGAAGTTGAGATATTAGCACAACTGTCATGTAGTAATACAACACGCCATGCATATCTCTCTAGGTGAAGGTGAATGTTGTAGATTTGCATGGACACCCAATGTTGAGTAAGGTAAATAACATGTTTGTTGGTAAAATAAATTTCTAGAAAATGTAGTTGGGCTTCACATGGGATGTGCAAAACCAAGCATGATGTATTCTTCTCCAGGAGGGTACTTGAATAATATCTTTGAACTTGTAACATTGTGTGTAAATAGACAGACCGTGCATTGGCTTCATAAAATGTTTGGAATGTTGAACCTACTATGCACACATTGTGTAGACATCCGCACATACTGTGCATTTTAAACATAAGCTCACTGGTTGACTTTTCCTTGTATTCCATCAACAATGATATTCACATATCACCTTTGAGGGCCTCTGTATTACATTCATCCATGACAAGTTTACTTACAAGGCAAATGTTCTGCAAGGAAATATCATAAAGAAAATCTATTCTACTAATGGGGCAACTCCCAAAAAGGTCCACCGTTTAGAGTCTAGAGTGAGACTCTTCAATGTCTTTCAACTTTCTCCAGAGAAGAACTTGGACGCTATCAATTTTCCTTTATCTTTTGGGTTCATTTTTGGATAACTTGGTAGAGATCCTGAAGGAGTTTGCTGGCTGGCGAGAGCTTATGGATCAACTTGATTCTGCAACATTCTTTTATTGGTGAAGATGTCATCCACCTTTTTTTATATCTATTGAATGATATCCTTCATCTAATGTGTTGGTATGTATGCCCATAGAGCCAATCATAGGATGATTATGATTGGATTTCTTGTATATGATTTGATTAATTATAAAGACAACCTTCCAATTTATTTTGTTTTATATATTTATGAGATATTGATGTAACATAATAAATATCTAAAGGATGATGTTACTGAATGATGTATGTCTTCAAGTTGAGGAACTGAACAATGAGATAATATAGATATTAAGAGTATATGCATTCTTATTATGCCCCTAGTCGGTTATTATTGCAGAAGGATGATAGGCAATAATAACAAACAAGACTGGAGTGTGAGTTGGTTGATGAAATGATCTCATTAAGTCATGATGTGTGATATGCAACCAAATACATAGATACTTGTTAGAGAACAATGTGTCGAAGGGACCCACATTAAGAGTGACACATGGAAACCATGTTTGGTAGTCAAATTTATCTCCCAGTGATGATGGAAATTTTGGTTCTTAGACCAGAGATCTCTACACTCATCACATTTCATTTAATGTACTTTGATATTGTCCATTGTGACGTTGCCATAAAGGTGGTGCTCGGGTGCGTTATGACACATGGGGATGACTATGAGTGATGTAGATGGGATTCATCCCTCTTATAGGAGTATGATATCTTGGCCACTTGAAAAGTGAGGTTGAGAAATATATGGCCAATCTCATGTGAGTCAGTATGTGATATTCAACTTGCATATATCTCAGACAGTTTGATCTAGTGCAAGGAACATGGAATGAATGTTAAAGAGAATGATGATTCCATGTCACATGTTCGATTTAGATATCAATGATAAAGGAACTATACGATCACTTTAAAACCAATCACAGATGGCAGGTAGAAGTTGTTCTCCAACTTTTCGATAACTTGGGTAGCAATGATGTCTTGCTAGATACCACTCATTTGTTGTGATGTCATAGACCAGTTTTAGACATTCATTACCAACGTAACTTGGAACCTATAGGCTCTCACACATAGGATACACCTAGAATAGGAGATTATTCACAAATGTACTTCAAACTTTATTACTAAAGTGTTAGGTATTCAATTTAAACTACAATGACTGAAAGTGACTGATTGGACTATGAACCTACTGGTTCAAGTGTGAACTGATCGATTCAAGTGTCAAGTCATTTTGAACCCACATTGGCAATCAGATCCATGATATTATTGGTTTAGAAAGTGAATTGATCGGCTCAAATTTGTGAACCGACCATTTGGTTGATCAGTTTGATCGGACCAAGGATTTGTGTTGATGTCATGTTGTGCTTTAATTAAATATTATTTGTCAATACAATTGTGATTGGGAAACATAGTGAAACAACCAATTAAAGGATTGAACCGATCGTCTCTTGTGTGAACCAATCAAATCACTAGTGAACTGACTATTTTTTCGTTTCTAAATCTTGAATATTCCTGAAAATTCTATCTCTTTGACCCCCACTCAGACTAGAACTCCTGATCCTGACCTTTTGATAAATGGAGGGGCAGTTGAAGATTTCCAGAGACACAACAACAAGCTCTAATAATTGTTGTCTTCTCACAATGGTAACATGAGAAACTGAGCCTGTCCTACTTGTCAAAGGGAGGGTTAGGAAGGAAGAGACAATTTAAAGAGAAATTTGGTGCTATCATGCTGACTAGAAGGGGTGAATCCTTTTTGTCTATTCAACTAGAATGATAGGAGTTCTCGGTGGTCCATGTGGACTACTACAGAGGTGAAGAGGTTGTTGCCACCCTATAGAAGGACAAAGTCAACTATCGTCTATGGTGATCAACTAGGAGGCCACTAATGATGTTGTCCAGGTGCAACTTGAAGAAAGACACACGTTGAAGCAAGAGATAGTCCCTAGGATTGCTCCAGGCACATGTATAAACCTTGCAACCCTCCTTCCCATTACAAAGTTTTTGATGCGATCTACTATTAAAGGGGAATTAATTTTTTTTCCATTACCACATCTTATTCCATATTTCCTTGCAATGGTATCTGAACCGTGTCCATCTACTATGTTTTGGGACATAATCGATATGATAAATTTTTGTTTTTATCATTTATACATGTGATGTGAATATTTAAATGATTAACATGCATATCTGATCAAATAACACATACAAACTACATATATATATATATATATATATATATATATATATATATATATATATATATATATATATATATATATATATATATATATATATAATTTATATGTTTTTCCCGAAATTTGGTTTTGATGATGGATGTTAGCATGATGATGGCCAATAGACCTAGATATTTATGCATGGTTGTGTTTGTTTATTCTTGTTTTATCTCGGTTTGCATATCGAGCCTCTATCTTCTCTTTTGTATGTAAACTACTAGTAATCTCCTTCCTCCTTCCCTCAAATGTAACTCGAGGTTTCCCTATTACCATATAATATGTTAAATAGAATTAGGATAGTTTTGATTCTTGTAATGATGAATAATACACTTAGCACCTGACAAACCTCCTATACTAGAAGACAAACTAGTCGGCTAGAAGACTGAGGAGGCTCGATGACATGGGGAGTTGAACCAATTGGTTTTAGTCCCAAACGATCGACTGGAGGTGTCCAAAAGTCATTTAGACTAGAGACCAGATGACCGATCCATGAGACCTACCAACCTAGTAGGAGACAAGCCAATCAATTCAAGAGTTGAACCAATCAACCTAAGTGGTTCGAGTAACAATCCTCATCAACAATAGGTTGTTGCATATGATGTAGACCTTAGGTGGTAGTAATTCCTTCTGGCTCCAAGGAATTAAAATAGTATGGCCATAACCATCGCTTATGTTTTATAATTGCATGTTTTCCTTTGTGGGATGTAGTATGTATATGATACATATAAATATGTGGTGATTGGATATTTATATGTATTTATAAAGATAAAAGCCTCAGTGAAATATTAAGTCTTAGATGTTTTCCAATAACAACACACATGAAAAGCTTGATCAACTAAGAGTGGGCATCCAAGCATGGTGCATTGTCCATCTCATGGAAGTGTGATGGTGGTATTGTGGGCCTACCAAGAAGGGTGCATTACCATTATGTTGGCTTTTCGATAAGAATTAACTTGGTGATTGTAACAACCTCGATTTTGCATATGTTTTCATAATTGAAATGTTATGATTTTATGAATTTGGTCTTAATTGAGAAGATTGTATGCCTTGCTTCAAACAATGGATTTCCTTGCAAATATCCCTTTGGATATGAATTTCATGATTCTTATTATTATATTAGTTTGATAATGGATATAAAATAAAAGAAAAGAAGAAAAGTCCAAATAAAAGGAAAAGATACAAAATAATGGATATTAAGCAAAGTAATTATGAGAAATACATAGAAATATCTAGAAAGTGGAATTGATGGCCAGAATTAAATAAAATTCAATTCTATGTGATTTCTAATAAAAGAAATAGGAAAAGAGGAAAGGAAATGAAAGATAATGAGAAATCCTTACAAAAGAATATTTTAATACAGAAATAAGTAAGATAATGAGAAATAATGGATGTAGATGCATCTAGAAGGATAATAAGTATCCACTAAAAAGGAATTTCGAAATCTTATGATTTATTAGGATCCAAAGAGTTCCAATGAATAAGAATAAAGAGAAAATACAAATAATACAAAATAAGAGGATAATGTGATACATAATTAATTACTTTTTGATATTATCAAAAAGAGGTATTATTTGCTATAAGACAGAAGAATTTTGTGGCCAATAGATTAAAAGCCAAGCACAAGAAGATGATTTTTTTTTTTGAATTCCTTAATAACCAAGGATCATGGATAATTAAGGAATTATTAAAAAGAGAGATATTATACTTGATTAAGGAAAATAGGTTTCCTTTTGGAAAGGGCCTTTTTTCTTCATGGGCAAGCATGCTAGGGCATGGGTACCCTCCCCTATATATGGGTTGGACCATTAGCCTCGAGCCAAGGAGGATCTCGCACATTCATTATCTTTGTTTTCATGCAAACCCAAACCAAGAGGGTATAGTACTATCCCTGGAGCAACGAGGGGTTGTTATGTGGTCTTGATGGAGGCAGGAAGCGCCCACGACAACCCAAGTAGGATCGGCTACCATACCCACACTCTCGTCTCCGCGCAGCTCCTGCCGGAGGTCTGCAAACCCGCAGCGATCGTGGGCTTGACTCGCTTGGTAACGTCCATCTTGACTACAACCTGGAGGTGCCTCGCATGCAGAAGGGTGCAGCAGAGATAGGGCGGCAACTAGCGGTGACCCTCAAACCCTAGGGAGGAGGGGGTGGACCCGGGAGCTGCTGCACTTGGCGGCCAAGCTGGGTTTCGTGAGGAAGATGATGAGTCAGGAGGCTTTTGATGGATTTGCCCCTCCCAGCTATGAAGGGTCGACGACTTACATGAGGACAATAGCATAACTTGGTTATGTTCTCGGCTGGGCGACGTGTTGCATGGGATTCTTGACATGTCAGCATCCCATTGGTCCAAGTAAGTGAATTATTGCAAAATTCATATCTAATTAATAGTAGCTCAGGTTGGTACGTATAATAAATCAATTTTGCTCAGAAAAATGCGAGGAATCCATTAAAAATAGATTTAGAGGATAATTCCTCTTGCAATTCGAAAATAGTGAAACTTATCATCTTTTGTGCATTAATGATTAAGAAACACTAATTTAAGATGATTAATGTATTGAGGAGGGTTATATGGATGATTAAAGTTGATATTAACTTATTGTTAATAAAAAAGGCAAATTAGATCCAAAAGGATGATCTTAATGCATATTTTATTTAATTTAGGGTTCCATGGACATGAATATGCATTAATGGGCTTAGAAACCCTAAATTAGATAGGGATTTTAATGGTTTTAATTGTGGAAATCCATGAATAAAATAGAGATATGATGACTCCAAGCTAATTTGAGTATAGAAGATTCTAATTGTGGATAAATACCCTTAATTTGGTAATTAGGGTTTTCGGTGTATAAAAGTGGAATTAGTGAAAAATAGGGTTCATATGTGCTTTAGACCATAATAAATTATGAGTTGTTAATCTGGAAGAAACCAAAGATGATAATTGGCCTTAATGATCATGTCATAACTTAAAAGGATAAAGATGGTAGAATTTAGTAATTATTATTGATTATTTGTCGAACCATTGATCCAAGAAATTGGGATAACGGATCTGACCTCTTGGTCTCCCTCAATTGGGTGTTATTGGGAGGCGGGGTCGTTATATTTGATATCAGAGCCTTGGTTTCTCATTTAATCCTTAATAATTACTAAATTTTACAAACTCTATAGAACCCAAGGGAGTTATTAAAGGATTTTATGAAAGACAAAGGTGTCTAGAAAAGGATCACGTTCGGGGGCTGGCAATATTTTCCTCCGCACCGCTAGTCAGAATACGAGGACTCCTAGATTTGTGTGACTGCCTGGCCAATATCTTAGGATTTGACTTGAAATAAGATACCTTTAGGACTCTCTCACCTATTTTCATCCCTTCTCAACACTAACTCTATTAGGATTATAAGGTTTAGGGTTTTTCTCTCTCCTCCTCACCCTCTTGAGGTCAGGTATGTATAATAAGGTTAACGAATCCTCCACCAATATAATTAAAAGCATGTAAATAAGATGTCATGGACATAAGATTAATAGTTTAAGCGTAACTAAATAATAGTTGCATGCTTAGGTCGTATGACAGGTGTTGTCATGCCCTCAGGAGAGACCTGAGGTTAGACCTCCTTGTCAGGAGGATGAGTGGGGAGTTGGTCTGGGAGGCAGAGACCTACAAGAGGAAGTAGAGACCTGGAACATCCTCTGAGGATGATGCTAACCCTAACTCTAAGTGAAGGTTAGAGAGAGATGACATGCTGAGCTATATGTCATGGTAGACCATGTGTGTGAGTTGACATGCTTTTAGTTTGGGTACCCATGATGATATGAGTCATGTGGGGTTGGTTGACCTAGTACCTTTGGCGACCCAACCTTGGGAAGGGTCTTGCATGTTAGGGTGAAGGATAACTCCTTCATTGATGAGGTTAGTAATGACCATATAGAAACCCTATGAGCTTATATGACCATGGAAAAGTTGCACCCAAAGTATGTCAGTAGGGATGACAGTAGGCTAACACCCAAGCCATAAGGGCATGATGGGTAGGCTATGGGATAAGCATAAAGAGCTACGGATAATCTGGAGTGAATGTGGGTTTCACGCATGAGGGGTATGCTTGTGAGCTTGATCCACCTTCATGGAGAGAGGACCTCTAGTAGTAAGGTTGTTTGTAGGTTTAGCTCTAGAGAGAGAGAGAGAGCAAGACCCAAGCAGGAAGGTTGTAAGCTTAGACTTTGAGATATGAGGAACAATGGGGAGTTCAGGATGATACGACCTATGTGGATGGTTGTGGTTTCCTCATGCATGATCCCTGGAGGTTGATGGTATCTTGGTTGCCTTTAGAGGAACCACATCCTAGAGAGAGGATAAGGTTGTTGGTACCTATGTTCCCACGATATAGGTGTTTACCCTTTTAGGGGTAGGAAGGAGAGTTCCTTAGACCATGAAGAGGTTTAGTAACAAGTTGTGAGGCCTTATACCTAGTTGGTTGTCCTTGAGGAGGACTCCAGTCTGAGGTGTTATTCAAGTGGAATGATAATAGGAAGTGCATGTCGTACCTTGTACATGCTTGGTACATGTTTGAGCATGTAGTTGGATATTAGAAAGGTGAACCTAGGGTTCCTAGACCTAAGAGGGGAAGTAGTAGTGCTTGGTGTTCCTGATGCTCATGAAGAGATTTGAGTTTCTATAGATCTGAGCATGGAACTCCTCATGTTTAGAGGAATGGGAACACCTGAGATTAAGGTATATGTTTGATGAACCCCTCATGTATAGGTTGGTGACCTCTGTATGTATGCTAATGGTCCAATGTCGAGGAATGAGAACAAGTATGACCTATCATGGAGACCTAGCATGGTTTAATATGTGGTCTTCTTGCTAGCTACGTGCCCTAGTTGCTTGACAGGGTTAAGCATGCTCATGTTTATGTAAACCCTAGACATAAGAACGTCTGTGACTTTTGTTACTATCAAGAGATAGCTTTCGCCCATCCTGGGAGAGGACCCTTTTGTAGGTTATGAATCAACTTTTGTTGGGTTTGAGGAAACCTTAAGAGGTCTCATAAGATCTTGAGAAGCTAAGTGGAAAGTACATAGTATAAGAATGAACTTGTAGACCCATAGATGACCATCTCTACATGCATGTGGATGTGTTACCATGGAGGTATCCAGTATGGGGCCTGACCAAGGCAGGTAGGTCACCCTGATCCCTATGAAAGGATGGAAATTAGACCACAAATGCCATGAGATATGATGGAGACTTGGGTAAGGTTTCAAGTTGGATATGTACTATGTTAGAATCCTAAGTCTATCCTAGGGTCAGGTAGGGATAAGACTGATGGGAGTAGGAGTTGCCTAATTCCCTAGTTGCACATGACCATAGGGTCGGGAGGTAACAATTATCTTTGTCTGAGGGCCATGGGTTAGGAGATTGATCACCTTCATGAACTCATGGGACCCAAAGGGCAGATGAAGAGGGCAGTCTCTGATGCATAAGGGAAGAGGGATGACCCCAAAAGTTCTGACACCCTACAAACCTAGTGGAGATTACCAAGGATGGTGTGTGGACCCAACTGGGTTCGAGACCAGTTTTTCATGGAAGTAACCTGGATATTGAGATGTTCATGATGTAGATGCATGTGAGGCACATTTCAGTTTAGATTTGTAGGTGTACTAGAAATGTGGGATGTACCATCTCTACTCTTGGAATGGGAAGAACTCTATATTTGGACTGCAGTCAAATGCTTATTTCCTCTTGTTATGGGAGTGAGAGATAGAACAATACACATGCCATACACCAAGGATAAAGATGATGTGAGTTGAAAAGTTGCTATAAGGTATGAGGATAGAGATGATAATGTACCCTTGTGGAGTGTATGATGTGGTGGTTGTTTACAAACACCAAGAGAACTAAGGTAGTCATCTTATGAGGATGTTTTTATCATGATCTATGTGGAATTTGTGAGTTATACAAGGTTGAGTTTGAAAACCAAGAAGATGAGCTCTAAGTTTTCTTATTCAAGATAGACCTCTGAGATGAGATGATAAGTGGAATACATGGAGATGTATCTCTTCAACATTACCTAGGACCTAAAGATGAAAGGTAGTTATGGATGCTCTAGTTGAGATGCAGCTGCCTAGTTTAGCTGGAGTCTAGAAGAGGTTGTTAGGTTAACCCTAAGCTGGAGTCTAGAAGAGGTTGTTAGGGTAACACTCAGATGTAACGAGATATGTTAATCATGTTAGTGGTTGTTCGGTTAGCCAGTCTAGGCCTTGATGCGATAAAAGGATGGTTGTAGAACGTCAGATGCACTTCTCTGGAAAAGAAGCTGATGAAACTCACAACTAGAGTGTTTTAGGGATTCTAAGGGATCAACCTTAAGGAATCATGACATACAGGAGATCATGATTTTATGTTCATCATACACCATGGTACTACTAAGATGGTAAGTTTCAGTAGTGCTTTGGATGCCTAAGATGAAGTTGCATGTGGTTTGTCACCATGCATGCCAGGACGTGAATGACAAACACCAGTAACCCAGTGAGTTGATATAGAGGATAAAGAGTCCCCGAGAGGGAATGGGAGTTCATCATTATGGATGTTGTGGCAAGTCACCCATGCACTGTAGAAGGTCAAGATTCAATATGGGTTATGGTAGATCGCCTTACCTAGATGACATAATATAAGAGAGAGTACTGTCGGAAGATTGATCTGGTTGAACTACATGTAAGAGATATGGTTCAACTATACCATGATATGAGTTCAAAGGTTCTTGAATATGACCTAAAGGTTTACTTCCATGAGGTGGAAGTAGATACATGAAGAACTCCATATTAGTACATTTTATCACCCCTAACTAATGGTTAGTATGATCCAGACCAGAGGGTCTAATGAGAGCATGTGTGCTCAATTAGGGTGATACATGGAGACAATTCTTGTCCTATGTAAGATGTGATGATAACCACCATAGCCAGTATTGGGATGTAAAGAAGCTCTATAAGAGAGGTTGTGTTGGTCACCACTTCATTAAGATGATGTTGGTGAAGGGACCTTGTGAAGGTCAGAAAAGGACCACAGTGTGTGCAGATGAAGTCGCTTTGATCATGTGATGGCTGAGGAAGCCCAGGGGTGACATGAGTCGTGAGCAGATACAAAGCAGACCAACATGCAGTTCTCTATGGGAGAATATGTGATATGAAATCCGACCCCTCTAAGTTATAGCTAAGAAAGTTGAGTCTCGGTTGCATGGGTCCTTTTGATATGGATTCGTGGAGATGGTTATGTTTAGCCTTACCCCTCAGGATAACATGATGTATTATGTGTTCCACGAGTCCAATCTAAGATCACTATGTGAGGTACCCAAGCCATGTGTTGCGCCATGTACCTATTTAGCTTTGTGAGAAGCTAAATTGACCTGAGTTTCCTATAAGGGTACAAGATACCAAGGTGAGAAAGAACTCAAATATAAGAATGTAAAATAATGAAGGTTCTTGTGGAGCACCATGGAGAGGGTAAAGCCACATGGGAGCCATGATGGACATGATGAAGTCTTATCCTGCTTGTTTATATTTTTGATGCAATTTTGAGGGGAAAATTCCTCTAAGAGGGGAAGGATGTTACAACCTCGATTTTTCATATGTTTTCATAATTGAAATGTAATGATTTTATGAATTTTGACTTAATTGAGAAGATTGTATGTCTTGCTTCAAACAATGGATTTCTTTGCAAATATCCCGTTGGATAGGAATTTCATGATTCTAATTATTAGATTAGTCTGATAATGGATATAAAAGAGAAGAAAAGAAGAAAAGTCCAACTAAAAGGAAAAGATACAAGATAATGTATATTAAGCAAAGTAATTATGAGAAATACATAGGAATCTCTAGAAAGTGAATTAATGGCCACAATTTAATAAATTTTGTTTTTGTGTGATTTCTAATAAAAGAAATAGGAAAAGAGGAAATGAAATGAAAAATAATGAGAATCCTTGAAAAAGAATATGTTAATAAAGAAATAAGTAAGATAATGAGAAATAATGGATGTAGATACATCTAGAAGGATAATAAGTATCCACTAAAAAGGAATTTTGAAATATTATGATTTCTTGGGATCCAAGGAGTCCCAATGAATAAGAAGAAAGAGAAAATACAAATAATACAAAATAAGAGGATAATGTGATACATAATTAATGACTTTTTTATATTATCAAAAAGAGGTATTATTTTCTTTAAGAAAGAAGAATTTCATGGCCAATAGATTAAAAGACAAGCAAAAGAAGATGAAAGAAATAAATTTTAAATTGCTTAATAACATAGGATCGTGGATAATCAAGGAATTATTAAAAAGAGAGATATTACACTTGATCAAGGAAAACAAGTTTCTTTGTGGGAAAGCATGCTAGAGCATGGCTACCCTTCCCTATATATGGGTTGGACCATTAGCCTCGAGCCTAGGAGGATCTCGTGCATTCTTCTTCTCTGTTTTCATGCAAGTCCTAACCAAGAGGGTATAGTACTATCCATGGAGCAACGAGGGGTTGTAATGTGGTCTTCATGGTGGTCGGAAGATCCCATGACAACCCAAGAAGGATCGATTACCGTACCCATGCTCTCGTCTTTGTGCATCTCCTGCCAGAGGTCTGCAAACCTGCAACGATGGGGGCAGCGATCGCGGCCTTGACTCGCTTGGGAACGGCCATCTTGGCCGCGACCTGGAGGTGCCCCGCGTACACAAGGGTGCAGTGGAGCTAGGGCAACAACTAGCAACGACCCTCAAACCCTAGGGAGGAGGGGTAGACCCACAAGCTACTGCAGTCGGTGGCCAAGTAGGGTTTCACGAGGAAGAAGATGAGTCAGGAGGCTTTTGACGAATTTCCCCCTGCCTGCTATGAAGGGTCGGTGACTTACGTGAGGAAAATAGTGTAACTTGGTTATTGTAATGCCCGGGGCCACTGCCCTAGGCTCTAGTAGAGTTTCAAGAATGACGACTGACCCCACAGACCACCACTAGCCTTAACTGCACGCTTTTTCCTCACACACGCGCAAGCCATGATCAACTTCCGACTGGTCACCCGTCCTAGTACTACTCCAAGCTGAGCAAATAGACAAACAAGCATACAATATATGTCTTTTCAAGCAAGAAAGTGGTAGTCATATAACTAGATAAGGCCCATATCTGATTCATAGATTCTTAACTTAACACGTCCATAACCATCTAGATCATAATCCAAACCTGATTAAGAATAATATTACATATATGCATTAGATTCTCATCATTAACCCTAATTAGGTGCATTTTAGGGTTTTGACAAAGTTGGTTTCAAGGTTGGTTATTAGTACATTAGATGATCTCATATTGATCTAGGGTCCATCATAAGACTGTGATTCAAGTTTCATATCATTTTGAGGTTTCATAGGAGATTATGAGATTTAGGACACTTATGCTCAAATTATGCCATGAGGCTCATAATAGAGTAACCAAGGTCATGATCATCAAGGTAGGAGAACCCATCATCAAACATGGTTTAGATCAACAACATTAGGTTGTAAGAAACATATTCCAAAATATGTGTATTTTCATTAGAAGCAAGATTAGAAATCTCGGCAAAGTTCAACATTATAGTCCAAAGTAGGTACATATGTACAAAAGGGAGTAATTCTTAAGAAATAGGGGTGATAAGGACCCTCCTACAGATCAAAGATGTATTAAGGATTCTGATTTCATGACTAGGTTGATAGATGGTCGTTAAAGGTTCAAGTTTTATCACATAGATGCATTGAATGTACTCAACATGACTAAACCTATCATTTTTAGGTAATCGGGAAAACTAACATTGTATTTAGAGTTTGGGACCAAGACCAAAGTGTAGATCTAGTCGAGTAGATGAATTTTCATATATTATATGTGAGATTTGGCCTAAGGAATGCAAAATTATCATCATTATACCCCATGTATTGAAACTTAGGAAGAACTACGATGTCACCATTAACCTTGCAATTTGGATTGGGCCTTGGCGGCGGATCACTGGGCCTCACGCCTGAACTGTCTTGGCCCATGAGACTTGGGCCCTCCTGGACCCGACTTTCCTCTACACACGCAGACACACCAGCGCTGGTTCTCTCTCGTGATCCCTGTGTGAAGCAGGGGATGAACAGAGCATCGCTCCTCTCGCTTCCCGTCGACGCTGCACCTACTGCAGCCATAGCCATAGGGAGGCAACTTGGCGGTGTGGGTGGCAGATTCCCTCCGTTCCTCTTGACCTTCGCGGCCTATTAGATCTCCTTTAGTTTTTAGCAGCGCATGTTGGCTGTCGTCAGTATCCTCCCAGCTGGACATGACGATGCAAAAGAGAGGGGGAGAGGACATGCATGGAGGGAGAAGAATGAAAGTTGCCCAGATGTAGGGCGGCGCTGCTGGTCTCCTTGAGGAAAGGTGATGACCCCAGGGTTGAATCCATTATCGAACCTGAGACGAGGAGGGTATTGGTAGCTGACAGAGAAGAGAACAGGGAGGACGATGGTTCCAAACCATCGTGGCGGCTGGGAAGATGGAAAGAAGAAAATAAATAAAAAGGGGGAGATAGGTTTAGATGGGAGGGATTTATAAGAGACCAAACATCTAGGTTTTGTGGTGTTTTTCCATCATATAGTGTATCTTGGGGCTATTCATTACAAGATCTATACAATACAGGGAGGGGAAACTCCCTCTCGTTCCCTGTGAGTCTTCCCAAAGAAGAAAGAATGAAGGTATTCAAGCATCTGGTCCACGTTCTGGCTTAGCCCTTGAATCGGTCGGCCCAAGAGCCTAAACAAGGATAAGAGATTAAAATACACATTCAAAAAGGGAAACTTTAAAACTACATAACTTGGGCACCAAAGTTCGGTTTGAGGATATTCTTATGACAATGGAAACGCAACTACGAACTCTATCACTTGAATTATAATATGGTGCAATAATATCATATGGAGTAGGGTCAAAATATATTTCAAGTTGATGATATGTTAAAATGTGTCATTGTGTTCAATCTTTCAAATTAACAATTTGTATGATGAAATTAACCATTGATGTTACCAACTTGGAGTATGATAACATTTGAACCATAAAATAAATATCTAATTAAGTAAGAGGGTCACATGATGTGAAAGAGAGGATTCACAAAAGAGGAGAGAGGAAAAGTCAGGTCATTACATCCTTCCCTCCTTAAAAGAAATTTTGTCCTCAAAATTCGTCCAAGGTCATGTTCAAGCGTCAAAGTCCAAATTCATCACGCGTTGTGAACACATTCTCCATAATGGGATGCTCACTAAGTTGTCATCATCAAGGGTGTACTCATCTCAATGATATACACATTTACTTATTATCCCACCTTATTATGACATCATCATGGCATTAGGGTTTACCCATCCCTTAGTATCCCTATATTAGTTTTTTTTCATTTGGTTATGAGATTAGATATGTTACCCCTAATTATTCAAGCTAAGGTCTATATGACATCATCATATCTAGATCATGATTTCAAAGCTATATCTTTCATGTATCGAGCATCATTCGAGGAACAATATTATCATCAACGTCAAGGTTTTTGAATTCTCTCACTTATATCTAGAAAGATCTCCACAAGATTAAGCCACTCAAGCCAAGACATGTGTCTAAAAAGACATATTAACCACAATCTTCTACCCGTAACACCAATTTCTACCCATCTTAAGGGTAACCATTAGATTCCTTTATATGAAACTACTAACCCGAGTATGAGGCTCATCATGGATATCACACATCATATACATCATCTTAGGACTTGGGACATCGCCCTCACCTATATATATCAAGCATCAAATTTTCAATTGCCACTTTCTCTAGGGTTAGATATTTTCATAGGACATCTAGGGTTAAACATTTTCAAGGAAACTACACACTAGGTCACTCAACTCATATACTTAGAATTATTCTAGCTAGGGGCTCATCATCAAGTATTTCATCATTCCTATTTGTCAACATTTCAAATATTTTGGAGTTATGTACTCTAACCTTCTCCCGAGGTGGGTCAACTCATATCAAAAGGTCACCCTATTCATATGTCCCATGCTAGAGGTCTTCCTTTGTAAAGAGATTGAGGCCCGTGTTGGTCTTGAACCATATATCATATCTTAACAGGCACAAGACTAGGTACAAGAAAACATGCCAACCCACTAGCTATGTTTAGCACATCAACCAAGTCATATGTATCAACAAGGTGCTAGGTCTAGCAAGGGTTGCATGGTCAAACACATTTCATATCATCAAACTACTTGGCCTGTTCAAGGGAAAACTTGGGTCTTATCAATATCAACATCATCATCAACATCAACATCAACATAAACATTGAGATCGACATTAACATTATTATCATTATCATCACTATTATCACTATCTTAGCTTATCTTTGCTACTCACTAGCCTAACCTTTATCATGGCTCTAGACAACTCTAGATACTAAAACTATCATCTAAACTCTCATCTAGACTTGATGTTACATCTCTTTCTCTTAGGTTACATAGATACTCACTGCCTTTCTGGGTGTGGTAACATTTTTCATAGGTACATATACTAGTACTTAAAATAGATTTTCTCCAACGTTGAAACATTCGATGAAAACCACCCTACTCCATTCGAATAAAACTAAAACCAAAACGAGTTACCACACTCATTAGAAAGTCTAGTATCATGATACCTAGAGAACTAGCAAGAACATGGTGCACACTTGTGTAGACATCCTAAGCACATGTCGCAAATCATGTCTAGGGAGGTAATTTACACAAGTCAACACCTAGTTCTAGAACATACAGGTTCTAACTAAGAGGCTAAGTCAACCTAATTTGCAAGGACATTTCATTAAGTTTCTAGGGTTGAGATGTAAGGTGAGTTTAGTCTGTGTTTCATGTGAGCAATGTTTGGTGTAGTTATTGTTCATGCTCTGATATCATCTGTAACGCCCGGGCCCACTACCCTAGGCTCTAGTAGAGTTTCAGGAATGACGACTGGCCCCACAGACCACCACTATCCTTAACTGCACGCTTTTTCCTCACTCACATGCAAGCCAGGATCAACTTCCCGACTGGTCACCCATCCTAGTACTACTCCAAGTTGAGCAAATAGACAAACAAGCATACAATATATGTCTTTTCAAGCAAGAAAGATGTAGTCATATAACTAGATAAGGCCCATACCTGATTTAGAGATTCTTAACTTAACACGTCCATTACCATCTAGATCATAAGCCAAACCTGATTAAGAACAAGATTACACATATGCATTAGATTCTCATCATTAACCCTAATTAGGTGCATTTTAGGGTTTTGGCCAAGTTGGTTTCAAGGTTGGTTATTAGTACATTAGATGATCTCGTATTGATCTAGGGTCCATCATAAGAGTGTGCTTCATGTTTCATTTCATTTTGAGGATTCATGCAGAGATTATAAGATTTAGGACACTTATGATCAAATTATGCCACGAGAATCATAATAGAGTAACCAAGGTCATGATCATCAAGGTAGGAGAACCCATCATCAAACATGGTTTAGATCAGCAACATTAGGTCGTAAGAAACATATTCTAAAATAGGTGTATGTCCATTAGAAGCAAGATTTGCAATCTCGGAAAAGTTCAACATTATAGTCCAAAGTAGGTACATATGTATAAAAGCGAGTAATTCTTAAGAAATAGGGGTGATAAGGACCCTCCTATAGATCAAAGATGTATTAAGGATTCTGATTTCATGACTAGGCTGATAGATGGTCGTTAAAGGTTCAAGTTTTATCACATAGATACATTGAATGTACTCAACATGACTAAACATATCATTTTTAGGTAATCAGGAATACTAACATTGGATGTAGAGTCTGGAACCAAGACCAAAGTGTGGATCTCATCGATTAGATGAATTTTTATATATTATATGTGAGATTTGGCCAAAGGAATGCAAAATTATCATCATTATACCCCATGTATTGAAACGTAGGAAGAACTAGGATGTCACCATTCACCTTGCAATTTGGATTGGGCCTTGGCTGCGGATCACTGGGCCTCGTGCTTGAACAGTATTGGCCCACGAGGCTTGGGCCCTCCGGGACCCGACTTTCCTCTACACACGCGGACACACCAGCGTTGGTTCTCTCTCGCGATCCCTGTGCGAAGAAGGGGACGAACAAAGCATCGCTCCTCTCGCTGCCTGTCAACGCTGCACCTGCTACAGCCATAGCCATAAGGAGGCGACTTGGCGGTGTGGGCAATAGATTCCCTCAGTTCCTCTTGACCTTCGCGGCTATTAGACCTCCTTTAGTTGTTAGCAGTGCCTGTTGGCTGTCGTCAGTCTCCTCACAACCAGACATGAGGATGCGGAAGAGAGGGGGAGAGGACAGACATGGACGAAGAAGATCAAAAGTTGCCCAGATGTAGGGCGGAGTTGATGGTCTCCTTTAGGAAAGGTGACGACCCCAGGGTTGAATCCATTATCAAAACAGAGACGGGGAGGGTATTGGTAGCCGACAGCGAACAGAACAGGGAGGACGATGGTTCCAAACCATCGTGGCGGCTGGGCAGATGGAAAGAAGAAAACAAATAAAAAGGGGAGCTAGGATTAGATGGGAGGGATTTATAAGAGACTAGAAATCTAGATTTTGTGGTGTTTTTCCATCATAGGGTGGATCTTGGGGCTATTCATTACAAGATCTATGCAATACAGGGAGGCAAAACTCCCTCTCGTTCCCCGTGAGTCTTCCCAAAGAAGAAAGAGCAAAGGTATTCAGGAATCTGGGCTGCGTGCTGGCTTAGCCCTTGAATGGGTCGGCCCAAGAGCTTAAACAAGGATAAGAGATTAAAATACACATTCAAAAAGGGCAACTTTAAAACTACATAACTTGGGCACCAAAGTTCTGCTTGAGTAAATTTTTATGACAATGGAAACGCAATTGCGAGCTCTATCACTTGAATTATAATAGGGTGCAATAATATCATATGGAGTAGGGTCAAAGTCTATTTTAAGTTGATGATATGTTAAAATGTGTCATTGTGTTCAATATTTCAAATTAACACTTTGTATGATGAAATTAACCATTGCTGTTACCAACTTGGAGTATGATAACATTTGAACTATGAAACAGATATCTTATTGAGTAAGAGAGTCACATGATGCGAGAGAGAGGATTCACAAAAGAGGAGAGAGGAAAAGTCAGGTCGTTACAGTTATGTTCTCGGCTGGGCAACGTGTTGCATGGGATTGCTGACATGTCAGCATCCCATTGGTCCAAGTAAGTGAATTATTGCAAAATTCATATCTAATTAATGGTAGCTCAGATTGGTAAGTATAATATATCAATTTTTCTTAGAAAAATGTGAGGAATCCATTAAAAATAAATTTAGAAGCTAATTCCTCTTACAATTCGAAAATTAGTGAAAGTTGTCAACTTTAGTGCATTAATGATTAAGAAACCCTAATTTAAATTTATTAATGTATTGAGAAGGGTTATATGGATGATTAAAGTTGATATTAACTTGTTGTTAATAAAAAGGGTAAATTAGATCCAAAAGGATGATCTTAATGCATAGTTGATTTAATTTAGGATTCCATGGACATGAATATGCATTAATGGGCTTAGAAACCCTAAATTATGTTGATAGGGATTTCAATGGTTTTAATTGTGCAAATCCATGAATAAAACAGAGATATGATGATTCCAAGCTAATTTGAGTATAAAAGTTTCTAATTGTGGATATATACCCTTAATTTGGTAATTAGGTTTTCCGGTGTATAAAAGTGGAATTAGTGATCAATAGGGTTCATATGTGCATTAGACCATAATGAATTATGAGTTGTTAATTTGGAAGAAACCAAAGTTGATAATTGGCCTTAATGATCGTGGCATAACTTAAAAGGATAAAAATGGTAGAATTTAGTAATTATTACTGATTATTTTTTGAACCATTGGGTTGGGAAATTGGGATAACGGCTCTGACCTCTTGGTCTTCCTTAATTGGGGGTTACCGGGAGGCGGGGTCGTTACCGTGATCTTAATGAGATTAAGAACCTAGAAGCATGCATATGAATATGGAAAAGATTGCTCATACCGTCTATCCAAGAATTGCATAAGATGCAAATGGAAAAAGATGTCTGCCTTAATGATTGATTATGGACGTCGGAGTTGGTCAGCTACTAAGTTAACTATTTTGGGTCTTAGCTTACTAGAAGGTTGTATGCTACAATCTTTCAAATTGATATGTGAGATCTATCAAAATAAAAAACAATAGTGGGAATGATAGTTAATCAAAGGCCAAAGTAAACAACTTCAAGTTTTATTTTAATCAAATCAAATAAAAAGTGTTTTTTAATCAAATCAAATCAAAATTATTTTGAAAAATTGCAGTTTTTTTTTGTAGAAACAAATCATCGTTGTGATCGGTCTTTAAGAAGGACAAACTTAATGGTACATATTTCCATGACTAGTTTTGGACTTTGAGAAAGGTTATCAATGATGATACACCAGTTCCATAAGAACTTGCTTCTTATGCACGTAGGCCAGAGGTGGATGGTTATTGGAAGCATACAAAAGATGACTTAGACATTAAGCACCTTATGATATGATGTACGAATTGTGAGTTACATGAACAATGTAATGCCATGGGAATTCTTATAATGGAAAACATATTAAGAAAGTGAACCATATTTATCTGTCGCTCTTTGCTGCGACCTCCCTTCGGGAGAGCGATGAGATCTCTAGCCACGGCTAGATCTCATATTTACTTTGGATTGATCTTATTACTCAGTTATATGGCTTTGTTTGAGTTGATATACGAGCATAACACCGTCTTGTTCCAGCCCCTCTACCACTACTCAATGCTCAGGTTGAATGAATTCTTCAGGAAAAGCTGATTAAGACGGCCTCAAGGAAGAAGAATCAATGCAGAAATGTCTCTCTCTCGTTCCAA
This sequence comes from Alisma plantago-aquatica, assembly GCA_963693085.1. Taxonomy (NCBI): domain Eukaryota; kingdom Viridiplantae; phylum Streptophyta; class Magnoliopsida; order Alismatales; family Alismataceae; genus Alisma; species Alisma plantago-aquatica. Next base: position 1,065,857,447 of record OY856412.1, read on the forward strand.
TATGAGTTGTAGTGCCTTTGAGTTACTGAATGTGATGTTTGTATGTTCTGTTTGTATCTTTCTTCCCAATTGTAGATGTCGTATGGCTAACAAGTAATGAATCGATGCTTTTGCTCTCAAAAAAAAAGAAAGTGAACCATAATCAGGCTAAGCAAGAAAGGTACAATGTCTTAAAGGCACTCTTGGAGTACAAGATGTCATAAGGATATCCAATACAGAACCATGTGTTAAATATGATTGAACATGTGGAATATCTAGAGCAACTAGAATTCTCTTTGAGATAAGAGTTGTATGATTCTTCAATCATTTCCTGAATCATATAACCACTTTATTGAGTATTACTACTTGAATAACATGGCTGGACCACTGTCAAAATTGCTCGACATGTTGACAAATGCCAAAGCAAAATGAAGAAGGGAAAATCCATGATAGTGATCAGTAGAGTGAAGTCCAAGGATGAAATCAAGGCCAAGAATAAGTATGAGGCTAAGCATAAATCCATATCTTCAACACTCAAGATACGGTGAAAGAAAAGTGAAAAAGGAATATATCCTTTGTACTTAAAGGGATCTAGGAAGATGAACTTGTGGATAGCTACCAACACTTCAGGTATATACGTTATTGAGATAAATTTATATACTTCTTTATATTGGCTACTAGATACCAAATGTGGATCTCACATATGTTAGAATAAGAAGTGTCTAAAAAGAAGTAAGGTTAGAATAAGAAGTATCTAAAAAGAAGTAAGCCTTTAAGAAAGGATGATGTTGAACTATGAGTCGTAAATGGATCAAGATTTTTTGCCACTATAGTTGGAACATATAGTTTATCTCTACCCATAGGTCTTGTAATAGAGTTAATGAACTACTATTTTGTACCTTCCATAAATAGAAACATTGTTTTTGTATCTTGTATGGACAAGGGTGGATATAAATATCATATAAAGAATTGTCAATGTTCTATTTCAAAAGTTGAGATCTTTCATGGAAGTAAATAACATCTTTTTTGACGTTTCATCCTGTAACACCATTCATACACTATAGGTTGATGTTGTTCTCCAACTTTCTAATTACTCAGGGAGAAATGATGTCTTGCTAGATACCATTGATTGCTTGTGATGTCATAAACCAGTTATGGACGTTGACTACCAATGTGACTTTGAACCTATAGCATCACACACATAGGATACTCCTAGAATAAAATTTTATTCATCCGTGTATTTTAAAATTATTACTAAAGCTTAAGGTATTCAATTTAAACTACAATGATTGATAGTTCACTTATTGGACTGTGAACCTACAGTTTAAGTGTTGAACCGATCGATTCAAGTGTCACAAAAATTTCAACCCACATTGACAATCATAACCATGAGATGACTGATTCAACAAGTGAACTGATTGGCTCATGTCTATGAACCATTTGATATAGGTTGTGAACAAACCATTTTATTGATCGATTCAATTGGATTAAGGATTGGTGTTGTTTTGATGTTGTGAATTAATTAAATATTAATTTCCAATAAAATTATGATTGGGAAACATAGTGAAATGTTTGTTCAAGTCTTGAACTAATCATCTCATGTGTGATTCAGTTCATTGGTGAACTAACCATTTCGTTGTTTGCATGTTCTAAAAATTCATAAAAATTTGTCTCTTTGACTCCCTCTTAGACTAAAACTCTTGACCCTAACCACCCTATGAATAGAGGGTAGGTGAGGGTTTATAGAGACACAATTATAATATCTAACAATAGTTGTCTTCTCATAGTTGTGGTCATGTGAGAACCCAAGCAAGTCCTATCCGGTAAGGGGAGCGATAGCAAGGGAGAGAAAATTGGGAGAGAAAGTCGACACTAGCACATTGATTAGAAGGGACAACTCCTTAATATCCATTAAACTTGAAGGACAAGGATTCATGGTTGTTTGTGTGGACTACTATAGAGGTGAGGAGTCCTTTGCCACCCGGTAGGAGGAAAAAGTCAATTACCGTCTGTGGTAATCAACCAAGAGGCTATTACTAATGTTATCTAGGTGCACTTGAAGAAAGATGCACGCTAAAGAAAGAAATAGTCACTAGACTTGCTCTTGGATTAGGTATAAACCTTGCATCCCTCCTTCCCATTACATAGTTGCTGACACAATCTACTGTTCAAAGAGGAATATGGAGTTTATTTTTTATTACCACTGCCATATCCGATGACATATTTTCCTACATGTTGTTCATGCTAGAGAGATTCCTCATTTTGATTAATTTTGACATTAAACTAAATTTTCTAAAAGTGACTCAAAGTTGGGTTTTTAATATGATTGAAGTTGGTTAAAATTTTGATTTGCTTTATTGTTGCTTTAAAAGGGTTTGTTCCCCATAAGTGTTTGTTAATGCATTTTTGGTTGTTGAGCAATTCAAGTGTTATTCTTGTGATAGAAAAATTGGGATGATCTATCCAGCCTAGATAGTAGGTATTGGAGTATGGGTTACAAAGCTATTTGTTCACATAATTTCATATCATGTTGCATTGTTTCATATTTTCCTCTGTTGGAATGAATGAAGGGTAGCTTGAAGAAGCAACCTACCTTGAAACTTCTTTTTCTTCACAACTAAGATAGGTCGGATGAGCCAGTTTAGTGCTCAATCTTTCAAACTTGTGTAAGAGTATCAATCTTGGTTGCAATTAGATATGTGGCATCAACAACTTGTATTCCAACTTGCTTTCGGGAAGCAACAAAAGATGAGGAAGATTGATTGTACCTCATAGAGATCCATTCTCAATAATTAATTGACATTTTGTGAATGATTTCATAGGCTTCTATGTGATACATATTAATCAATGTCCCTTTTGTTATGACTTCTACATACATCCTAATGTTTTAATACATCCCAGGGTAGAAGGTTTGAAGAAGTATCCATTTTTTGATACCATGGTGATGACACAAACGTTGAGGTCTTTGAATCTCTCCCATGTGTCGTAGAGAGTTTCTCCATCCCTTTTAGAGAAATTTGCAAGTTGCCTTCTCAACTAAGTCCTCTTGCTTGGAAGAAAATACTTATTTAGAAAAACTTTCAACAAATCCTCCCAGATATATATAGAATTCATTGGCAATGATGAGAGCCACACGTTGGTTCAAGCCCTTAAGCAGAATGGGGATAAAAGTTGGCAAACACCATTAGGATTAATTCCATTCATCTTGAAAGTATTTAAGTACTGTAGGAATTTAACAATTTGGAGGTTCAGATCCTCCAAAGGAGTCCCTCCGAAATGATTTTGCTGAATCATTTGCATGATGTTCACACTGATTGAAAAATTGTTCACCTCAATCAATGGGCTATTGATATAGTAATTTATGTTTATGGAAGTTGGATAGTGAATTCCTGAAGGGGATGGTCATTTTCCATGAATTTTCTTGGTCATCGGGTGAGATGGTTGTGAATACAAAGGTGCTGATGGTTGTGAGTCATTCAAGTTTGAAAAGTTTTCAGTCCTTCATTCTCTTCCACAACTGTTGAGGGTATGCTAAATCTCTAACTTTAGATATATGGATGGACGAAGACCTCTTTCCAAATGTCACACGTAGTCCTACAAATTCACAAGTGAGTGAGAAACACTGACAAAATAATGGAAGATAAGGTATTGGTAAACATGGTGATGAAATGATGGAATGAGGATGTGATCTTATCTCACATACTTATCAACTGTAACAACCTGGTTTTTATCTCACCTCTAATTATGCACAATTTGACTCATGATGCACTCTATTTGACTCAATGAAATCAATAATGACCAATGTGATATTCTAGAATGACATGTTGCTCAGTTGTTGAGATATAGTTGATTAATTGTAATTTTAGAATCTTTTGGATAATGTTGAGTGACTTATTACACTTTGATTAAGTTTTGAATTATTAAAACCACTAAATGTACTAATATTGATCTCAAACATTTTTTTGGATAGAGTGTGAAATTTTGGATCCAATGGTGATGATTTCACTCAAATCGGATAATTGAGGCTAAAATTATGGCATTTGCAAATTTCCTCTTATCTAGCATTTGTTTTTCTCCTTTGCTTCTTGGGCCTCGCCCCCTGTCACCTAGCCAGGCCGGCCCACTATGGCACCCACCTGCACCTGGCCCACAAAGTGGCTTGGAGCGACCCCTGACCGTCCGATTAGCATTTTCTAGTCGCCTGGTTGGGGAGTCATCCCCTAGCTCACGATGCGGTCAGCAACTAGTGGCACCGGCCATGCCCCTCAACACCTATGACCCTCATATTGTCTTCGATTGTGACTTTTCTTGGCACAATTTCTCCCCTTGGTCTCCTTGACCATTTTCCTATGTTTTCCTTGACTTTTGGGGTTCGATTAGGGGTATGGAACACCCCCACTGCCTCACCGGCTATTGTAACCACAATGAGGGTGATCCAAGGGGCCTCACCTACTCTTTCCCCCTATTAAACCTCTGAAACGAGTTCAACATCCCCCTTTGTGCCTCCCCAGAACATTGTCTTGCCCTATCGGGATTTATTTCACGCTCGCCCCCTTCCACTTCAACCTCTAACTCCATCCACTCTGGCGATGTGCTTCTAGGTTTCCAACCTCCCCCACAACTACCTAAGGCGGTTTTGGATTTTTGAGTCCTAGGAGATAATGGGAGGCTATGTTTCAGGTCCTTCTTTCTCTCCTACTCCATCTCTGGTGATTGGGTGGTTGTTGCGCCACCAAGCTAGGCTCTGCCCTCGCAAGCTGCCATGGTCAGGAAACAAGGAGCGGCCTCCGTCGGATCGGGTGTGGCTACACATTAGACCAATGATCAAGGGTCCAGATCACACGAGCCTCCTCTCTCTCAACTTCTCAACTTTGACTGGTCAAATAAGTACTGTGGACCCACACATGCTGACTTATGGACACGTGATGTACGGGTTTTGAGTCATTTTTACAAGCCTATTTTTATATTCTTTTTATACATTTGTTAGTTAATTAATTGATTATATTTGCATAAACCATTATAATTGGCTTGTATAATCTGTTTGCATCAAACTATACTCATTTTATCATATTTATATTATTTTATACATTCCTCAGCCTTATACATGCTTTCTATGCATTTTTAGGATTCTCCATGTATTTGAGGAATCGGTGCCACCGACCCCCTGGTCGGTGCCACTGAGATAGCCTCTGGGACCGGGCCATAGATGACCAGAAGCAGTTGTTGACACAGACTACAACAGTCGATGCCACCAAGAGAGCATTAGTGAGGCAGAGAAAATATGGACCCCAGCTCGGTGCCACTGACTTCCAAGTTAATGGTACTGACTTTCCCACAACACGATCAAAATTCTGATGTCGTCGGTGCCGCCGAAATGGCCGGATTTTAGCAAATCTAATCTGAATGTTTGGATCGAACGATCCACGTTATGTGGAACTGTAAGTTGACCTAGGAAAAAAAAGGATGCCCAAACCTAAGGGGATCATCATGTTGCACCGCACGACGGCCAGAGAGGAGAGGGAGAGAAGCACGGAGCCGAAGGACGTCAACCGGGAGATCAAATCACCTCCGACGGATGATTTTGCTGCCAAAAGGCTACAAAATGTGTGTTTCTCGGAGAGGATCATCCGAAACACCTTGTCTCTAGTGGTTACAGGAGCTTTCTTCATTTTTTCCATGTTTTTCTTCTCTCCCTATATGTATTCACAACTGAAAACCATGTGGGGCTAAACCCCTCCTTTCCTTAGGACCCGGGAGTAGCCCGGGGAATTGTTGTATTGACTTTTTACATGATTTAGTATAGATTTCTCTTTATTCCTGGATATATAATTGTGGACTTGAATGACATATCATTTCTTGATCACCATCGGTAGGATTACAGACTGATAATTACTCTGGAAGGAGGATTAAAGGTTAGAAAAACACAACTTATACACTTTCCTACGAGTTACTTGGGAAAGGTAATGTACGGTCAGTGGAAAGAACCTAGAGTTCTTGATAATGCACCTAGACTAAGAAATAAATTACTATAGATGTGGAATTCGCTTGGATCTAGGTAGTGAAATGCACCACAGAAGCAGACAATTGTGACTACAGGATTTCTATCCAGGGTGAAAGTAGGACTTTATATTAATTCAGTAGAAGTAAGATACAACGAGACCCTGTGGTGAAATAAGTAATCCTAAGGAATTCATCTCATTCTAATCAACCATTTTTAATTTTTTTTTATTTTGTTCAAACTCAAATTTAACTTTTCAATCGGCTTAGCTGATCGCACTATACCTAATAGTAGTCACTGAGACTATGTCTCCCTGAGTTCGACTCAGGCCTCACATAGGCCTATATTACTCGACGCGTGCATTTGTTTTTTTAAGCACAGTTTTAGCATGTCAAGTTTTTGGTGCCGTTGTCGGGGAGACAACGACATTGCAACACTACGAGTGTAGCGGTCGGCCACTCTAGGCCACCTTTTATTTCTTGTAATTTTAATCATAGAAAACTTATTGCATATTCATAGATCACATTCTCTCTAATAAGTACCGTGACGAACTAGTTTCAAAATTTGCAGGTACTAGTGCATGGTGACAACTCAGACCATAGACTACGGAGAAGCTACACCTGATATTCCAGTCACTATCGACGTTCCAGTTCAAACAACTATACTAGAAGACATACCAGTGGAACCCATTCAACAAGAAATGGGGGACGGTAATTCAGGAGCAGAGAGGACCATTTGGGAGAGGATAAAGGCATCCTCTTCAACTACACAAATAGGGCCTATGAAAAAGCAGATCATGAATGTAGCTCAATATAAGATTGATTCAGCTTTAATTGCACTCATCAAGTCACAAACATTTTATGGGAACATGCTTGAAGACCCAGTAGTGCATATTAGCATTTTTGTGGAGATCAGTGATATGGTGAAAGTGGATAGGTTTCCACAAATTGCCATTTATCTAAAGTTGTTTCCATCATCACTGGCAGATAAGGCAAAAGAATGGCTGCACAAATTGTAGAAAGAGTTGATCGAGACATGGGATCAAATGGTAGAGGAATTCTTTGAAAGATACTTTCCTCCAGAAAAGACAAACGAGCTAATTAGAAACATTCACAATTTCAAGCAACATGCATCTGAATCTTATTCTAAGGCTTGGGAGTGCTTTCAGATCATGCTAAGGAAAGTTTCGCACCATGGGATACATTTGGAGAATCAAGTAAAGATGTTTTACTTTGGACTCTGCAAAAGTGAATAGACCACCTCAGATAGTGCAAGCTCATGGTTCTTTCTCAACAACTCACCCTCAACATGGCAGGACATTTTGAAACATATGGTGAAGAACTAGACATGGGATAATGAGAGAGACCATCAAGAGTAGATCAAGAGCATATGGGAATCTGAAGTTATCACTTCTTTGAATGAAAAGCTCGACTTGATAGCAAAGAAGCTGCTAGAGAAGGATAATAATTCATTACATGAAGAGGGACAGGTGAAGTATATGAGGCAACAAGGATACAGGAACAATGATTATGCATGGAGAAAGGATCCCTAGTTCTCTTGGAAAGATACAAACAACTTCCTACAGGACCCTGATCAACAAAACCAACACATGAACAATCAGCAGTAGTGGCCTATAGTAGAGGAGAACACAAATGAAATTCTCAATAGAATAGTGAAGCAAAATGAGCAACTGATAAACAACTTTCAATGTGATCTCTAGAACCAAGGGGCCCAAATGAGGATTTTTGAGTCCACTTTGTCTCAACTAGAAGCAGATGTGGCCGCCTTGAAGAAGCCTATGTAGCAAGGTTTTCCAGGAAATATTGACACTCCAACAGGAAACCAACAAGTCAAGGCCATACTACCGAGAAGTGGGAAGAATACATTGACTCCGAAGACTATGGAGACTGTGGTGACCAAGCCCACTTATAGTGGTGACTTAGTGACAGGGCAGGCACGAGTGGAACCAGAGGCAGGAAACATAGGGGAAGAGAGAAATCTAGAATCTGAGGTGGAAAAGAGGACGTCATATGTGCCACCACATCGGAGGACACAAACGGTACCAGTTCCATATTCTAATAGCTTGAAGGCAACAAAGATGCATCAACAATATAAGAAGTTTCTAGATAGCTTAAGGAAGCTTTCTGTGAATATATCGTTGATTGAGGCAATTGAACAAATATTCTCATATGGTAAATTTCTAAAGGACATCATTAACAAGAAGAGGAAGATTCTAGATTCTAAGGTAGTTGTACTAAGACAGAAAGTCAGTGCCTTCATCTTAGGTACACTACCATCAAAGAGACATGACCTCGGTTGTTTCAACATCACATGCTACATTGGGAAGACAAAGTTTGGCGAGGCACTATGTGATTCAGGGGCAAGCATCAACCTGATGCCCTTATCTACTTTTAAGAAGCTTGGTCTCAAAACATCTTGGAGGAGTGGCATGACGATCCAGTTGGAAGACAACTCAGTGGTGACACCGTATGGCATTTGTGAGGATGTACTTGTCAAGGTGGACCGATTTGTTTTTCCTACAGACTTTGTTGTGATGAAGATGCAGGCTGAACATGGCAACGAGCTTCTATTAGGAAGACCCTTCCAAGCAACAATCGATATGGTCTTGGAGATGGGAAAAGGCCATTTTACTATGGTAATTAAAGATGACAGGTCTGAGATAACCATGTCAGATAATTCCAAGTCATCCAATGCTCAAGAGCAATGCAATATGATGAAGCACATGAATAGCAATATCTTGTTGTTCTTGAGAAAACCATTTTTGGACATGGATCATGTTATGACAAAGGTGGACAAGGGTACACTCATTGTGGATATCATGGGGAACACTAGGTTGGTCTCACTTGCCAAGGCAATAGGGTATTCGGATAACAAAGATGAGGAATTGGGTTTATCTACTGTGGATGATGAGCCAGAGCATTCCATACTACAGATCCATCCACAACGCCCTTTAGAGGCTTGTCTAATGAACTTCATGGATGATTGTGTTTAGGATCGGTCACTAGAAGAATGTGCAAGGCTACTGAAGTCTTTGCCATGTCATTACATAAGGCACTTTGAGGACTTGGGACCACTACCACCACCATTGGTTTCTTCACTCCTGAGCCCGCCTAAGTTAGAGCTCAAGCCGCTGCCACCTCATATGAAGTATATTTTTCTAGCTACAACGGAGGAGATATCGGTCATCATATCGGCATCACTAAGTGACGCAAAAGAGGAACAATTGATCATTGTTCTAAAGAACCACCGAGGTGCGTTTGGGTGATCTGTGGCTGACATCAAGGGAATTTCCCCCACCTTATGCCAACATAAGATTCGGCTAGAAGAAGGAGTGAAGCCGATCATTCAACCTCAACATTACGTAAATCCAATCATGATGGAGGTAGTAAAGAAAGAGGTCATCAAGCTACTATCGGCAAGTATTATCTATTCTATTTCTGATTCCATGTGGGTTAGTCTGACACATGTAGTACCAAAGAAGGAGGGAATTACTGTCACTACTAACTCATCTAATGAACAAATAACCACAAGATTAGTGACAAGATGGTGAGTTTACATTAATTATCACAGATTGAACATTGCCACACTTAAGGGCCATTTTCCATTGCCATTCATTGATCAGATTTTGGAGCGACTCGCCGATCGCTCCCACTTTTGTTTTCTTGACGGATATTCAGGCTATAATTGGATTTCAATTGAGCCTAAGGACCAGGAGAAGTCTACCTTCACCTGCCCTTATGGCACCTTTGCATACCGTCGCATGCCTTTTGGGTTGTGTAATGCACCCACTACTTTTCAGAGGTGTATGTTGACGATTTTCTCAGATATGGTGGAATGATGTATCAATGTTTTCATGGATGATTTTTCGGTTTATGGGAGGTCTTTTGATGATTGTTTGAAAAATTTAGACAAGGTTTTGCAACGGTGTGAAGACACACACTTATTGATTAATTGGGAAAAATGGCACATGATTGTTAGCAAGGGCATAGTTCTAGGCCACAAGGTGTCTAGCAAAGGATTGGAAGTGGATCTAGTTAAAGTAGAAGTGATTTCAAAACTTCCCCCTCCAACGTCGGTGAAGGTAGTTAGGAGTTTTCTAGGCCATGTCAGGTTTTATTACTGATTTATTAAAGATTTTTCAAAAATCACTAAACCATTGTTTGAGCTTTTGGAAAAGGATGTTGAATTCAATTTTGATGACAGATGTTTAAAAGCTTTTGAGATTTTAAAAGAAAAACTCATATCCACATCGGCTGTGCAGGCTCCAGATTGGAGCCAATCGTTTGAGCTGATGTGTGATGCATCTGATTATGCTATGGGGGTAGTGTTAGGGCAAAGCCTAGACAAAGTTCCTATGGTCATATTTTATGCATCTAAAGCACCTAACGACGCACAACTAAATTACACCACAACTAAAAAGAACTTATTGGATGTTGTCTTTGATTTTGAGAAATTTAGATAATATCTTGTGGGAGCTAAGGTGGTGATGTGGATTGACCATGCGACAATTAAATACTTGTTGCAGAAGAAGGATGCAAAACCAAGATTGATTAGATGGATCCTTTTATTGCAAGAGTTTGACATTGAGGTCAAGGATAAAGAAGGGATAGAGAATGTGGTGGTTGACCACTTATCTTGATTGGAAAGGGTAGATGAGAAGGATATTAATATACCCATTCTAGAGACTATCCTTGATGAGCAGTTGTTTGCCCTTAAGCAAAAAGACCCTTGGTTTGCTAACATTGTAAATTATTTAGTTTCCAAGGAATTGCCTATTGATTGGGGGTATCAAGAAAAGAAGAGATTTTTTCATTCTTTGCGTTATTATTTTTGGGATGGACCTATTTTGTTGAAATAGTGTAGGGATGGAATTTTGAGAAGATGTGTACATGAAGGCGAGTATGAGAGTGTGTTGAAACATTGCCACACATTGCCTACCGGTGGACACCATGCTAGTTCTAAGATAGCCGCAAAGGGGTTAGAGAGTGGGTTATACTAGATGACCCTATTCAAAGACGTGTATGATTTTTTGCGTAGGTGTGATGCTTGGCAGCGGTCAGGAAACATATCAAAGTAGTAGGAGATGCCATTGAATGTGTTTCAAGAAGTGGAGGTTTTTTATTTATGGGGTATTTATTTCATGGGAGCCTTTGTGTCCTCTAAATCTAACCTTTACATCTTGCTGGATGTAGATTATGTGTAAAAATGGGTGGAAGCGATTCCAACCCGCACCAATGATGCAAATGTTATATGCAAATTTGTTAAGGATCACATTTTCTACAGATTTGGAGTGCCAAGGATGATTACAAGTGATGGGGGAACTCATTTCTCTAATCGAAAATTTGGGGAACTTTTGAACAAATACGGAGTGACACACCATATGGGTACACCATATCACCCACAAACTCAAGGACAAGTATATATTTCCAATCGTGAGATTAGAAATATTCTTGAGAATACAGTGTCGTCTAGTATAAATAATTGGAGTGAATTGTTGGTAGATGCACTATGGGCCTATAGGACGGCCTATAAAACACCAATAGGAACTACACCCTTTAGGTTGGTCTATGGCTGGGCGTGTCATCTTCCTGTAAAGTTAGAACATAAGGCTCATTGGGCATTGAGAAGACTTAATTTTGATCTTGAGGAAGCAGGTAAGACAAGGATGCTAGAGTTGAATGAGCTTGATGAAATTAGGATGAATGCCTATGAAATTTCAAGATTGTATAAGGAGAGAACTAAGCAAATACATGACCAACATATAGCAAGGAGAGTTTTCTACCCGGAAGAGAATGTGTTGCCTTTTAACTCAACGATGAAATTACACCCCAAAAAATTGAGGTCTAGATGGAGTGGACCATTTATCATAGAAGAAGTGTTTCCACATGGAGCTGTTAGAATCAAAGAGGAAGACAAATCCTTCTTGGTTAATTTTCAAAGACTAAAGCATTACTTTGGGGAATATTTTGATAGAAAGGAGAATGACGTGAAACGTATTGCCCCTAATTAATCACAAAAATGAATTTGTCAAGCTTAGGACGTTAAACAAGGGCGCTTGTTGGGAGACAAATCAACCATTAGGATGTTCATTTCATTTATTTACATTTTGTTGGTTTAATAGTACTTAGTTTTTCATAAATTTTATGTAAAAATGATACGCGGATTCGTTTGTTAAGTGTGCATGATGTGGCAGAGTCGGTGCCACCAACTTCCAAGTCGATGGCACCGAGATAGGGTCAGAGAGATGGGAAAATTGATTGGCACAGGTTGGTGCCGCTGACACACATCTCGGTACCACTGACACTTCTGAAGAAAGTGTAAGAAATTGGACACGACTAACTGATAAGTTGTCGGTACCACTGACGACCACGTCGTTGGCACCGCCTCGACTAGTGCTCCAGGTTCGGTGGGTGCGTTGATGCACTAAAAAAAATTCAATTCATCGAGTCAGTATCACCGACAAGATCGTTGGTGCCACTGACCAGTTAAAACATCGATCCATAGGCACCATCATCTACAACATAGATGCGTCCCAAATGGACGATTGGCAGCACCGATCCCGCCCAAAAGTCGGTGCCACCAACACCAAGTCAGTGTCACCGACGTGTCAACAATCCACAAGTCTAGATCGTGCACTGACAGCCATCGATGCACTAAGGTGTCTGATCCATCCCCAGAAGTCAGTGCCACTGACTACATGTTGGCTCCACCGACTCCTTCACAGTAGGGCGACACCAAGTCTATAAAAGGGAGGTAGTGGTTTCATTTTCTCTCACAACTTGAAGAACCTCTACTCCCCCAAGCACATGCAACTACTCTGAGCATCCCTAATCTTCATTGAGCTCTTATTTTCTCAATCTCCTTCCCCGATCACTTCATCATCATGGTGAGAAGAAGAGGATGCTCTGGTGGTCTGATGCCATGACCCCGACTGAGCCACCCTACGACAGAAGTGTGGAAGGTCTACGAGGAACTTGCCAAGAGGTCATTCGCTCCGACGAGATATGGTGATCGAAAGTTGTTGGAGGACATGGGCTTCAATGACAACATGGCGGCCATTCATGAATGTCAATAATTTGATGGAAGGTCTGTGAACCCCATTTTTGGTAGATGGCTAGAATACAAGTAAATTGTGATCGAGTTCATGGCATCTCTTGAGATATGTGTCACCCATATCCAAGCACGCCCGTCGAGCGGCGAATGGAGAGAAGGAAGGGTGGACTTCCGCCTTTATAGCACCAACTATGCCCTTACTCTTCACGCTTTCAATGACATCTATTGGTGGCCACATGTGCCTTTTTTCTAGCTCGAGAACCTCAACTTTGATGCCATTTGGAAGGACCTTGTGACATTGTCGTAGGGTTATAAGTTGAACTTCCACCATAGTTCATTGGCAGACCTCGGGCACCCCTTTGTTCGAGTGCTTCATCGAATGTTCACCAACACGCTGTTCACCAAGTCAACCCAAGGGAAAGCGAAGGTACAAGTGCTAGATTTGTATTTTCTATATCAGCTATTGGAGGCAAGGTCGGTCAATTGGGGAGCCTTCTTCCTCCAACATGTAATTACGGTGAGACACAATGTCAGGATGGCCATTCCTATACTTTTGGGGGGCCTTATCACCCCCATTGCTCTACACTTGGGCCTGGATCTCTACTCTGGAGCCTCTACATTCCAGGATTCACATAGTCTGGCTCCATTTCAAGCAGCCATGCCTTATCTCTGTGCAAAACAACACAATCTATGCAATATGTTAGATCGGTGGAACCTTCTATGAGTGTTGACTTCCTGATCCTATCTTCAACATTAGGAAAGTTGAGCACTATAGATGGCCAGATATGGCTGAAGACAATTCAGAACAAGGAGGATATGATAATGATGAGGAGGAGGAGTCAAGCGACGACATGGAGGAGGTCAATCCCACCATTCCTATGACACATCGAGTTGCTCCACGGAAGTGTCCACGACATTATGTTTCCTTGACATCTTTTGCCCTGCCACCCTCTTAAGAAGGAGAGGACATCTATTCAATGGCAGGGATGTATTCTATGCTACAGGACATACAGACAGATCAGCAACAACAAACTCAATCTTTGGCAGGGATTCAAGATGTATAGGGTCAGTTGTACACCAACCAGTAGGCAATCTACAAAAATGAACGTCTTCTCTTGGCCAACTAAGAGAACATGCATCACTGCCTACAGAGGATGGAGAACTATCAACAACCATTCTCTGGCCACTACTGGAGTCAGGGATACTTTGTCAACTACCTCATGCCACCAGATATGCCTTCATCTGCTCAGACCTTCCAGGGGATGTTTTCTCCCCAAGACCCCACTCAGCCCCCGCCACCACCATTTTAGTCGGGTATCTCTATTCCACCTCTTATGTTGGAATATTGACTATGAGGTCATAGTCATATTCAAGCTTGGGGGGGGTGCTAGAACAAATTCTATCTTAGTTTCTTTTATTTTAGTATTTTGTTTGTTTTATTTTGGAAAAAAAATAGTTAGTCTTCTAGTTAGTTTACTTGTTAGTTTTTCTTCTAGATAGGATCCACAATCTATCTAGTGTAACCTGTAGAGTATTAAATGCATGGTTGTTTTTGAGTTTATCAATCACTGGGTTGGGTGAACAAAACAAATAAAAAAAAATCAATTTTTTTTAATAGAAAGGAGAATGAGGTGAAACTTATTGCTTGAGTAAGTCAGCTCCAGGACATTATAACATAAATGACCATTTAAATTGTCCAAGAATTGTGATTGACAAGGATTGTTGAGCCTAAACTCATCAAACACAAATGTGACCATAAAATAAAATTTAAGAAAGAAACCCCTTGATTACCCTATACACATGTAATTAGAGAGGGACATATGATTTTCTATGAAGGTTCTATATCTTAGTTGTGTGATCTCATCCACCGCATACTTTTGATTCACACTCCACCATAAGCGGATTGAGCACATGTTATAATTCTTTCTCTTGATTGCATTTGTATGGCATAGTAGATCTTGCATATAGTTGTTTGCTTTTGTGTGCATTAAAAAATATGAAAAACATACACGTACAACAAAATTCTGCTACATATCTTGTAGTAGCATATGCATGACATATAACCTTGCAAAGTTCATGTCTAGCTTCTTCTCTAATATAAGAAGGTAGTGATTGTGCCCATTCCATAAAAAAAAAAAAGCATTGACATAAATCAAATGTGCAGTGCGACTGGAAGCCCAAAGAAAGCCTATCATGTTAAAAGGGGGCTCAGAATGAAATATATATATATATATATATATATATATAGAGGCTAAAACAATCGTGTACCTGAGTACATGTAGCTTACATGTACCCATTGTCATTATTGATGATTATAAAATCCTAATGAACAATCTAACATTACGTATGTGATGTATACCTCTTAGATAAGATGTGTATAAAAAAACAACACAATCTGATATTTACAGATCATTCAATGAAAGAAAATGCATATTTTCTAATGAATGGTAAGTTGTAGAAATTACAAACACCGTTGGATAATATATTACTATAACTCATGATCTATATGGGATATGATTATGATTTTTAAACACATCTTATCTATACAACCATGTCATATGGTAGGATTTTGTGAACATACTCTAGATGTGCCATTTTAATGGCAGGTACAAATAAGTTACATGTACGGGCCGGTACACACTTCCTAACCTCATATATATATATATATATATATATATATATATATATATATATATATATATATATATATATATATATATATATATATATATATATATATATATATATATATATATAAAGAGTGAATAAGTCCAACTAATTCCTATAATGCCATCTAACTGCCTTAAAAAATTCTTAACCAATCAGAGTTTATCATTTTCAGAATGCCTCAATCTCCTCAGTTCTCTCTCTTCTCAGGTTTTTTTTCATGGAATTGTTGTTCTTCTACTTTTTTTTCGTACCAACTCCCACTTCTACATGTTCTCTTAGTGGAAAAGCAAAACTGCTCAAAACCCGGATAATATTCAGTTACCGACAATCTCTTCAACTTGCGTCAAAAAACATGTTCAGTATAAACTTTTCTCACGGTACCTCACCATTATGTCCACTATCTGCCACTACCACATCACTAAACAACATCAACATTCAGTTAACGAGCACATCAACCACTTCTCTACCTGCATGGTCATCCACGTCTATGATTGAGACTGCCACCTGAAAGAGGTCTAAAACTATATGAGGAAGTTCAAATGTTGAACACTCCCTTCACCTGAAGTTCGACGTTAACCAATTGTTGCAGCAAATAGACTGAAAGCTATCCATTTTTGGGGATATGACCGAGGAGTAGGAGTTGCAGTGAAGTAAAACCAAATCATTCTGTATAGCAGGCCACCAATTTGAAGAAAACAAACTATATGAGTTGTTATTTCCATTGTATAATTATGTTCTTTCCTTTGTTTTATAAACAGTCTATTCAAATAGCTATAGCTTGCAGCCAGATACGACGAGGATAACATTTAACATTTCTTATTATCCCAGGGGAAATGCCAACCCAGGTGTTGAGCGACTCGATTGTCCTCAGAGGAACACTAGAGCACCAACTCGGAACAAGTGTGTCTAAGGGTCTCAAGCCAACAGATCCCAAGAGTAGAGTTCTTGAACCGTCACGGGTGAGAAGGAGGACCTGCCTGTGTAACTGCATGCCTCCGAGATAGGGTCAGGGGCGACGAGGAGGCTTCTTGGCAGCCAGAGTGGTATGTTGTGGCCAAGCAGGTTGGGTGGTTACTCCTATAATGAGGTGGCCAGAGGCCCAACAAGGGTAGGGATGACTACAGCCATGTCATTTAGATAGGTTCCAAAGGCTGCCTTGGTGTTGGAATAGGAATAGATGTCGACGCCAATTATACCATGCGTGCCTGCTCACAATACCACTACTTGTTGACAAAGTAAGCTTCTAAACTGGTTCTTTGCTTGCTTAACTTCTTACCAGTGTTGGTTGAATGACATGTGGGCGGGGATGGAAAAATGGTCTTTCAGGTCCATTGAATTTGAAATTCGGGTGCACATACTGGTGATTCTGGGGAGATGATAGGAGGACAGCTTACAATGTAGTTGTTTGGGGAATCTATATGTTCAGAAAGAGGGGAAAGATACTTTGGCATAATACTATGATGATATTGGTTTTGGTAGCCTCTTTAATTTGTAGGTATCAATTCATGTTAAGAAACTTTATCACCACATCTGTTAGGATCCGCAAAGAGATTTATCCCATCAAACCACTGGGTATTCCTTGACCATGACACCTAGATCCGAGCGTGGAGAAGGTGGAAATGGAGGCATCCTCACATGGAGGGCGACATCCCGATTTCCGGAAAACCCGTACAAGATTGGTGGAGATGGCTGGTACCTAGATGAGGTAGAGCCAACTGTAGGAAGGAATCATATTACAGAGCCCCCATGATGCAAGGAAGAGCAACATGCCGATGAGGATGAGTAGTTATTTGGAGAACATGTATGTGTCGCTGTGTTGTCAGAAGAGGTATGTTTGACGAGCACACTTGTCTAATAAACGTGAAGTCTGTTTAGTTAATCTTATAGTTTTTTTCAAGTTATTCTTTACATTTTCAAATATGAAAAGAGGCGAAGCTCTCATTATCTAATAAATTAAACAGATAACAGTAATGTTCTAAATATCTCTACCCTAACCAGCGTCCAGTAATTAAGGTACGATACTTTCCCCATTTTATTAAGGAATTTTTTTAGCCTTTCAGGCATCCGAAACAACAAAAGGAGCATTGTGACTTCATATGAAGTTCTTATTGCATGCACCGTTAACGCTATCAAAGAAAAATCCAAATCTATAGTCGTTTCTTTAGTCTTCCATTGTGTAAAGAAAAATATCTCTTGCATCTTACTATCACAACATTAAAGTCAATATTTTTTTAGAAAATTATGTAATCGCACAATATACCACATCTGCCATCGTTACCAAAATTTTGATTTGTATGTATCCATGTGATGCACTTGGAGGGTATATGTACAAGGATGCTGATGTATACAGAAAGATAAGAGGATACCTATCTTTTAATTGATCTAATATGGTAATATATTAATAAACATTGATTTCAAAACTGACCTGGCCTATGCATATGATGTGTGAATCTACTAATATTAACTGATTGGTGAGGTGTGGTTGCATGGCACCTGGCAATGCTGAAGAGCTTTCGAGCTAATGAGGCCTCAAATAACAGATGGATGAACTGAGTGCGCGGTATATGAGGCATGTCCAGATGCTGTATTCATGTGTGTGTGCAGGTCGTAGATGTTCTTCATGTAGCGTAACATCCACCAGGCGACGAATAGGTAGACAACGCTTGACAAAAAATTTCAAGCCAGCTGCTCTATGGACCCTTGTGGCAAAATCTACATGTAGTGGCCTAGCCTAAGACTTTTGTGCTACTGATACATTCACGGATAGGAATGACATGTTTTGTGCTACTTGATACATTCACAGATCTTGAAGAAGAAAGTGGATATGGGCCTGTTCACTTCTTGCTAAACATATGTATGTCTATTCTCTCCAACCGAATGTTGTAGTTTTGCTTGGGGTTTTGTCGACTTCTATTAAAAGCCTGACTATCAGGCAACACTCCTAAACAAAAGTTTTCACTCTTCGCCATGGCTCTTGCATGTAGGATTGGGGAATGGTTCCATGGCATGTATCTGGTACAACAAGTAAATGCTTGAATAAATGTTATCTTTGCCCTTTTTTCAACTCATACACTTATGAGTACATGCTTTCAGCCGTGGATTTTTTTAAACCAAAAAAATGCTTCAACCGGGGTTTTTTTTCCCATATATAAAATATACTTATTTTTCTTACATATGTTTGACCCTTTATTAGCATCGCTTGTGGTCCTTACAAGGAAACACGATTGCTAAAGAAATAGTGAATAAAGTTAATAGAAGTTGCCCACTTTAATTTTTCCCTTATCAATTATTGGGTATTGGCCATAGAATGATATATAACACTTTTCCTTATCATGAATGCTCATACACTTCTCTTTTATGCATTATGTAAAAAAGGGTTTTGGATTTCTAATAAGAGGAAGCATAAAATCGTATACATCTAGAAATAATGTTCTGCAAGTTGCACAAGTTTACTAATTTTGATTTAAGCTAAACCTTCTCTTATCCTATGTATTAGCAATATTGATTTTAAAATATGGCTTACAAAAACAAGTCATTAGTGTTATGGTCCTCCTTTAAAAACCATTGATACTATGGAACAATATTGTCTTATGAAAATATGAAGTTAGTGGTATACAATTTGTTCTTTTCTATACAATCATCAATATTAGACATTAGTAGTAATTCACCTTTAAACAATGTATATAGTAGTTTAGGTTTTTTTGACATCTAGGTTGATTCCCGTGAAGGGATCCTACATGTATGAAAAAATATACATGATAATCTAGACATTTAGTCTCCTTAGTAGTTTCATTGCATTATTCGGCATGCATGCCTTCAAAAGTCATGTTTCATACCTTCAATTAAAAATTTAACTTCTTAAAATTAGGTGTATATACTGTATTTATCAACATCAAATTTTATTTCTATTTATCACATGGAGACAAGTGAGTGTTTTTATATATTACATACAAAAAGGCTCATCCTATGAGATGTAACCTGTCAAGAAAATGATGGTAAAATGTTTTATCATAACCATGTATTCATCCATATGACTCAACAATGTGTTTATTTTCTGCATTGATTTTTACTGAAATATAAACCTTAGATATTACGTTGTAGGTTTAAACATGACAAAGAATATGAAAAGGACGATCAACAATCTCATGTTGAATGTGATTGTATATTACACGAAAATATAATTTTAACTAGACTCTATGGGAGTTACTACTTATGATGATTTTTTATCAATGTAAACATCATTAAATTAAACATTCTATCTCCTATTGATCTGTGTATATATGTATGTATATAATTCTCAATCATTTCAATTAATAACACATTTCAACATTTTACATTGAAATTTCACATTCTATGAAGTTGCTTCTTTTATCTATAGTAAATAACAACGTTAAATCAAATTTATGTGATACAAGTTTTAAAAATATGATTCAAGTAAAAAACAACCTTTTAGACTTTTTAAGTTAAATCGATTAAAGTGAACGTCTAGAAAATTGATTTTCGTCAAGTTAAAAGAGATCACAACTATTTTAAATTAAATGTTGTGTTTTATATAATCATATAAGTAAAAATAATATTCTTTATTGTAGGTATTGGACCTACGAAAAAATTATTTATTATAGTTTTACATATAGATGGCATCATGAAACCATATTGCTAATTATAATATATTGTTAATAATGACATCTCTCATGGTATCCACACCACTTGTGCTAAAACATTAATGTTTTGAAAATATACCAAGTGTCTATTTTGTAATATATGAAAAAAGATTACTTTTACAAATAATTATATATATATGTATGTATGTGTATATATATATATATATATATATATATATATATATATAGTATAATGTCAGAAAAAGAGGGAACAATGGCATAATTCTACCTAATCATAAGGAAGAATCATTACATGATGCAGTCTTAGATATTTCAACTTATATTGAGATGAAATGGTAGTACATGCATCATTCCACCCCAATGATTAGGCATTAGGAGCATTCTATAAATTGACATCATCATAGGTTCATCATGATTTTTGATTGCATGAATGATTTTATGTGTTCATGATTCTTCCGCAACCACCTACTTCAACTACCTGTTGCTCTTATTGGTAGGCCACTCAGATGATTTTCTCCTCATTCATTATTTATTAGGAGAAATACTTCCATATAGATGGTAGGTATAGAAAAGAGAAACATAGATAGGAGATCTCACGATGCATCAGGTATGCACCGAACGAGTCTATCATATTAGCTACTTTAACTGATAGTGTCTCATTGATTGGGGGGCAGACATCTTTGATAGAGGTTTTTGGTCGCCTAGATGGCAGTTAGTGTTCAGTGGTTAGTAAAGGTCGGAAGGAGGACCGAAAGGTGGAGACTTTTTAGATGTACCTTATGCACTTATGTCCTTCAACTGACTTATCTCAATCAGATCCAAAGGTGTTGTTGCTCGAGGATGAGCAAGATTTTAGCTTAGGAGAGTTTGATGTACAAGTTTTGAGTCATTTTTACAAGCCTATTTTATATTCATTTTATACATTTGTTAGTCAATTAGTTAATTATATTTGCATATATCATTATAATGGGCTTGTATAATCTGTTTGCATCAAACTATACTCATTTTATCATATTTATATTATTTTTTATACATTCCTCATCCTTATACATGCTTTCTATGGATTTTTAGGATTCTCCATGTATTTGAGGAGTCAGTGCCACTGAGACAGCCTCATGGACCGGACCAAGGACGACTAGAAGTAGTCAGTGCCACCGACTACAACAGTCAATGCCACCGAGAGAGCATCAGTGAGGTAGAGACAATATGTGCCCCAACTCAGTGCCACTGACTTCCAAGTCGATGGTACTCACTTTGCCACAACATGATTGAAATCTCGATCCGTCGATGCTACTGACACCCTGGTTGGTGCCACCGACACCCTGGTTGGTGCCACCGACTTGGCCAGATTTCAACAATCTAATCTGAACATCCCGATCCAATGGTCCATGTTATGTGGTACTGTAAGTTGACCTAGGACAAAAAGGACGATGGCCGGACCTAAGGGGATCATCACGTTGCAGCGCACGACGGCTAGAGAGGAGAGGGAGAGAAGCAAGGAGCTGAAGGACATCAAATGGGAGATCCAAGTACCCGCAATGGATGATTTTGCTGTCGGAAGACTACAAAATGTGCATTTCTCGAGGAATATCATCTGGAACACCTTCTCTCCGGGGGTACATGAACTTTCTTCATGTTTCCCATGTTTTTTTCTCTCCCTATATGTATTTGCAACTGAAAATCATGCAGGGCTAAACTCCTCCTTTGCTTAGGACCTGGAAGTAGCCTGAGGAATCGTTGTATTGACTTTTTACATGATATAGTATAAATTTCTATTTATTCTTGGATATATAGTTGTAGACATGAATGACTTATCGTTGCTTGATAACCATCGATAGGATTACAAACCAATAATTACTCCAGAAGGAGGATTAAAGGTTAGAAAACCACAGCTTATACACTTTCCTACGAGTTCCTTGGGAAAGGTAACATACGGTCAGTGGAAAGAACCCAGAGTTCTCGATAATGCACCTAGACTAAGAAATAAATTGCTAAAAACGTGGAATTGGCTTAGATCTGGGTAGTGAATTGTACCGCAGAAGTGGACAATTATGACAATAGGCTTTCTATCCAGGGTAGAAGTAGGACTTTATATTAATTTGGTAGAAATAAGATACGACGAGACCCCGTGGTGAAATCAGTAATCCTAAGGAATTCATCTCTTTTGAATCAACCATTTTTAATTTTCTTTTATTTTGTTCATACTCAAATTTAACTTTTCAATCGGCTTAGTAGATCACACTGTAGCTAGTAGTAGTCACTAAGACTATGTCCCCCTGAGTTCGACTCGGGCCTCACATAGGCCTATATTACCCGACGTGTGCACTTGCGTTTCTACGCATGGTTTTAGCGTGTCAACATAAGTCGGAGATACCCAACCAATGGGTGCCACATGGCTTGCACATTGGTATAAATCCTTCTCCTTTATCCAACTATGTGCTAAATCTTGCAAAAATCATATAAAATGATTTATAAGGCCAAATGGGACATATTATATATGAAAATTGATCTACTCAATGAAATCTAATCTAATACAAATGTCACCCTAATGGTCACGCATGCTAAATGGTGATTCAAATTAGTAACTTATTGATATGTGTGGCACTAAATCAATCTTGATCACTCATGTACTCTAATGTTGACCATCTTGCATGATAATGACTCAAAATGACTACTTTGACAATGTTGATACTCATGTTGATTTATCTTGCTTGAAACTCATGTTTGATCTCTTAAGATCAAGACAACCTAAGTTGTAAATCCTTGACATTGTAAGGATGTTTCACCCTAAGTAAATGATGTATTATCTAGCATGTATCTTGATGATGATATTCCATGAATGTTGGAGATGTCAAAATCAATCATTGTGATTAATGGAACTTAGATTATGTGAAACATTTACCCTGATGATATGTTTAGGATGACCTAAGTGTTGTGATGTTAATCATATCACACTTTCTTGTAATGTTAGGATCTCTTTGATGGACTCTTTTAAAATATTTAATCATGGTGTATAATGCCAGTTTGCTTGTATCAAGGAACACTTTATCCTCCCATTGGATAAACTAGTGGTATTGAAATTGCTTTGATGTACAAAATATAATATTCTTGGCTTGTAATACTTGTTTGATCTATTATTCACTATGAATTCTATGTTTTGGTCTTGATTACATATGTTGAACAAACTTGAAAGATAATGATAGATGTACAATATACAACCTTGTGTACCTTCTTATATTATTGGGCTAAGAACGTAAGGATGGGTGTCCTACTTGAGTTGTGATTATAGGACATACCATTTTGATACAAGGGTTAGCTCTTGGAAATGGCCTTGAGGTCCCTTACTAATAGGGTTAACTCTTGACGTTTAGTCTTGTAGTTCCTCATGTTGAAATAGGCTAGCTAACCTTGAGCACCCTCACAGACCCCTTCTTTCAAAAAGCTGGTCAAAGGCCTTATGTTATGTTGGTATAAAGGAAATGAACATAAAACACGATTACATGTTAATAAGAGAGTCTTTAATAAATTTGTTTCTTCATTCTTCTTATATACTTTATGGTTTTTCCAAGCAATATATGCTCTTCAACTTAGGATTTTATATGTTTGTCAGCGTACTCAGTATAGTTGTGCTGATGTGTACCCATTTTATTATTTTAGATAGCATGTACACTATGAATCTCTAATGATGATTGATTCTTCTACACTCATGATAATCTACTCGTACTCTGACTATATATAATGGCATGCAAATGGAATACACACGTTTGATATATAGGACCTAAGATCTTGTCAGGTATTAGTTTAGCATTCTTTTATGCTTTCTTGTCTCATACCTTAGTTATTTTATGTGGTTTTATTCATGCATATGTTATGTGATATATCTTACGAACAGACTATTAGGTCCTCTCACCTTTGACTTTATAGCCATTAAGAGTGAGGATTTGGGTAACAAACAGTTCCTTGACATCAACACTTGTTATAGTAACAAAAATATTGATGCTTCCTGACAATAATGCCATAGACTTGTTAGTCATGTGTACAAGTCTAAAATTTATAATTGGAGTATTACCCCTAAGTGTACTAGTGTGTGTAGTATATTTGATATAACCTAAGGAGCAAGGAATAGTTAAATGCAAGAGTAATTAACTTCAACATGATGTATCTTTTTAGATAGATAGTTATTTTTATGTTAACTAAGAATTTTGTAGAAAACAAACTAAGATAGAAATAACTAAAATTAAAAGATAAGTTGGAATATGGATTCTTGAGAATAGGGTTTCACTATCATAGCATGTCATAAAACAACAATAAATTCACAAGCACTAAAATTACAAAGGGAGGTTCGTTTTCTACACCCCTCTAGATAGTGTAGAATGGTTCTACCCTTATACAATCCCATTGTGCATATACCCAATATAGAACCAACAAAAATCTTGAAATCTACTTCATTTCGAAGCTACTCTCATGGTCAGGGAAATAAAGCAAAAAAACATACCTTTACTTCAATGTACACCTTCCCAATATGTACGAGAAGCATTTGACATACATACAAGATGACTCATCAAGCATACATGTAAAATAAAAAACAATGTCTCCATAGTGTAGTGATTAAACTCACTTTAAGAAAGAAAGTGTGTTGTTGTACACACATATGTATATCCATGTTCATATTTAAAAGCATGGAGTGGTTTTCTACTTATTTAAAAAGAAACTATAGGAAACATGTCGTGTTGACAAGTAAACATGGCATGTTACTTGTGTTTTTCGAAATGGAACTACCTCAATATATGATCACACAATGTGCCAGTTGGCCAACATGATGTTTTGCTACAAGTTAGCAAACTCTAGAAAATATAAGAATGAGGAAACAAGATGTGTTGATATATCAACACTACGTGTTGCTGGGATTTAGGAACACCTAACTCTTTGGATCCAAACCCTCCATTGTGACGTGGGGTGTTGCAAAAAAAAAGACGTGTTGATATCTCAGCACACCTTGTTAAATAAAAAAAATCAACATTAATTTTTTTATTGTTTAGATGATTAGTGAATGTGTTGATGGATGATATGATGGTGTCTCTGATTGCATTTTGATGCCAAAATGTAGTACTAGTATATTTCTTAAACGATACCAAACAAACTTGATAGAGACAATGCTTAAGGGGAGAGTCACTCCACAACAACTAGGGAGTTATGGCACTTTTTATCCCCCAGAACAGTGCCAGAAAGCTTGGTGTGTCTTTCCAAGGTTCACACGCTAATCAATTGAATGATGATTATATGATCCTAGATGCTATAACATATTTGGGATCTTTCAAAGTTTATAAGGGGCCTAAACTAACAGACCCACTTAGACTAACACACTAACCCACAAACACACGGGGTCATGTTATAGTATAGGCAAGCGACAAGAATAGGGTCGATCCACCGGGAGAAAAAGGGGCACTATAGTCAGGTTAGTTTTGGATAGGTTCCTACTACACAATATAGGTTTGAAGGGTCATAAGGTTGGTTTTGAGTTAATTATACAACGGTTTGAACAAGAACTTAAAGAATAATAAGGATTAAAACTTGAATTACCCAAACCATTAGTTCTAATGAACAAGAAATGACAAGCTAAGCAAGAAAAAGGGAAGAGAAAGAAATAAATGAGAAAATTACACTAAGTCAAGCAAGAAGAGATCTACATTACAATAAGAAAACTAACTAGGAAAAAGATATTTCAAGACCTAAACTAGACAAAAAAAAGTAAGAACAAGGCAATTCACTAATTAAGCGAATAAAGAGCTTAACAAGTAAATACTAGATAAGAAAGAAGGGAATTAGGGTTTTAGTGCAATTAAGAGAAGTGTGGGCTATTTGGGGGAATGCACCTGTCAATTGGGTTGAGGGTGATAACATTAAAATATTATTTTTTCATTTAGTTTACCAAACCAAACAACAAGTTAGAAGCTAATTAATTGCCCTAAACTACTAATTGGTCAGGGATAGGGTATGTTTGTGTATGGGAACTAGTCCCTATCACCTCCTACTCACCCTTACGAGTCTTACCTATATTAGGATTTAGGTACAATTCAATTAGGATCTAATGAAGTCTAGGTTTCTTAGATACAAACTTTTATGGTAATTAGGGATAGAGGGTAGTAATGGAAGGTAGAAGTGAGGTTTTAGACCTCACGTCACCTACATTCTAGCCTTGAGAAGGCTATAAGATAATTACGCTAAATGTTTCTATACTAGATACTTAGATCTCTCACCTAGGTGTAGGATAATTTATTAGCATTTAGGAAGGTGTATAGATAACTAGGGATCCACTAGTTGGACCTAGGAGCAATTCCCAAACAGAGCACATATAAGCAATTAGGTGATTTTAGGAACAAATGACAAAGTGATTGTGGGAAATGAGATATAAATAGAACATAATAGTTGGAAAAAGAAATTATAATGTTTACGTATCCCTTTTCCACAACAAGGTATCAAAGTAACATTTGTGACCCCAAATAGCCCACCTAGGGGGGGGGGTAGTTACTCATAGAACAAAAAATAAAAGAATGGAAAAAAAGAGGTGGAATTAGTCATGGAGGTTTATGTAGTTGAATAAATCATCCTCTCCAACAACTACAAGGTCGTTCTCTTTCCTCCTCCAATGTTGAATGACATGGGATGATGGGGGAAAGTGGTTAAAACCCTAGAAAACTAGGGTTTTGGTTGTGGAAATGGTGGAATGGAAGTGAAATGAGGTAGGGAAGTGATGGAAAGACTAATGGAAGAAATGAGGGATCTATGATTGGGTAGAAGGTTGATAAAGTGGCCAACCTCATGCTCTAGTTGATAATCAAGTATATAAAGGTGGTAGTGAAGCACTTGGTTAAGTTGGAGCATTATGGGTAGAACAGTGCAAAAATGTGTTAGGGTTGATGACCACCATGGTCATTTTGGTCATCACAACCGTGGTGGAGTAGGTTGAACATGGCCATGATGAGTGACACGGGAAAGGTAAAAAAATGGATGAAAATGTCAGCATAATTCATGATTCTGGAAGGTGGGTACCATGACCATGGTGATCACCATGGGCATGGTGGACTTTTATCCCCACGGGCCTTGTGGACTTGAGTCACCATGTGTGTGGTGGTTACCACAGACATGGTGGAGCTTGGCCACGACTGGCCTAGTAACTAGCAACTTCATGTTTGCACTTTAACTATGACCTGGAGCATTTATTCCATGACCGTGGCCATGTACCACAGTCTTGTTGGAGTTTCGTCCTTGCACTTTCACCCTAAATCCTTATAATGATGATAATCTTGCATGATATTGACTCAAAATGACTATTTTGACAATGTGGATACTCATGTTAATTTATCTTGTTCAAAACTCATGCTTGCTCTAGTAAGATCATGAAAACCTAAGTTGGAAATCGCTGATATTGTAAGGATGTTTCACCCGAAGTAAGTGATGTATTATCTAGCATGTATCTTGATGATGATATTGCATGAATGTTGGAGATGTCAAAATCAATCATCATGATTAATGAAACTAAGATTGTGTGTAACATCCATCCTTGATGATATGTTTAAGATGACCTAAGTGTTGTTATGTGAATCATATCACACTTTCTTGTAATGTCAGGATCTCTTTGATGGATTTTTTTCAAAGATCTAATCATGGGGTATAATGCTAATTTTCTTGTATCAAGGAGCACTTTATCCTTCTATTGTACAGACTAGTGGTATTGAAATTGCTTGTATGTATGAAATATAAGATGCTTGGATTATTATCATTACTATGTTTTGGCCTTGATTACATATGTTGAAAAAAACTTGAAACGTAATGATAGATGTCCATTATACAACCTTGTGTACCTTCATGTATTATCGGGATAAGGACACAAGGATGGGTGTCCTACTTGTGTTGTCATGATAGGGCATACCATATTGATACGAGGATTAGCTCTTAGAAATGGCCTTGAGGTCCCTTACGAATAGGGTTAACTCTTGACATTTAGTCTTGTAGTCCCTCGTTTTGGTATAGGGTAGCTCACCTTGATCACCCTCACGGACCCCTTCTTTTAAGAAGCTGGTCAAAGGCCTTATGATATTGTTGGTATGACGAAAATGAACATAAAACACAATTACATGGTAATTAGAGAGTCTTGAATAATTTTGTTTCTTCATTTTTGTTATCTAATTTATGCTTTTACCAAGCAATATATGTTCTTAAACATGTGATTTTATATGTTTGTCACTGTACTCATCATAGTTGTGTTGATGTGTACCCATTTTATGATTTTAGGTAACATGTACACTATGAATCTCTAATGACTATTTATGCTTCCAAACTCATGACAATCTACTCTTACTCTAAGGATATATAGTTACATGCAAATGGAATACACACGTTTGATATATGGGACCTAAGATCTTTTCGGGTATTAGTTCAACATTCTTTTATGCTTTCCTATCTCATACCTTAGTTGTTGCTTATGGGTTTATTCAATCATATGGCATGTGATATATCTTATAGACAGACTCTTGGGTCAACTCAACTTTGACTTTCTAGCCATTAGGAGTGAGGATTTGGGTAAAAAATGTTCCATGACATCAACACTTGTTATTGTAACAAAAATGTTGATGCTTCCTGACAATAATGCAATAGTCTCGTTAGTCATGTGTACAAGTCTGAAATTTATAATTAGAGTATTACCCGTAAGTATACTAGTGTGTGTAGTATATATGATATAACCCAAGGAGCAAGGAATAGTTAAACGCGAGAGATATGAACTTCAACAAGCTGTATCTTTTTAGAAAAATAGGTATTTTTTTGTTAACTAAGAATTTTGAAGAAAACAAACTAAGACAAAATTAACTGGAATTAAAGGATAAATTGGAATATGAATTCTTGAGAATAGAGTTTCACTATCATATCATGTGATAAAACAACAACAAATTCACAAGAACTAAAATCACAAAGGTTCATTTTCTACCACCCGCTAGGTAGTGTAGAACAGTTATACCCTTACACAACATTTTCATGCATATACCCAATATAGAACCACAAAAAATCTTGAAATCTACTTCATTTCGAAGTTACTCTCATGGTCAGGGAAACAAAGCTATGAAAACATCCCCTTACTTCAATGTACACCTTCCAATATGTACAAGAAGCATTAGGCATACATACAAGATGACTAATCAAGCACATATGTAAAATAAAAAACAATGTGTCCATAGAGTAGTGATTAAACTCACTTTAAGCAAGAAAGTTTGTTGTTGTACACAAATATGTCTGCCCATGTTCATATTTAAAAGCATGGAGTGGTTTTCTATTGATTTAAAAAGAAACTATAGGAAACACTACATGTTGGAAAGTCAATACGGCATGTTACTTGTGGTTTTTGAATTGGAACTACCTTGATTGATGATGACACAACATGTTGGTTGGCCAACATGATGTGTTGCTACAAGTTAGAAAACTTTGGAAAATCATAGAATGAGGAAACATTATGTATTGATATGTCAACTCGATGTGTTGATGGGATTTAGTAACACCTAACTCGTTGGATCCAAACCCTGCATTATGACATGGGGCTTTGCTAAAAACACAATGTGTTGATATCTTAACACACCTTGTTGTTAAAAAAAATCAACATCGATTTTTTATTATTTAGATGATTGTGGAATGTGTTGGCAGATGATATGATGGTTTCTCTCACCCCATTTTGATGCCAAAATGTCGTACTAGTGTGTTTCTAAAATATACCAAAAAAGCTTGATAGAGACAATGCTTAAGAGGAGAGTCACACCACAACTACTAGGGAGTTATGGCGCTTTCTATCCCTAACAATGGTGCCATAATGATTGGTGTGTCTTTCCTAGGTTCACACAATAATCTATTCAATGATGATAAGATGAAATCCTAGAGGCTAGAGCACATTTGGGATCTTTCAAAGTTTATAAGGGTCCGAAACTGACACACCCACTTAGACAAACACACTAACCCACAAGCGAGTGGGGTTATGTTATAGTATAGGCAAGAGGAAAGAATAGGGTCGATCTACAGGGAGAAAAAGGGGCATTATAGTCAGGTTATTTTTAGATAGGTTCCTACTACACAATCTAGGTTTGAAGGGTCGTAAGGTTGGTTTTGAGTTAATTACACTAACGGTTGAAGATGAAATTAAATAAAAATAAGGATTAAAACCTAAAGTACCCAAAACAATTAGTTCTCATGTGCAAGAAATGACAAGCTAAGAAAGAAAAGGAAAGAGAAAGAAATAAATGAGAAAATTACACTAAGAAAAGAAATAAGAGATCTACATTACTCTAAGCCAACTAAATCGACAAAAGAGAATTTCAACACCTAAACTAGACAAAACAAAGAAAGAACAAGGAAATT
The DNA here is from genome assembly GCA_963693085.1 of Alisma plantago-aquatica. Classification (NCBI taxonomy): domain Eukaryota; kingdom Viridiplantae; phylum Streptophyta; class Magnoliopsida; order Alismatales; family Alismataceae; genus Alisma; species Alisma plantago-aquatica. The sequence goes on from OY856412.1 coordinate 1,065,888,185, forward strand.
CACTAATTAAGCAAGTAAAGAGCTAAATAAGTAAATACTAGATAAAGAAGAAGGGAATTAGGGTTTTAATGCAACTAAGAGAAGTGTGGGTTATTTAGGGGAATGAACTTGTCAATTGGGTTGGGAGTGATAACATGTAAATATTATTATTTCACTTAGATTACCAAACCAAACAACAAGTTAGATGCTAATGAATTGCCCTAAACTAGAGTAATTGGTCAGGCATAGGGTATGTTTGCATAGGGGAACTAGTCCCTATCACATCTTACCCACCCTTATGAGTATCACCTATATTAGGATTTAGGTATAATTCAATTAGCATCTAATGAAGCCTAGGATTCTAAGATACTAACTTTTAGGGTAATTAGGGGTCGAGGGTAGTAATGGAAGGTGGAAGTGAGGTTTTAGACCTCATGTCACCTACATTCTAACCTTGAGAAGGCTCTAAGATGATTACACTATATGTTTCTATACTAGATACTTAGTTCTCTCACCAAGGTGTAGGAGAATTTATTAACATGTAGGAATGTGTATAGATAACTAGGGATCCACTAGTTGGACCTAGGAGCAATTCCCAAAAAGAGCACATATATGTAATTTTTCTAGAATTTGGGTGATTTCAGGAATAAATGACAAAGTGTTTTATGGGAAATGAGATAGAAATATAACATAAAAATTATCAAACGAAATTATAATGTTTACGTATCCCTTTCCCACAACATGGTAACAAAGTAACATTTTTGACCCCAAATAGCCCACCTGGGGGGGCAGTTACACATAGACCAAAAAAATAAAAGAATGGAGAAATAAGAGGTAGAATTAGTCATGGAGGTTTGTGTGGATGAAGAAATCATCCTCTCCAACAACTAAAAGTTCGTTCTTTTTTCTCATCCAAGGTGGAATGGCATGGGATGGTGGTGGAAAGTGGTCAAAACCCTAGAAAACTAGGGTTTTGGTGGTGGAAATGGAGAAATGGGAGTGAAATGAGGTAGGTAAGTGACAGAAGGGCTAAGGGAAGAAATTAGGGAGCTATCATTGGGTATAAGTTTGATAAAGTGGCTAACCTTATGCTCCAGTTGACACCTGAGTATATAAAGGTGGTAGTGAAGCACTTGGCTAAGTGGGAGCATTATGGGTAGAACAGTGCAAAAATGTGTTAGGGTTGATGGCCACAATGACCGTTTCGGTCATCACAACCATGGTGGAGTGGGTTGAACATGGCCATTTTGAGTGACACATGATAGGTAAAAATGGATGAAAATGTCAGCATAATGCATGATTCTGGAAGGTCAGTACCATGACTGTGGTGATCACCATGGGCATGGTGGACTTTGGTCATCACAGGCCTGGTGACCCCCACGGGCCTCATGGACATGAGTCACATTGGTGTGGTGGTTACCATTTCCATGGTGGAGCTTGGCCATGACATATGTGGTAGCTAGAAACTTCATATTTTCACTTTAACTATAACATGGAGCATTCGTGCCATGACCGTGGTCACATACCATAGTCTTGTTGGAGCTTCTTCCTTGCACTTTGACCTTTAACTTGCTCATTTATTTATGCTCCTTGCTCCGGGTTGATCCTTGACCACTTGGGGTCAGATGGGGAAGCTCTTGGATTCTCTTTAGGCTCCTTCAAGGGTGAAGAAACCCTTATATTTTCCTCCTTCTCTCCCTTCCATTTGAATCATTGTCAAAGTACTTAAAAATCATACAAAGAAAATCTATGATTGCATTTGGCAATGACATGCATATTTACGGAAATAACATGTAATCTAATAGATTTAGATGTGACTGTAGTGCAAAAGAACGCAAGATGAATCCCTAAAATAGGGATGCATCACCACAAAAAACTTAAAACATACTTGTCCTCAATTATGCTCAAACAAAATCTCTGTTCAATTTTTCAATAAACAAGAAATGACAAATGCATTGCAACAGATGTATATTAGTTAAATGAGATTAATGATGACTAAGTACATGTATTTCACCTCTCTCCTCTCCTCTTTCACAAAACATTCATGATTAAAGCATTGAGCATACAAACTTCACATATAGAGCATAGAATACACAACTCATCCATGTGTCTATCATATAACTTTGGGTAAATCATTTCATGACGGTGAGAATCAAAAAATGACTAGGGTTGCTGTTTCACCTTCATGCATTCAATCTCATATATTAACCAACACTAAGTGACCCACGCGGCTATCGAAAAGAAAAATATGAGCTAGCTTTTATGTTTCCTAGTTCAATGGGCATGCAAATAGAAGAAAAGGTTGTGAGAATGCTATTACATAGAAGCACACATCTTTTATTTATTTAGATGCTACTACATAGGAGAATCCTTTTTTTGCATTTTCTTTTTTTCTTTGACCTTGATGTTTATAGGGTACATGGTGGTGAGAATGAAGAGGATGATATAGATATCACCACCCAAAACTTTTGTAGGTGGATATGGCTGAATATGTGCTCTTTGGCATCCTTTAATGGGGTAGAGGGATAAGACATGATGAAATAAAAGTGATGCAAAGAGGGGTCACTAGTGTGGGTTTCAACATGACATATCCTGCATGAAGGTTACTCCAACAATTAGATCAAGTAATGAAATACCACATGAATAAGCAATGTGAAAACCACATTTTTATCATGTGATTCTACCAACCCTAAGCATTTATGGCTTGCTTAGATCACTATTTAACCAAGAAAATCATAAGAATGAGAAAGGACATTCACATGTAAAAATTAAGGAACTAAGGACATTTAGCAATAGATCATGATAATGTAGCATGCATTTATCAAAGGTCAATGTTTTCAATTCTACAAGTAGAGATTGGGTCAAAACATACTTTTAGGAAAGAAATTTTACATTAAGGAATAATTGGCCAAAATGGTGCCAAATCTCCTTCAATCACATCTAAGCCTTCATTAAAATGCAAAAATCAAGAAACTAGCAAATATTATCTGAAAACATGCAAAAATTACAACAAACTACATGACATGAAACATATGGAAAGAAGAGCAAAATTTTGAAAAATTACACAAAATGCATGACATTAACCTATATGATATGAATGTATGTAAGAAAGCACACAAAGTATGGATAGATAAGTATATTGTTTGATAATCTTGAGAAAAATATTAGAACAAGGAACATAGAGGAAAATGACATAAAGCAATGGCTTGACACCCTACCACCCCATACTTTTAAACCATGTTGTTGTCATCATGCAATAGAATTTAGGATGATAGGGAAGATGGCATGGAGTTGAGGTACAAACTCTAAGAGTGCAAAGAGATCTAAAGGTGTCCAATGAGAAAGACAGAGCCACCATGACCATTCTATGCAGAATGGCCATTATGGCTGTCCAACACCACAACTGTGTTGTGTAGACTAGTCGTGTTGGTTGCCTTCCTTTAGCTTTTCTACTAATTTGCAATTCTCTTTTCATTATTGATCTTCTCTCTGAAAGGATCCTATATGAAACATATTTTCTCCTATGTACTTGTTCTAAATGGTTCCCAATCAACAAAACCATCAGCTACAATGTGTGTGTGTGTTTTCTTTGAAAAGTGTTAAAACAATCAAAAGTATCAAAGCTGAAAGGTTGTGTGAATTTTTTTTCAAATGTAGGTGAGTTGTGTCCCACTAGCACTAAGTTTCATGCCTTTAGTTGGGATTCATATAGTTACTTTAATCAATCAATCATTTTGAATCATCATGTGTCCATTCTTGCAATAGCTACATCTCTCATTTTCATCCAAAAGGTGTGTTGTGTCCCATTGACTACAAAAGCCATCATGAGGATTTCCATCTAGATATCCTTATTTCAAGTAGTTAGTTGGACTCTTTAAGTGAGCATGTTTAATTTCCTCATCTCGGTCTCATTGGGTTGAGGTCTGGAACATATTGTTCTTAATCTTTAGTCCAATAAAGAGACATCATTGTGCCACTACGCACATGTATCTTGGCATCTGTTGTAGTTAAGAATGACCTTTCCAGGATGATGGAAAGCTTCCTATCCTCCATATCCATATGAATAACAATGAAATCCACCAGGAACACTACTACCCTTTCCTTGTCTATCATCACTGAAACATTTTCCACTCTTCCTATAGACACCTTGATGGAGCAGTCTTCCAATTGAAGAGTGGAATGATCTGGTTTCAACTTTCCTATTCCCATCTCCACATAGACACTATATTACATCAAATTCACACTAGATCACAAGTCAAGTAGGGATTGGTCTATGCATTGTCCCCCTCTATATCTAGAAATGAGTGGGGCACCTGGGTCTTTCCTCTTCACAAGAAGTGAGTGTTTGGATCATAAAATCTCACTTGTTTAGACAACTTCATTTTTGTAGGCATCCTCCCCGTTTACTTCCTTTTGATAGTATAGAGTTCCTTGAGAAACTTGGCATAAGATGAGATTTGCGTAATAACATCCAACAATGGAATATTCACCTTCACTTGCAGAAACATCTCTAAAATGTCAACATTGTGTTCTTGCCACGTTTTTACTTCTAGGGTTTCATCCAATGTTTCATGAAGTGGTAGCTCACTTGCTCTTGCAACTTGTGCATCTTGTGGAATGACATGAGGTAGAATATTAGGGATGGTATATCCTACAAATGGAGTGTGAGGTGGATCACACAGTATCACATGCTTGACATGAGGTGTCATAATATCAACTTCAACAATCTCAATCACTATATAACCACTTGATTGCCTTCTCCTTATGTTATCAACATTTCCTTGACGTTTGGGCTACTCAAGGGATCTTCTACTCCTTAGAACTACCACAACACTTCTTTATTCATGGTGGAGAGGGAGATAGGTTTGTACCTGTAGAGGAGTTGGAGGTGGCACTTGGTATTGAAATTGAGGTGGAAGAAATAATTGAGGTTGGAAAGTGAAATGGCTGTGGATGGTTGTGGTGGTGGAGGTGGTGGAGGCGTAGAAGTCTTAGGATGGCCTTGAAAGTGATATATGGACAACTTTCATTGGAGGTGGACTATATAAAACTTGTGAGACACACAATGATTCGCTAGATTCATTGAATTCATTATGGGTCCCAAGGACAACTTTGCTTCCACTTGTAGAGGAATCATTGAAGAGAGTTGTTCCACTTTTTATCAAGCTTGGTTACATTCTTTTGCACATCATCAAAGAATTTCAACCTACAGAGAACTTCATCATCAAACCATGAGCTATATCTTGGACTTTGTTGTTACGGGTATCTATTAGAGTCAGGGGTCTTCATTTCTTCACCAATGGACTCAACAAAATTTACCAAGTGACAAGGAACACTTCGTGGTTGATTCTTCATAAAGCTCATCATTTCCCCAAGAATATTCATCATTTGTTGCTTTGAATCACTTGAAATTGAAGGTGGTACACCAAAGGATCGATATCATGATAGAAGATCAAATTCTTGAATTTTGTGCCAACTTCTCAAACAAGGGCCACTTTTCCTCAGGTAGCTTAGCCATAAAAGCTCATGTACAATAAGAATCATCTGTATCTTGACCCATTGGAGATATATAGGAGTAAAAGGACTAAACTAGCTGCCACAATGGGATCACATGGTGTGGGAACTCTCTCAACAGTTTCTAAAATCTCTCCCAAGAATCACAAAACCACTCATTATGCACTTGATTGAAAGTTACTATGGCACAATTTATTTTTGTCAAGCTTTCAATGGAATTGAATTTCCTTAAGAACGAAATTTTCATCTCTTCCAAACTCATGATGTCTCTTATTGAGTCATACCAAACTCTAACTTTGTCTTTGAGGGAGAGTGGGAACAAGATCAACCTGATTGTGTCATCAATGGATAATGATGTCATAACGGTAGAGCATACTTCATGAAAGGATTCAAAGTTTATGTAGGGGATATCACTCACCAAGCCATAGAAGGTAGACAGGAGCCAAGAAGACCTTGACGAATGGAGAATTACTCCCCTGGAATTTGATCAACTCTATTATAAAATGGTGAGTTGTAGTTACTAAGCATGAAGTATTTATGGAGTGTCTTCTGAGGTGCATTTTGGACTTCCATCTTTTCTTCTCGGGGTTGCTTGTCACATGCACATGGCACAAACAAACAAAGATGAAATTCTTGCAAATCAATATGCACAAGGAATACAAATAATTAAGAATAAAAAAGAGCAATGATGGTGACAATAGGAAAAGATCAAACTAAAACTAAATAGCTATGTAGAGTGCCTTTCTCCATGGCAACGGTGCCAGAAATCTTTGTGTGTTTCACAAATGCAGAAAAAAAATTGGAAACAGAAGGTGTTGAAGGGAAATATCACACCACAACTAATAGGGAGCTATGACACTTTTTATCCTCAACAATGGCTAGAGACTATGCTTAAGGGGAACGTCACACCACAAGTACTAAGGAGCAATGGCACATTCTGAACCCGACAACGGTCCCATAAAGCTTGGTGTCTTTCCTAGGGTAACACTCTAATTAATGAATGATGACTAGATCCAATCCTAGAGGATCAAACACACTTGAGATATTTTAAATTTATATGGAGCCTAAACTGACGGACCCACATAGACTAACAAACTAAGCCACAAACACATGGGGTCACGTTACAGTATAGGAAAGTGGCAAGAATATGGTTGATCTATAGGGAGAAAAGGGAGCACTAGAGCTAGGTTAGTTTTGGCTAAGTTGCTACTATGAAGTCAAGCGTTGAAGGGTTTATAGGTTTCTTTTGAGTTAATTACACTAAGGTTTGAACAAGAAGTTAAAGAAGAACAAGAATCAAAACCCAAATTACCCTAGAAAATTAGCTCTAATGAGCAAGAAATGACAAGCTAAGCAAGAAAAGGGAATAAAAGGCAAGAAAGGAACAAATTATGCTAAGGCAAGGAAGAAGAGATATACGTTGCACTAAGCTAGAAAACTAGGAAAAAGTACAATTAAATATGTAAACTAGCATGAATAAATCAAGAACAAGGCAAATAACTAATTATGCAAGTGAATAGATAAACAAGTAAAAACTATCTAAGTAAGAAGGGAATTAGGGTTTTAATGCAACTAAGAGAAGTTTGGGATGTTTGGAGAATGCAATTGTCAATTGGGTTGGGGGTGATAACATGTAACCATTATTCTTTTATTTATATTACAAAACCAAACAAAAAGTTAGATGCTAAAGAATTTCCCTAAACTACTAATTGGCCATTGCTTGGGTTAGTGTGTGTAGGGGAACTAGTCCCTATGACTTCCTACCCCCCCTTGTGAAATTCACTTGGATTAGGGTTTAGGTGTAATTAAATTAGGATATATTAAAACTTAGGTTTCTAGGATAGGAACTCATAGGGTAATTAGGGGTCAAGGGTAGCAATGGAAGATGGAAATGAGGTTTTAGACCTCACATCACCTAGATTTTAGCCTTGAGAAGGCTCCAATCTGATTACACTAAATAGTTCTATACTATCTACTTAGATTTATTACCTAAGGAGAATGGATTAAAATGTAGGAAGGTGAAAAGATAACTAGGGATTCATTAATTGGACCTAGGAGCAATTCCCAAAAAGTGCCACATATAAGCATTTTTCCTAGAATCTAGGTGATTTCAAGAACAACCCATAAATCCATTTGTGGAAAACGAGATGAAAATAGAACATAATAATTATTAAACGAAATTATAATGTATACATATCACTTTTCCGCAACATGGTATCAAATTATAATGTTTTACCCCAAATATCCCACCTAGGAGGCCTGGCTACTCATACAACTAGAAAATACCAAAATGGTGATGAAAGAGTTAGAAGTAGCAATGGAGCTTGGTGTAGATAAAAAAATCCTTCTTTCTAATAGCTTCAAGGTCGTGATCCTTCCCGCTCCATGGTGGAATGGCATGGGATGATGGTGGAAAGTGGTCAAAATCATAGAAAACTAGGATTTTAGTGGTGGCTATGGTGAAATGGAAGTGAAATGAGATAGGGAAGTGAGGTAATGGCTAATGGACAATGTGGGGGAGTTAAGAGGGTGTACAAGGTAGATAAGAGTGGCTAACCTCATGCTCCATCTCCCACCAAGTATATATAGGTGGTAGGGAAGCACTAGGTTAAGTGGGGGGATTTTGGGTATAACTGTACAAAAATGTGTTAGGGTTGATGGCCACCATGGCTGTTTTGGTCACAACAGTTGCGATGGAGTGAAGTGAAGATAAACGTGGTGAAGTGGCATGGGTGAGGTGAAAATTTGATGAAACTGTCAAATTAATTCATGATTTTGTAGATTCATGACAACAACCATGGTGGTCATCGTGGGCATGGTGGACTCTGGTCATGACGGGCCCATTGACTACCAAGGGGCTGGTGGACTTAAGTCACCATGGGCCTATTGGTCACCACGATCATGGTGGATCTTGGTCACCATGAGCCTGGTAGCCATCGCTGGCCTGGGGCTAGCAGCTTTGAATTTTCACTTTCATTGTGACATGGAGCATTTGTGCCATGGTTGTCGTCATGTACCACGGTTGTGTTGGAGCTTCTTCCTTCAACTTGCTCATATTTTGATGCACCTTGCTTTGGCTTGATCCTTGACCACTTGAGTAGGTTTGGGAACCTCTTGGACTCTCTTGAGGCTCCTTCAAGGGGAAGAAACCCTCATATTCTCCTCCTTCTCTGCCTTCCATACATATAATCATAAAAGTACTTGAAATCATACAAAGGACATCTATAAGTGCATTTGGGAATGATATTCATCTTAAGGGAAATAACATGTGGAAAAAATAACATGTAAATGTTATCCCTTCAATAATTTGAGGTCATTCTCATTGCTTCATGTTTGTATTTTGATTTACTTAATCAAGTTAAATGTAGTCATTATAGTCTTCACTAACATATCCCATATATTCCTACATGCTACTTACTCTAATGCCCAAAGATCTATAGAGGAAGCATAACCAGCCATTCAACTTTTGTTTCACAAGAGTGTCATAAATATGATATCACAATAATTATAAAAAGAAACCAACATAGATAGTATATAAAATATATTCTCACATATTCATTAACTTAATTACATCAAATTTTATAAGATAGATTAAATACATATGGTGAAAGACTACAATTCTCTCTCAAGTTCTAGGATCATGTAGATGGTGCTCCACCAAGTGACCATCAAAATCTTTAGATGTCTTGTCTGTATTGTCTAGTCATTGTAAAGCTCGACACATGTGGCTGTCTCATTCCCAATTATGCAGAAAAGGAATCTACAATTACTATAAGTGCCATGGAATTCTAAATACACAAGGAAAATTGCATTTAGAATACTAGAAATATACAAACTAAAGAAAACATATTTCAGTTATAACTTCTCTCTTTTTTTCTCCATTGTTATTCGATAAGTCCTTTTCTATGGCATGATATTCCATCTATGGAGAAATGCACCTTCAACAACACAATGTGCCTTATTTAGCATGAAATGTCTTCTATTTTGTTCTATGAGGACTTATTATATAATAATAAGCTATACTCTAGTGCCTTCTTTATATCTATCTCTATATTCTGAATCTCTATTAGCAATTCATATTGACGAATATTGAGATTCTAGATTATCCATCAGATTCTAGTATTAGAAAAGGATTCTAAATTCTAAATGATTGTAATAATCTAGTGTGCTGAAATAAATTCTAATAATTATTTTCTAAATTTTTATAGTTGTATTCTAAATTATAAATTTCCATGTAAGAGTAATAACTTGAATATAATACTAGAGAGAAACTATGTGCAAGATATCTAAGTTAATAAATCTATTGCACTAGTTAATATTATGAATCAGATCATTAGACTATACATATAAGGGAATATTCTAAACATGATCATTATACTATAGGTCTAGTGATATGTATAATATATGAATTCAACATGCATTTAACACTTATCAAGGAAACTTCAATAGTGGCCAAACACCATAGAATTTTCCTTAAATCATTTGAAACTCCATTATAGATAGGTTATCGTTGTTGAATATAGATATATTCATCATTACTCCGTCCACCTCGAGGCTAGTGAGGTGCTTGGCCACTCACACCACTAACAATTTAATCTCTAGTGAGTAATAATGGCCTCCACATGAAGACACAACTATTGGCGCTTTTCTTATAATCTCTTCATTCTCTCCTCTTCTTATACAACAAACTCATCTATCCCATCTCCCTCTGTGTTGTGGATTCCTAAAACAACAACCATATGGTTCCATCACGAACTACCTTTTGACATGATTGATTACATAATGTCTTCTTGAACCCAATGTAATTTAGGTTTATGATGTGAGACATAAGAAATGATATGTAATTGCTTCTAATTTTACTTAAATAAGGTAAATTGACTAAATAATTATAATAACCCTAACTCATCTAAATAGGATCCCTGAACGCTATGACTTTTTCCCAAGGTACATACTAGGGAAATGAGCTGAGATTTCTTTTAATAATCCTTGGATTATGAAAACAAACTTCCACATGTGATTCTTGACAATGTAGGATACATCACCAAAATTTAGGAAAGGTGCCTAGATTAGATGCTTACCTAAATTCTTTGATGTTAAAGAAATGTGTTTGATTGCATGTGAAACATTGTTATGAGAATTGTGATCAAATGACATCAATGGGTATACCTTTCATTAGTAGCTCATGCATGATGCCTTAGTTTTAAAAAAAATTTCATTTAACCTATCTCATGTACTAGAGACCAGGTCTATAAGGTATAGAGGCTTTATTATTCTGCTAGCCATTGTTTTAAAAATCTAAGGATACTATAGTTTGTTACTTATATTAGGGTTTATGGCTAACCCTAATATGTGGACAGTGAGTCTTTAAAAGGATAACATGGCATGAAGAAAATAATTTGGGGTATGCATCATGTAATTTTAGGGAAAACTTAGTAATAAATTTTTTTAGAAGCTTAGATATAAGGTTTGGTTATTTTTTCTAAATACCAGTTAACCTATTCATTTATTTCATGTTAATTCTATAAAATTTGTATATTCCATTCCTATTCACTTGTTTGATCTAATTAGGCAAGTACTTATTCTTGATCAATTTAAAATGGTTAGTTCAATTTTATTTTTTGATGGCACCTGTTCTACACACTTGGTGTTGCTAATAAGTAATGGCTAAAATTTTTAATATACATTGATTTAGATTCATTCCACCCAAGAGCTACTTATCCTCTGTGATCCTTTCTTCGTCGTCTGAGGTGTAAGATTGTATTCATGTTCTAGGTTATACATATAGGTTGTTCATGTACTACCAAATTCTTTGAGGGTGTGTGTGAATGTAGTGCAATATTTATCTCGATTTATGGATAGTTATATAAATCTAATAGTATAAGTCTCCATTTCTTGTTATAAAAGAGTTTTCTCTTGATAATTTACTCCTTATGCAAGATCTGAAAATGAAGAAAAGGTTACTTGTGTTTTGATATAATTGAATGTTATGATTCCATATCTAGTTTCTAATATGAGGACTAGCACGGATAGTTTAGCTAACACCATGGGGTATCAAGCGTGGGATTTCACAACCAAGGTAAGGAATAAGGCTAAGAAAGGTACTACCTTAAAGTTCCAGTTGTGAGTTTTGAAGACAGAGGAAGGTGTGGTGAAGGATGGATGGTAGTTTTCACCATTTTCACAGATCTATACATTAGAAGAGAAATTCCCTACTCTTCCTAGAGGAATTTAAGAATTCCAAGTAGATGGAGATTTCCACCTTAGGTATATACATTATTAATATAAACTTATTTACTTCTTCAACATGGGTATTGGATTAAACTTGTGGATATCAATCTATTGAATAGAAGTGGGCCCTCAAAGAAGGGAGGCAATACAAAATATGGTTTACCACAATCCTTTTGACTTGTCAAACAATTTTGTTGTTTCTATCATGAGCATGGCATTAGTAGAGATAATATTTCCAATTCTTGTTTGGAGAAGAATTAGTTTTCATTCCTAATCAAGAAAGGTTTTTATGTACTTTTGTATGACATCTTTTGTGATAGTGCTCCGATGTGTAATGGTCTTTATTTGTGCCTGATATTCATTCCTTTACCATAATACCAAACAACTTAAAACATTTAAGTCAAAATTGAAGTTTCGTTGCCATTGTCACATGACCCATCAAAAAGGAAACCACACTTCTAACATCAGTAATGATGGATATACATATACTTGTTCAATTTTAAATCTATTGGGATTTTTGAACCATCTTTGCTGGGAAACATGAGAACTATCATTTTAATGGGAACATAGAAAGGGAAAATGAAATTGCAGAGATGATATTACTAATGCATTTTGTCCTTTCAATTTAAGTACTAGAAGAGGGTTTAAACACTTCATCATTTTTATTATGGATTGCATTAGAAGTGTATATGTGTATTATATGATACATTAAAAAAGATCCCTTGAACTAGAGAACCAACTTGGAAGTAAATTAAGATGCTTTAACTAGATAGAGGTGTTGAATGTTTGTGCTAAGATTTTGAGGACCTTTGTATGGAGTATTTTATCGTATCACATTACTTAGAACCCCACAACACAAACACTTCATATAAAAGAAACCACACATTTTTAGACATAATTTGATCCATGAAAGAGATAAGATAATGCTAATACCTTCTCAAGATATGTGATATACAAAATAGTAGTGTTTACATTTAACTAGATTCCATCCAAATTGGGTTCCTAATAAGACATATGACATATGAATTGAGAGGCATTCAAATATGTATCTTGTGAAGGTTTGGGGATTGGAATATTATGTCAGTTTCTCATTTCTTGATAAATTTGAACCTAGATCAGGTATTTTTTAGTTTTGGGTATCTAGCGAAAGAAAATGATATATTTCTATATTCAGTGTTAGAAAAAAGTGTTTTTTCTTGAATTGCTACTTTCATAGAGATAGAGTCAATCTCTTAAACTATCAGTGGGAGGAAAATAGAACTCCAAAATATACATGATACACCATATGGCAACGAACTTAAAGATAAACATGAAGAGGCTAAAAAAAATTTGTGTCACAACCACAACCTCAAACAACATAAGAGATTCGTACATTGAGTAGGGCTCATTCTAAGTAAGAAAGATTTTGTAATTTTTGTGACTCAAGATAGTGAAGTGTTGATCATAGATTAAGATGATCAGAATCACTTACAAAGAATCTAAATTTCTTAAGTCTATAAGATTTGATATGTAATCCATGCATATTAAAAATGCATGGACCTTGCAAGAACCATTCGAAGGGGCTAAAGTCCATTGGTTGAAATTTTGGTCTTCATTAAGAAGAGTAACATTAATGAACATGTCCATACCTACAAAGGCAAATCGATTGTGAAAGACTTCAAAAACATTCAATAGGTTGATTATAATGAATCTTTGTCACAAGTTTCTACATTCAATTCCATTATGATGATGCTGCCATTATAGCTATCAAGACAATAACATATGGTAGAGGGATCTGAAAACTATATTCCTTAATGGAAAACTTCTTGAGTATGTGTACACAACGCAAAATTGGTGGGTTTTGAATAATGAAACGATGTTATAAATGACTAAAACTACAATGGACAATTAATTGTTTTGAGGTAAGAATTTAAAAGTTGGAATTTTTGTTCCAAATAATTGGTCAAAGAGTTTGAATACATCAAGAATGAATATGAAAATTGTGTTTGGAAGAAGGTTAATTGGATCACTATAGTATTCCTCATATCATATGTTGATGATTCAATATTGGTGGCGAATGATGTCCAAACTCTCCAAAAGTTAAAGATGTGGTTGGAAAATTTTTCCTCAGTGAATGACACATAAATTCTAGGTATGAAGATCTATAGAGGTACATCTAAAAAGCTTATTGTATTCAATTAATGGGCATATTTTTGAAAGGTGATAAAAATGTCAGCAAGTAGGTGTCTAAGAAAGGAATTTACCCATGTCTCATGGTATAAGTATTTTTTTGGTTAATTGTCCCAAACTTTTTGGAATCGAGAGGACCAAATCAGTAAGACTCGACATGCCTCAAAAATTGGATGCATCGTGTATGCACATTTATGTACATGTTGAGATGTCTCATTATGAGAAACTATTAGGTAAATTCATGTGAAGATCATTTAATGTAGTAAGGAGAATCTTAAATACTTGAGAGTAAATAAGGACGTGTTCTTACTTATGGAGGTGAAGAAGAATTGGTTTTAAAGGGTTACATTAAATCAAGATTCAAAATGGAAAAGCATGATTTTCAACCAGAATTGGTTTTGTATTTTGTGTTAACAGTTGTGTTGTCATTTGGAAGAGTTCAAAGAATGACACTATATGGTTCTAAAATAGAATCTGAAACATGTCTAGATGTCATTATAATAAATTAAAAACCACTTACTTAGGGGTATAGCTTGCAATACAATATGTCTAGATGTGATTCAAATGCAAAAAGACACAAGACCAATCCCTAAAATAGGGTTGCATCAATTTGTATGTGGATATTAGGGTTCATAGTTTTGAACATAACCCTCTAGAACAGATGATAGATCATCTTAATATACCATGTGATTGGGGTACATAGATATAGTTAATCAACCTTGTGGTACTTGGTGGATTGCTCAGATCCGATGGGTGTCAATTTTGGATAAAATGGCATTTTACCAATTTTCCAGTAATTTTAGGAATTTTCCAGAGAAAACCACTAAATTTTGGAGAGTGGTAATCAAGATAATTTCTCAGATCATCAAACAAAATCAAATTAATATTTGTGAGGAGAAAGAATAGTTTAGTCTAGACAATTCAAATGGGAAACTTATGAAAATCATATTATAAAAATTAAAATTAAAGTGTGAACTTTTGGTCTGGAAAGAAGATTTATTTATAGAATGCCCTAGACTGATAAAAGTGGGTGAAAATAGGTGTATTCAATTTGTGGAAGAATATGGGAAAATGTGATAAAAGGGATAAATATTGAAAATGTATGGAATGGGGAATGTGCTTCACTGTCAGTTAGAGAATTAACATTAATCATGAATTTCTATTGATTAAGCCAAAATGGAGTGTCAACAAAATCTTTTACCTTGGTGTTGATTTTACCAATATTATTACCAAACATACTTAGTTTGTACCACTTCATCTTATTAATCTAATTTGTTGTGGAACACTAAATTTGTGCCTATGATATTTATATCCTTTGGTCTTAGCACACTTAACCATACCATGTTCTTAACAAATTGTTCCAACTGTTCTTGCATGTCCATGATCCAATCATTAACCTCCAGACCTTCCTTTGCGGACTTCAACTCTATGTATGAAATGAATGCATCATTTTCTTGGTCCTTATAGATTGCTCTTATTTATACTTCTCTAAGGGTTCACCTATCATGAGCCACTTTAGATGGTTTATTTTCAATCTTGGGATTGAATAATTCTTATCCTCATATCATGACCATTATCCATGGGAATAATATAACCTAGATAATAATCTCAAGAAATATTAGAAAAAGTTAGTTTCAAGAATTTTGACATTTATAGATTCATCTACCCTAGTCTGTTCTTCATTTTAAACACAAAACCTCTATGAGATAGACTATCTCAAAGAAAGATATATCTATATAGTTTAGCATAAAACATATATAAGCTATCTTAGGTATGTAGAACATAACTATGACAACAAAACACAAGAATATAATCTATAAAATGTATTCTACCATGTCATAACTCATAATGGGGTTTATCCAAAAATAGTTAAGTTGAAACACAAATTCTAAGAAAGCATGGGGTATTTACATGTTTAGCCTAGTGTTTCATGTACTATCATATTTCGAATGCATGGTTGTAGACATTTATTTAAAATAATGGTTCTTCATATATGTAATCTAATGTTGTTGAGGAATTTCGGGGGAAGATAATGAAGCACATAACTGAATTCATCACAGAAGTATTCAAGCAAACCATTTCAACTGTTCCCATGTTATCATTATAGATAGAAAGAATTCTATAAGAATCTTCATGCATTACTGTTTATAAAAAATGTGAAATATTTAAGAGTTTAACTTTTAGATATAAGAAACAAAGTCCATGAAACCAAATTTGTCATCTATTCTCATGACAAGAAATTTTTTACCAATAAGTGATTATGTGCACATTGGTAAAGATATATAACCATCAAAAAGTTCAAGATCAATATTTATGCTATGAACTCCTTTGGATTTGAAAGAATGATTGTTTTTCTTGTGTTAAGGTTGACATTCATCTTCTTTCTCATATTTAAATTTGGACGTCCCACTATTGTGATAGAGTAAACTTTTGAGGTTCTTGATTACACAATCTAGTAAGTAAATCACTGGTTGGAGTTTGTATTAATCAATTTGGATCTATATGCATTTGTTGTGAAGATAACACCTTACCTAGCTTAGGAGAATAATTATAAAGTTAGATGGTTACATGCTTTAACATAAAAATGATCATGAAAGTGTCTTGTCATCATAACAAAATATACCTTTTGTTTTATGAAGTGTGTACATCTTTTGATGTTAATATGAGGTTTAATATCCCTAAGTATATGAATTCCAAAATTAAATGGGGGATTGAATAAATAGTAGTAATTTTGAGGAAAATGTTAATGAAATGTATATTAAGTTACGAGGAGCTTATGATCCATTTTTTTCTTAGAATTTCATATGCCCCTATAAGTAGATAGATATATAGGTATAAATGATTGAGGAAATCTAAATAAACTCAAGATAATGGACCATAGTTTGTAATGACTTGCTTACTGACTTGAGGGTAATATATTGTCCATATTTTGATAATGACTTAGACATTCCATTCATTTGTATTTAATGTGTTTGTTTATGATTGATTTCAGGCTTTAGGTACATGAAAAGGATCAAATTACACAAACTCTAGCTTGTCCAAGTTCAAGTCAAAAGTAGTGCAAATGTGCAATTTGGAAAATCAATCCAAACCACCTTAGAATATTTTTGTAATCATTAGTATTGATCATATGACTTGTAACTAAGATGAGAAAAAATTATCCACAGTTAATTCCAACATTTTGATCAATCAAAATCATTTTTGAAAAATTGATCACAACAACTTAGTCGGTCGATTTGAATCTCGATCAATCAATGATTGATTTTTGGAAATGGATCAATCCGTCGATTTGTACACTCACTGAACTCGACTGACCAACTCACTGACGAAAACTAATTTTGACTAATCGGTCGAGTTTTTCCATGACAAACTTGACAGATAGTTCAAAAAATTGGCTTTGTCAGTTAGTGGATTGGTCGAGTTATCCTTATTGAAACTCTACCAGTTGTATTGTTCAGAAAATACAATAAAAGTGATTTTAACCATTGGAGAGTTGTTATAAATGAAAAAGCATCTGTTGCAAGTTGTAAAATGGCTATTTTTCATTCTTAAGTGATCCCACACTCAAGGGAACACCCCCAACTATAAATACCTCTTGGAGTTCATTCCAAGGTTGCTCATTCATTATATCCTTGGTCCTTGCTATAGTTGAATGTGCTACAACTCTTAGAGCCCCTTCCTCTATGACATTTATACAAAGTAGTCCATGATTATGAGTGAGTTAGGCATGCTGTAAGAGATATACCTCCATGTTATCTTATAAATATCTCAAACATTCCATCTTGTCAATCCCCTTTCTCAAAGATCAAAGGTGGAAGTATCTTCTTAGAGTGAAGGAGGATTAGTTGTTCTTCTTCAAGATTGAAGGAGGTGTGAATATCTTCTCCAGGGGAAGGAGAAGGACAAGACTGAAGATTCAAGAAGAGTGGGTAATTCCTTCAAGGCCAAATACTTGACGGAAGTATGGGTAATCCTTGGTGATGGTTGAAGACATCTTGATCAAGTGGGTAAGTTCTTTTGTATATGAAAGACTCTTATCTTGAATAGGTAAGTCTTTGTATTCATGGTGGTATGGAATATAAGTATACATGGGATGCAAAGCCCTAAAGGTTGACCTCTCTGGTTTGTGGATTGATTGTCTTATAGTTTGCAGATTGGAACCTCTCTAACCACCTTATCGAAGTGCTTGTTTCAATATCTCTCATCCTTTCTATGCTTGTTAAGATAGTATTTCAAATTGAGCGTAGGCATTTGGTTTCTATTGATATATTTTGAAGGTCTAACTATTCTTGTGAGAATTTGGAAGCTCTATTCACCCCCCTCTAGAGCCCTTGATCCAACAAGTGGAATCAAAGCTTGGATCTTCTCCAAAAAATCTCCCACAAGATGAGAAGATGGGTGAGAACCTACTTGGTTTCCTCAACCTATATGGAGGCTTCTCCATGTGCCCCTTGGACTTCGACAACACCAAATTCTTATATTGGAAGAGGCGCATGCAGTTCTACATTTAAGGCATGAACTTTGATATGTAGAAGGTGATGATTACACCCTACAAGGAGCCAACTGGAGCTATGTCAACATGGTTTGAAGTAGTCCTCAAGAATTCTTATCTCAATGCCAAAGCAATTAGTATTGTCTATCCATCCCTTACTCCATCTCATTTCAACCACATCTCCTCATGGGATACAACCTATGAGATATGGGACTAGTTGTGCATCACTTATAAAGGCACAAAGCAAGTGAAGGGGACAAAGATCTACATGTTGAACAACCTCCTAGAGAACTTCAAGATGGGAAGAAAGAAGGAGTTGTCGAGATATACTCAAGGTTCAACATCATCATCAATGACCTAGCTGCTTTGGGACACACTTTGGATAGAGGAGCAATCAACTCAAAGATATTGAGGTCTCTTCCAAAGAGATTGGAGTCAAAGGAGACCTCCATTGAATAAGTGAGAAGTCTTGGTGAAATTCCAACCGAGGAGATTATTGGCAATCTACAAACTCATGAGCAAAGACTTGAAAAGCAAGAAGAGTAATCCAAGCAAGAAGAAAAATAAGCAAGGATGATCAAAGATAGTGCCTTCAAAGCTCAAGTGGAGGCCATCATCATTCAACAACAACTTGCTTGCCAAACTTCTCCTTCCTCCTCTAGTGAAGATGATGGCCCTAGTGAGCATGAAGCCAACTTCCCAAAGGGAAAGAACTTCAAAGGAAAGCTATCATGTTCCTCTATACCAAGGTGCTACAAGTGTGATAAAAAAGTAAACTACAAGAGTGAATGTCCTAAAGCTAGAAAGTCTCACCACAAGAGTAGTTCCAAGAAGGAGGAAGAGTACAAGAAAGATAGAAAATACAAGACAAAGGACAAGAAGGAGAGAAGACACAAAGAAATAACATATGCATCTTGGGAAGGATCATCCTCTACTGGCTCAAGCTCTGATAAAGATGGAGAGTGTCACCTTACACTCATGGCCTCTACAAGTGAAGATATTGGTGAGGTTAGTGAGGTATGTGAGGTAAGCTTGCATGAGTTGACTAAAGAAATTCTTATTGACATGCTTGCTAATACCCATCCTTCTTATTCTAAATGTAAATCTAAAAAGAAGAGGTTAGGTAATATCATTGATGACTTGTATGCTAAACTTGATATTCTTGAGCAAAATGAGAAAACTCATCTTGAGAGAATTGATTCCTTGCAAGGCCAATTTCTTGATCTTGAGCTCCAATCCAATGTAGTTGAGTATGAGAATGGTGTCTACCTTAAAACATTGAATCTCTTATGGAAGACAACCAAAAGTGCCTCAATGAGCATGAGATACTTAAAACGAAAAATGTTGAACTTAAGCTCAATAGTGATTCTTGTAGAGATGAGAGGGATGTTTATCTTAAAGAAATTCAATTACTAAAATCTGAAAATGCTAGTTTACTTGGTCAAGTTAATGATTTATCTTCTAGACCTATTTTTTAGTAAGGATGTTGCTTCTATCTATCTTGAAAATGATTCTGATTTTCCTAAAGCCCTCTGTTTAGAGGCTGGTCTTATACATGCTAGAGATGATCTTGCAAGTTTGTCTTCTACTATTATATCTCTTATTAATGACAATCATAGACTTAGAGACTCTCTGTAGAAATTCCTTCAAGGGAAAAAGTCCCTAAATGAAATCCTTGACCATTCTACCAAATAGAGTGGTACTAGTGGTTTGGGATTTATAGGGGAGCACCTACGGGAAAGAGTAAGGCCAAAGGTAATATAAAGAGCAAGGAAAATCCTCTTTTCATTGTAGAATCCTCTGGCGCTAAGAACCCTATGATTTTCTCTCATTGCAAAAGTGATGATCATTATACTACTTATTGTCCTTAAAGCCTAAGGGGACCAAACCAAAGATGAAATGGGTCCCCAAGCTAACTCTAGATCCCAGAGTTTGATTTGGGAACCGACACTCTCCTTTCTTGCATGGAAAAGGAAAAATGCATTGTTGATAGTGGCTACACTAAGCTCATGACATGTGATATAATCCATTTCAACAATTTCACGGAGAAGAAAGGAGGTTTGGTTACTTTCAGGGACAACAAGAAAGGTAAGGAAAAATGGAGGGTGATGTAGGTGAATCCATGTGTATAAAGAATTTTATTTTTGTGGATGTCCTACATCATAATTTAATAAGGGTAACTCAATTATGTGATAATGGTTGCCTTGTGGTATTTACTTATTTTGAATGCTTGTTTCTAGATTCCCTCTCTTATCATCTCATATATAAGGGAACTACAAATGGTAATATTTATGTATTTGTGCTTGACTTTATTAAGCCTATGTTTGGTAGATGCCTTCTAGTCAATTCAAATGATATTTCTCCTTGGCATCATCGGCTTGGTCATGTAAATATGCATCAATTGAAGAAGTTGAGCAAAAAGGACTTGGTCAAGGGACTTCCAAAATTGGATTTTCGAAATGGATGAGGAATGCCAACTTTGTACCCAAGGAAAGCAAACCAAGTCCTACTTCAAATCCAAATGAGTCCTTAGTACCAAGAGAGCTCATGAACGTCTCCATATTGATCACTTTGGACCTATGAGAACTGAATCACTTCATGGTTCCAAGTATTGTCTTGTAATTGGTGATGATTTCTCTCGATATACTAGGACATTCTTTCTCATTTTCAAGAGTGATACACTTGATGTTTTCTCTAGTTTTACAAATGAATTGAGAATTAATCTTCTTGATGGATTGTTTCCATCCGTAGTGATCATGGGGGAGAATTTGGATATGCACATAAATTTTCATCACCCCGAACACCTTAATAAAATGGGGATGTAGAGAGGATGAACAGTTCACTACAGGAAATGGACAGGACCATGCTTTTAGTGTATGACACTCTAGAAGAAGATTTGGGCCAAAGCTGTTAATACCACATATTTTATGCAAAATTGAGTTTTCACACATCCACTTCGAAGAAAACCCCCTATGATCTATGGAGAGGTAGGAAGCCTTCTATTGAGTTTTTTTTTTTGGATGTCCTTGTTTTGTTTTGAACATGAAGGATTCTCTCAACAAATTTGATCTGAAACCGTACAAGGCTTTCTTTCTTGGCTATAGCACTACTAGTAATGCTTATAGAGTATTTAATCTTGATCTATATAAAGTAGAAGAATCTATTAATGTCAAATTTATTGATACTAACACCTCTACTCCAAAACAATATTGCTAATGATGATGTTGCAAAAGAAGTCATTCCTATCTTGAAAGAACTCCACATCACCCAAAAGAAAAAAGAGGTGGCCACTCAAGAAGAAGAGAAAGATGAAGAGAAGAAGCATCCAATTCCCCTCTTTGCAAAGAATCATCTTAAAGAGCTGATCTTTGGTGACCCCTTTGAAAGAGTGAAGATGCAGGCAGCCTTCAACAAGGAACAAGTAAACATCGGCTTCATCTCACAACTTGAACCTAAAGACGTCAAAGAAGCTCTTAGGAATGATGAATGGATCCTAGCCATGGAAAACGACTTGGAGCAATTCTAAAAGAACAAAGTGTGGACTCTAGTGCTAAGACCATGTGATAGAAAGATCATTGGTACCAAATGGGTCTACCACAACAAGCTAGATGGATGTGGCAAGGTGGTAATAAACAAAGCAAGGTTAGTGGCTCAAGGCTATAATCAACATGAAGGTATAAATTTTGATGGTACATATGCACCTATATCTAGACTTGAGTCCATTCATATGTTGCTTGCTTTTTCTAGTTATAAGAATGATGTTAAATGTTCCTTTTCAAATGGTATAATAGAGGAGGAAGTGTATGTTGCACAACCTACGGGCTTTGAACATGATAGTTTACCTAACCATGTTTATTAATTGCAAAAATGTCTCTATGGACTCAAACAAGTACCTCAAGCTTGGTATGAGAAACTAAAAAACTTTTTGTTAGATCATGGGTATATATCATGGGCAAAGTGGATTCTACCTTGCATCTTAAACACACTTCTAAAAAATTTATTATTATTCAAATTTATGTTGATGATATCATTTTTGGTGGAACTAATATTGATCTTTGCAAGGAGTATAGTGATCTTATGTAGAGTGAGTTCGAGATGAGCATGATGGGTGAGCTTACATTCTTCCTTGGATTTTCAAATCAAGCAAACTAAGAATAGGAACTTCATCAACCAAGGCATGTACAAAAGTTATCTACTTAAGTGCTTTGGGATGGAGAACACCAAGCTGATGGACACCCCCATGTCAAACACTACCAAACTTGATAAACATGAAGAAGGTGAGAAAGTGGATAAGAACCTCTATAGAGGTATGATTAGAAGTTTACTTTATTTAACTACCTCAAGACCTGATATAATGTTTAGTGTTGGATTGTGTGCTTGCTTTCAATCAAATCTAAAGAAATCGCATCTTATAGTGGATAAGAGGATTTTAAGGTATTTAGACAAAAATTATGGACTATGGTATCCCAAGTAAAGGGACATTACTCTTACTGCTTATAGTGATGCTAATTACGCTGCATGCTTGATTGATAGAAAGTACACAAGTGGCACTAGCTTCCTCTTATAACCATGCTTTGTGTCTTGGTTCTCCAAGAAATAAAGCACAATGGCATTATCAACTATTGAGGTTGAATACATTGCAGTGGGGAGTTGTTGTGCCCAAGTTCTATGGATGAAACAAATGCAACAAGACTTCAACATTTATTTTGATGCTTCTCCTATATTTTTTGATAATGTGAGTGTAATCAATTTATCTTACAATCCTATAATGCATAGTATACCCAAGCATATAGAGTTTCGTCATCATTTTCTTTGTGATCACATTGCCAAAAAGGATATTTATATCATGCATGTGGACACGAAAATATAGTTGATGGAATTTTTTACTAAACCTCTATCTAGAGACCAATTTAACTTTATAAGAACTAAACTTCTTATAACTTGTTTGGATGAATCTAACAGTCCCTCTACTTAGTTTCCATCTATCCTATATGCTTTGCTCATGTCTTGATCACCCTTGTTTGCTGAAGTGCTAAAAATCCTTGTTCTTATGCCTTATTTTTCTCTTATTTTGGGTATTTTTCACAAACTCTTGTTTTATCATGAAATAATGCCCAATGATGGGTGGTATGTCATTAAGTATGTTTAAAATGCAAAACAGACTAGAAAAATAAATTTAATTAGCACTCAAATGGCTAGAAATTAAGATTTCTTATGATGGATCAGATTGACCATCTGTCGAGTTGGCAACTTGATCGATCTGTGGCTGAGAGATTTTGTAAAAAGTCATTCATTCAAGGTTCCATCTCACAAAACTTGATGGATGGTCGGTTTGGAGCAAAACTTAAGTAGGGTTTGGCCGACTTTTCTTCCTCTCAACTAGAGAAAAATCGAGTGATTCCTTCTCCAGCTCGCTCAAGCTCTCAACCCTAGCCCCAACCTTCCCTTTCCTCGACCTAGCCAACTCTTTCTTGACCTTCCAAGCTCTCTTATGCATCATACCTAGGTGTTTTGTCATCTTTTGGTGGTGTTTCCATCATTTTTGACCTCTCAATCTCCTTCTTTCGGCCTCCATGGCTTCCAATAGGAGAAAGAGAACTTCCCCTTCTAGATTACCATCCTCCTCCTCCAACTCTCACCCGATTCCCATCGATGATACCATCTTTGTCTCTGATGAAGCTCTAATTAGGTACAAGTAGCTCCTTCTTAGGAACCCCTTCCCTTTTTGTGCATTCTTTGAGCCTCGTCCATGTAGACAAAAAGGTAATAGATGAGGTAGCCGAGTTGTTGTATGACCACCACCTCTCTTCCTTGAGTGTTGAACATCAGTGCCATAACAACTCCATCACAAGCACTAATGTAGTACATGAATTCTATGAAAATTTGTCAAAGAATTATGACATTCTTGTACCCCTGCCTAATATACAAGTTATTCGTACTTCCATGATTGCCGATAAGAAGTTTAAGATCTCAGAAGATACCTTGAATGTCTTTTTATCTGGTATTGAGGTCACAAACACACGGGGGAAGGATTGTTGTGAGTATTTTGACATCCTCAACCTTGAGGCCTTCTACAAGAAATATTATAACACTCTCCCTGACATACATAAATTCTTGAATAAGCCTCAGTTCCCCTATAGGAAGAAGTCCATCCTACCCTCCTCTACCTAAGACCTGAAAAACTGCATTCTCGTGTTGGTAGTCAACTGCAATATTCACTCCAAAAAGAATCAAAACTAAAATTGCCAAGAATACCGCAATGATTAAGTTTTGCATGTTCAAGAACATCGGATTCAAGTGTTCTAGATATGTTATCCATCACATGACATGCTTCAACTCTAGAAAGAACACCTGAGGTACCCAACCCCCTACCCGGTCTTGATATGTGGTCTCCTTCAAACTGCCACTGGAAATTTTGTTATTCACGAACTTCATTATAAACCTACTCAAAAAGTAGTTTGTATCAGTGAGACTGGACTCAAGAAAAGCTTGCCTTCATTGTCTTCTCGCACCTATTCCATGTATCAAATGAAGCCCTCAAGGGTTGCATGATGCATCAACAAGCGCACAACCTTTAGGTTCAAGAGAATCTGCATTAGGATCTCTATTTTATCATGTCTAACATGAACCTATCATGTACCCATCCTTATCCTACCTACTAGACCTACCATGGTGGTGATTATGCATCGTATGCATATAAATACTTATGCCCAGCCCATCCATATGCTGCTTCCACTGCTACACCCTCTGTTATCAGTGGATCTACCCATGGAGTACATATCCCTACTATCCTTTTGTCAACTTTTCTTGCATGACTTGGCACCTCTGCTCCTATTTTCTCTCAAGCCAAGGAGCTTTATGATCTTGGCATGACTTGGGAAGACCAGAATGCCATGTGGCTTGGTCATAGTTTTGGTCCTTCTGTCGGTGAGGACATGCCTGATCAGGCTGATGAGGAAGTTGTTACTGCTGACGAGGAGGCATCTGAGGATGATGGTGAGGATGGTTTAGATGGTTCTTATGATGGCTTTGTTGGGACATCTAGTGTTGAAGATGAAGCTACTTCCCATGTTGGACCTTCAAATGAAGATGATGACTATGATCCTGATGCTTCTGATGATGATGTCGATGATGATGACCCTTTGGACTTAGATAGCCTTGATGTTTAGATGTATTAGTTTTTAATCTTTAGATGTTGATCATATATATCTTTATAGACACTTTTGTACTTAAAACATCTAGGCACATTACTTGAGATGTACTATTTCTATCATCTTGTTGTTTTTCATCAGTTTGGCTTGTAGTTGTTTTGAGAACATGCTTTTAGTGTTGTAATCTTAATCATATGTACCATTACACTTTGGTTGACTATATCTCATGAGTTGATAGTATGTTACCCATATTTTGATTATGACACAATGCTTGTTTCTCTCTCATCTCTGTCTGAGCGTTATGAGGTTGCATGTTTTGTCTTATGGTTGGATGTTTTGGTTGTACTTTCAGAAGACCCATTTTTGTTGTCTTCTACCCACCTTATGTTTTGATAATGCCAAAAGGGGGAGAGTAGTCCAATGTTTTGAAGCTCAACCATATTGATTTTACTGCCTATGTGATTCTTTTCTGGTCTAGAAGTATGTTTTATCATGTGACTTTCTAGAGGATCATGTAGTATACATGTTATATTGCTTTGTGTAGAAATCACTAACTATGCAGGTAAGAGTGAGCCTAGATTGAGGGGGAGAAATTCACATAGTTCAAATCATGAATCCCCTTGCAATTCACAAGACTATTCTCAATATGTTGTGGAATGGTTTGTCATAGTCAAAAAGGAGGAGAATGCCGACTTGAGAGTCATACATTGTCCATATTTCAATAATGACTAAACCATTCCATTCATGTCTATGTAATATGTTTGTTTAAGATTGATTGTAGGCATTAGGTGCATGAAAAGGATCAAATTACACAAGCCCTGGTATGTCAAAGTTCAAATCAAAATCAATGCAAATGTGCAATTTGGGGAATCACTCCAAACCATCTTAGAATATATTTGTAATCATTTATATTGATGATATGACTTGTAACAAAGATGAGAAAAAATTAGTGATACTTAATTCCAACATTCAGTCACTCAAAACTCATTTTGTAAAATTTGTCACAACAACTTTGTTGGTCGAGTTTGAATCTCAACTGATCAGTGATGGATTTTTGGAAGTGAATCAATCGGTTGAGTTGTACACTCCCAAAACTCAACTAATTGACTCAGTGACCAAAACTGACTTTGACTGATCGGTCGAGTTTTCCCAGGATAAACTCGACCGATAGTTTGAAAATTAGCTTTGTCGGTTAGTGGATTGGTTGAGTTACCTTTATTGAAACTCGACTGAATGTACTATATTAAAAATATAGAAAAAGTGATTCTAATTGTGGGAGAGTTGTTAGAAATTAAAATAGAACCATTGCAAGTTGTAAAATGGCTATTTTTCATTCTTAAGTGATCCCACACTCAAAGGAACACCCCCAACTAGAAGTAGGACCTCTTAGAGTTCATTTTAAGGTTTCTCATCTATTCTATCCTTGGTCCTTGCCATTGTTGAGTGTGCTAAAACCTTTTGAGCCTCTTTCTCTCTCTCATTTACAAAGCATTTTATGATTATGAATGAGTTAGGCATGTTGTAAGAGCGCTACCCCCATGTTATATTGTAAATCTCTCAATCCTTCCATCTTCCCAATCTCCTTTCTCAAAGAGAAAAGGTTGAAGTGATCTTCTTTAAGTTAAGGAGGAGTAGTTGTTCTTCTTCAATATTTTAGGAGGTGTGAAGATCTTCTCCAGGTAAAGGAGAAGGACAAGGCGGAAGATTCAAGAAGAGTGGCTAATTCCTTCAAAGCCAAAGACTTACTGAAAGTGTGGGTAAGTCCTTGGTGAAGGCCAAAGACTTCTTGATCAAGTGGGTAAGTACTTGTGTAGGTGAACTACTCTTTTCTTGAATAGGTAAGTCCTTGGATGTATGGTGGTCTTATTGTATCTCTTATAATGGAATATAAGTATACATGGGTTGCAAAGTCCTAGATGTTGACCTCTCTAGGTAGTGGACTGACGGTCTCCTAGTTTAAAGATTAGAACCACTATAACCACCTTGTCCAAGTGCTTGTTTAAATCTCTCTCATCCTTGATATGCTTGTTTAGATAAGACTTTAAATTGATCTTAAGAATTTGGTTTCTATTGAAATATTTTGAAGGTATAACTATTCTTGTGAGAATTTTGAAGCTCTATTCACCCCCCTCTAGAGTACTAGATCCAACATAGCTGACTTGTGACATTTATGGGTCATGCAACTTGATTTCAAGAGAATTCTATGCTCTTTAGTCACTAGATTCTCACCACAAAATGTCCTTTTTCTGGACTAGATCCATACGTTCAATGACGTATTTAAGTGCCAAGAAACTTGGCTAGCTTCAACCTCTGACATGTTGAGGCTTAGATGTGGATGGCATGGTCCAACCTCCACACAATAATCGTCGAGTATGTGCTTTGAGGAGGAACAACAGACTAAGAAAATAGCATCACATAGATAGAAATGACAACCCAACCCTTGAATAGCATTTTTTTATTAGAAATGATAGAAAACAAGTGATTGTCCCATCTTCTATTTCTCCCCCTCACATACCACAAGGGAAGTCAAGAGGAGAGAATAAAGAAAAGGACAAGAGGAAGGTGGAATTATCTAATGTTGGTGATGAGGTGTAGATCTTGACCAGATTCTCACTGCTTCAGAATTATGCAGCGGTGGCCTCTTACAACAGGTTTGACACTCATGGTGAGTACAGAAGATGGCATACATAGGTGTCAGGCAGAGATGTTGTTCTCCATTTCCTCATTCACCTACGTGACAAGGATCTTGTCATACTTGACTAGATCAGTCTCCGTAGACCCCTGATAGGTCCCTCCAAGACCGTAGCTTGTGTGTGGAGCTCCATCGCACTACAACTGGGAGTCTTGGTAGGCACTTTGAGTGAAGATGGCATAGGAGATATAGCCTCCTTAGAAAATTATGAGCTTGGTGATGGTTCCTCATCGTGGTCTGATCTAGTGGCGGTGCCCTACATAAATGGAGAAGGAGTTTGTGATACATGAGAAATGGAGAAAAAAGATGGCATTGAACTGGCCGATCCCATAGCAAACTAGGTCTATAGCCATGAACTGCCGGCTTAACCAAAAAGGAAGAGCCCCCCACCCCCATTGCCCACATGACGTGACTGGATTGGCTACAAAAGGTAAATAGTTCAGTAATAGTACAAATCTTAGATAATTCATATTAATTAAATTCTATCTCTGAAAAATATAAAGAAGATATCAAAAATCTCTATAAAAGTAGTAGAATAGAATAGAATGATAATATCAATCCTTTAGTGCTTAAATATCAGTGATAACTTGTAGGATATATTAAATATGTGTCATGGATAATAAATATCAAATAATGACAAAAAATTATGAGAATTCATAAGTTACCTAAAATATTCCTTATAATCCATTTGATGTCAAAGATTGTGATGTTGATGCACGAAATCATGTAATTTTCTTAATGTGGCTAATAAAGTCTAATAACACTAATTAATGTGCAATTATTACAAAAATGATCAAGAAATCCTAGAAATTATAGTGTAATCTCATATCAGTACTTGGAACCTTATATATAATTATGAGATCATGATGATACACATAATTCATGTTATGCCAATAATGACTCATATTATATGGTTTTAAAACCCTAATTCAAATAACGAATATAACCTAGAGTTAAAATGTTCACATAATAATATGAAACTTGATTATTGGATAATGAGACATAATCTAAAAAATGACATAAGTAAGATAATTCTAAGACAATAATGCAAGTAATGAGGGAAATGTCCTAATGAGCTAAGTCAAGCCCTAGAATGGTCATAATTAGGTTTAGACTAGATACAAAGTAATGTAGAATCTAATGCATGGTATATATGATCTTGTCTTAATCACGGTTTGACCAAGGTTGTAGTTAACTCATGGATGTGGTATATGTTATCCTGATAAAGGTACACCTTACCTCATACTTGGCCTATTATATATACATATATGGTTGTACTATATGTGTACAAGATACTTGGCATATGATATTCGATAACACGATTTCTCTTGTATTATATCTTGCTTGATTTTTCCATACTTATAGTAATGAAAAATGAAACATAATATATATGATTCATTATATCATAGAACTATATCTCTTTGGTTAGCATTGTGCTTGTGAGTGATTTATCTCTTTGGTAATCTAATCACATTGAACAATCATATATCTCTTTGGTAAGCAGATCATAAGGCCTTAATGAATTTATTCCTTTGGTAGGCACATGCATGCATGATATAATGGATAATGTAACTAAAATATGTGTTTCTCTTTTGATAATAAACATCCTTGTTCAAGTATGATTTTGTTATCTTTTACTACTACCAAGTACTAGTTTAATCTTCTTGCCAAGTCTTAGTAATGAGAGGTACATAAAAAGACATGTAGGCGTACTCAGTATGATATTTTAGAATATTATGTTGATGTGTACCACATTTAATCTTTATTTTAGGTATATGGATATATTCTCTTAAAGACCTGTGTAGTTGAGATTTGTGTGGTTAGATGATATATAAGTGGACCTATTGTCTTAAGATTCTATTTAGAATGTAGTATGTGCATATGTAAAAGTTTATTGTTGAATTTGTAATATCAATTTGTAATGATAATTCATTTTGTAATTATATGTTGAATGTTGAGCTTGTGATGTCGTGCTGGTTGTTTATTGTTCATGTGCATGTGCTACTATTATTTCCTTCTGAATTCCTCTACTTTTCTTCTTCTTGGCCTAGTGTGAGGGGTTTGAATTGGGATTCTCAAAGAAGCTAGGGTTTCAATTTGGACATCACGCAATGGGTCAAGGTGTTGAAAATCCCGAGAAATCATAGGTGGTATCAGAGCATGTACAATAGCAAAGCATAGCATTTTCTCATTATGCAACTCGAAAATAAAGAACCTTGAACTTAAAATAAATCATTACGGTTAGACTAGTCATCTTTGGAGACTAGATATGACCGTATCCTCTAAAATAGAATTTAAATGTATGAGAACTAGGTCTAGACTAGTGCATGTTTTATAGCAAGTCCTAAGATGTCATTGTTTCATTAAAATGTGGTGGTATGGGACGTTACATTATTTAATGATGATGTGCATCAAGGGAAGAGAAATCCTAGACATATAGTGGTCACTGTCTAGTGTAGATACACTAGTTTACACTTTGTTCTCAACCTTTTCACTAGGTGACATGGCACTAGACTCTCTACTATGTGGGGCACTCCTTTTGTGGATTTGGTTTTTGATACGAATCAGATTGAACCTCGATAATTTAATCTGATGCATGTTTTATCATATAAAAACTATATAATACTTTATTATAAATGCAAGTATTACAAAAAATATGTTCCCATACATGTAGAAGTAGGAGGTGGTCATGCAACCTAGCTGAAAGGCAATGACATCAGTCTAGAAGAGAGAGTAGTTCTAGATTAGATGTCTAAAGCCTTGTTAGATTACAGATAGACAAAATAGATGGAATATGTTTAGATGATAAGTTCTAAGCCTTGTAAAGATGATATATGATGATTCATGATGATATATGTTTGTCTTTGAGGACATGAGTAAATATTTGAGGTTTTAAAATAAGCTTTATGATGCAAGTAGGTAGGCTTTAATGAAATAAGATATGATAAGTTAAGACAAGGTTGTAAGTCAGGATGAGCCTCAACCTCTTTTACGAAGGACGACCTCTAGTGTAGGGACTAGTTATAGGGTTAGCTCTAGAGAGAGTGATACCCCTAGGGAGAAGGTTAGAGAACCTAAAATCCATGATATGAAAATGATGAGAAATATGTGATAGGTTATGTCCTAAACTAGACTACTGCTAAGTGATTGAGTTGCGTCACTTTATGCATGATTCCTATAGTCATGTTGAACTAATATTTCCTTGGAAGGACCAAACCCTAGAGTCAGAGTGAGGCTATTATATAAGTATATGTGAACATGAAAACGAACACCTACCAACTAGGTGAGGGGGAGAGTCCCAAGTCCTTGAAGGAGGTAACTATGTTAGTATGTTGTGAAGCCTCATGCTCGGGTTGGTTGTTCCCCACATAGGACTCTAGTATCATATGTAAGAGTGAGAGTTGGGTAGGAATAAATCATGGGTAGAGACCTATGAATAGAATTTCATATTAAGTTTTGGTTTGTGCTTATGTGGATAGAGATGGTGAAGATAATCACTAGTTCCAATGAGGTGACTTGAGAACCCTAAACCAAGAAGGAAAATATAGTTTTGTGCATATGAGATACTCATAGCGTTCAATGAGCTCAGAGAGACTGAGCATGACACTACCCTCATGATACGGGTCAGGAGAACCTCAATTGGACTAGATGAAGTTATGATATATGTTTGTCAAGCCACTCTACCTTAATATAATATGTGTGTATGTGATCTAACCTCAAGGTGTGACATATAAGGATATGACATGATGGAAAAACTATAGAGGTTTTATAGATATGTATATATAGATGATTAACCATATACATGAATAACAATGATATTTTACTTGGTTAATCGTGTGTTGAAATCAATAATAAAGGTTGCAACCTGATTCAAAAGTTAAATGAAATCATGTAAGATTTATAATGCTAATTTCATGCATAATAATATACTAATGATGATTGAATAATATAGAACAACATAGGAAACTCTTTAATCATGTTTATGACTCATATTGAGTCTAAGACGATGGTGTTCGCATCTTGATATGATATAGATAGATAAAGTGAATTAATATAATAAACTCCTTCATAAAATGTATAAGACAATGTTTGACTCTTACTAATGCAAAAGATATCATGACATAACTCAGCTTCTAAACCGTTGTTGCAACCTTATATGAGAGGTTTGTTCATCATATATTATTTGAAAACCTCCTAGTAGTGGTGTGGATATAGTTCTGGATTTTTTTGTGTATATGTTGAGCCTAAAATGGTGTCATATATATTAGTAAAGACCTTTTGGCTTTCCTAGGAGTAAGAGGATGGTTTAATTTCAAGGATGAAATTTCTTTTAAGATGTATAAGATATGATGGATTGAATTTTGGCTTAATTTCGAGGACAGTTTTTTTAAGGTGTATAGGATGTGATAGAGTGAACTTTTGAGGTTCTTGATTACTCAATTAAATCATTAATCTTTGGATGGATTTTGGATTAATCAATTTGGATCTATATGTATATGTTGTTAAGATAACACCTTACTAGGCTTGGGATACTAATTATGAAGTTAAATGGTTACATAGTTTAACATAAAAATGATCTTGAAAGTTTCTCGTCATCATAACAAAATATACCTTTTGTTATAATCAACTTTGAATATCTTTTGATGTGAATTTGATGTTTAATATCCCTAAGTATATGAATTCTTGAATTAAATGGGTGACTGACTAAATGTAGTATTTTGGAGGAAATCTTCAATGAAATGTATATTGAGTTACACTGAGCTTATGATCCATTTTTTCCTTAGACATTTGGATACCCTATAAGTAGATATCTAGGTTTAAATGATTGAGGAAATCAAGCTAAACTCAACATAATGAACCATAGTTTGTAAAGACCGAATGAATTGTGACATTTATGTGTCATGAAACTTGATTTGAAGAGAATTCTATGCTACTTTAGTCACTACATTTTGGCCACATTTATCTGGACTTAATCCAGATAGTTAGTGATGGATTTGAGGTCCAAGAAACTTGGCTTCAACCTCTGACATGTTGAGGCTTAGATGTGGGATAGCATTATCCAACCTCCACACCACGATCATCGAGTACGTGCTTAGAGGAGGAAAACTGACTAAGAAGTTAGCATCACATAGATAGAAATGACTTTCTCACAGTTGCATTAGTGTTTTTCACTTAGAAACAATAGAGAATGAGTGGCCATACCCTCTTCCCTTTCTCTCCCTCACATACCACAAGGGAATTTAGGAGGAGATAACAAAGAACAGGACGCGAGGCCGGTGGAGTTCTCTGATGTTGGCGATGACATGTAGATCTTGATTGGTTTATCGCCACAACAGAATTGTGCAGTGGCACCCACTCAAAATAGGGTCGACGCTCATGGTGATAAGAGTATATGAAGAACACAGGCATCAAGCATATTGGGAAGAGATGTTGTTCTCCCTTTCCTTGTTCACCACGATGGTGAGGATCCCACCGTAATTGACTGAATCAACCTCCACATCCCTCGACAAGTCCCTTCAAGATAGTAGCTTGTGTGTGGAGTCCTATCACACTATAACTAGGAGTCTGGGCTGGCAAATTGAGGAAAGGTGGCACAAGAGATATCTCCACCTCAGAAGAGGATGAGAGGAGCTTTTGGCGATGGTTCCTCACCGTGGTCTGATCCATAGGTGGCCACCTTGTAGATATAGAGAGGGAGTCTGTTATACGTGAGAAATGGAGAAAGAAGAGGGCCCTGAACTGATCGATCTGGGAGCAGATCAGGTCAACATCCACAAACTTCCATCTCAACTAGAAAGGAAGAGCCCTCCCCTTTTGGCCACATGGCGTGACTGGATTGGCTAGAAAATGTAAATAGTTCAATAATTGCACAAATCATAGATAATTCATAGTAATTGCATTTGATCTCTGAAAAATACAAACAAGGAATCAAAATTCTTAGAATAAGGAGTAGTGATGGAGCTTCCACTTGTGTGGAGTTGCGTGCACCACTAAAAATCCCAAAGATAGTAAGTCTTTAGGTTTATCCTTACTTATACTAGATTAAAAACTCCACCCACGTATGCAATGATACATGGAAGTCTTATCGTAGTATAGTTAAGGGTCGAATCCACAGGACAACGGTCTTCTTGAGATCAACAAGATAGAAAATGTTAGAATTCCACTGTACTTCTTAACAGTCGGTGATTAGATCAAAGAGTTGGTTTGGTTGTTTAAACTAAGTGCAAGTAAAGTAAAAGCAAGAAAGTAAAATTAAGTTTGTAAACAATGTTAAGAAACCACTAGGATGTTATCGGCTTCCGCCACCACTACACATAGATCAAAACATGCAACATAGTAACATAACTTGCAATATGAGTCTAAACAGTTAGTGTCTTTGTAGATTTAGTTTCCTTTCAGAGAACTAACTACGAGAAGTGTGGGAATGTTGCAATGATAGCCATCCCCAAACCAATGGTCACTTTCTTTGCATCATTCCCTTTGCAAAGTGTGTTCCTCGACTTATCAAGGTTGTACTTTCATACGTCAACCGATTCCATTTCATAGTATGAAATTACAATGATGGAAGTGAGTTTACTCCACTTCTCTAAAAGCACTCCTAGACACTGAAACAGATGCATGGTGGCTACATGCATCAAGAACCAACACTCAATCGAGATTTGAATCTTATAGTAGAAACGTAGACAATTCATACTAAAAGATAAAAGGTAACACAAGTTGGTGATCAAGCAACAAGCATTCATTAAATGATTGATGTTGAACTGAAAAGAAAGCATATTTCTATTGCAAACTTATGGTTTACATTGTATGAAATGAAAACATGGGTAGTGGGGCTACTCCCCACACCCTAGTGTATAAGACTACTCGCTCATGGCAAGGACAAAGAAGGAGGTGAGAAGAGAGAGAGAGAACGTCATCTCCACAAAAGAGGGAGGAAGGTCGACCCCTTGGAGAGAGAGAGCAATGATCTTCACACTTCGTAGGTTGCTTGATGATCAATCCTCCTCTTCCCACCTTCTTTGGCGATGAGAGAGAAAGCAACTTCTGGATGGAGTGTGGATCTCAGACCAGCAGCCTCGGGGCGGTGGATGAAGGATGGAACAACTATGGAACAGTAGAGGCAGCCTTTGGATGTCTAAAAACTTGATACTTTTTGAGGACCCTTGGCATATTATCTATAGGATTTGAGTGAAGTCCAAACAGTTTGGGCAATTTTGGGTCCAAACAGTCGTGAAGACCGTTTGGGTTCTGAGACCATTTGGACTCGCTCGATTTCCAAACCATTTGTACTATCCCGGTTTGGTAACCGTTTGAGTCCTTGCGGTCTTGAAACTATTTGCCTTTATTCGGTCTAGGGACCGTGTAACTTTATGACCGGTTGATCTCCATTCGGTCTTGGGATCGTTTGCTATTACAACCCCAAATTTTGGGTTCATTTGATGAGAAAGGTAATCTCTCATATTGGAGATAATTGGACAAATAATGATATAATTTGTTTTGAATAAATGAGTTTCGTTTACAATAGCTTTGATGATTGTGTTGTGGGCTTTATTGGCTATTGAGCCCAATAACAAGGAAATTCAATTAGTAAATGAATAATTGAGAATTTGAGGAAAGAAAGGTGTGGAAACCTCTAGAAGGCAAAATAACTTAATCCAAAGGTGGATTTCGTGCCACATGGGTTCCTTGGGTCCCAATGAGTCTAAAGTTGCAAAGATAAAGCAAAAAGAAAAGAAAAGATTAATTAAGTATTTCTTTATTAAGAAAGAAATTGAAAACAATGATAAATTGTGGAAAATAAGTGGAAAGAGGTCTAATTGAGTTATCCTTAGTGGAATTTCGTATCACAAGGATTCCTAATAATAAAAGGAATCCCAATGAGGAAAATAAAAGAGAAATAAAGAGAAATTCTCAAAAAGAGCTATTTTAATAAGAATAAAACAAGATAATGAAGAATAATGCATTTAGATCTAGAAGGATAATGAGTATCCAATAAAAAGGATTTCGAAATAATAGAGTTTTTTGGGATCCAAGAAAATACCCATAATAGAAAATAAGGAGATAATATGATGCTTAATTAATGAATTTCATGGTTTTGTTGAAGAAAGGGTATTTTCTACAAAAAGGAAATAAAATTTCGTGGCTAATAAATTAAAATCCACGAATAAAGAGAATAGGTGAGAGGAATTTTGAATTCCTAATATCTAAAGAACAAAGCATTTTTAAGAGGAGAGAGAATCTTGCTTCTCCATGAAGGAATTGGATTCCTTTTAGAATACAACTTTGTTTCTTCATGGGCAAGAGTCTTAGGGCGTGGATAACCACCAATATATAAAGGGTTGACCACTGGCCTGAGTTGAAGAAAAACCCCACGTATTCAACCCTCTCTTATCCTTCTTCTTTGTCCAAAACCTAACCCCAAAGGGTAGAGAAACCTTGGATCAAACAGGCGGCTGTGGTGAGTTAATGGTGAAGGCATGAAGCTACCCCAACGATCTGGATAATTGGC
This sequence comes from Alisma plantago-aquatica, assembly GCA_963693085.1. Taxonomy (NCBI): domain Eukaryota; kingdom Viridiplantae; phylum Streptophyta; class Magnoliopsida; order Alismatales; family Alismataceae; genus Alisma; species Alisma plantago-aquatica. The sequence goes on from OY856412.1 coordinate 1,065,924,919, forward strand.
ATCCATCACCTTTGCTCCCAGCTACGCTCCAAGAACCTAGCCGAACTGCAGGGTCTGTCGCCTTAGATGCCACTGCTGGACTGACTCCGGACACCTCGACCGCATCTAGGTGGCGCCCTAGGCACGATAGGGTGCTCTGGGGCAAACAAGATGGTGGGTCGGGTCGTCGGACCCTGGGAGGAGGGCATTAAACCCCCCCCCCCCCCCCCCCCCGCAGACGGACATGGCCGGTGTCAGCAAGGAGCGTCGTGAGCTTGATGACGAATAGGCATTGGACGAATCTGCCCCTTCGCATGCAAAACAACCAACCTTTAAGTCAAGGGTAATCACGTCTTTTCATCATGTTTCCAAAAGGCCCGAGCAACGTTGCATTGAGATGAGCGACGTGGCGCGCTTTAATTGGCCCAAGTAAGGTTTTCTTGCAAAAATCATAGTTAAATATTGGTAGCTCCGATGGGAACGTGTAAAATATGAAACTTGCTCAGAAAAATACGATGAATCCACTAAAAACATTATTGGAGCATGATTCTTATTGAAATTCAAAAAGTATATAAAGATGCTATCTTTAATAGTTTAATCAATAAAAACCCTAACCTTTTATGATTAATGAATTAGAAAAGGGTTATATGGGTGTTTAAATTAGATATTAACCTGATGTTAACAAAAGGGCATATTAGATCTAAAAGGGTGATCTCCATGCATAATTAGATTAATTTAGGGTTCGATATGCTTTAATGAACCTTGAACCCTAATGTTGGTAATTATGATACTTAATGATTATAATTGGTCAAATCCATGTACGAAGATGAGGTATGATGGTCCTAATCTATTTCGTGGACAAAAGTTCCTAATTGTGGTTATTTACCCTTAATGTAGAAATTAGTATTTCCTAGTGGAGAAAAGGTAGAATTAATGATAAATAGCGTTCATATGAGTATTAGAGCATAATGAACTATGAATTGATGATACACGAGCATAATGACTTTGTCATGGATTGAAAAGGAAAAATGGTAGCTTTAATGTAAAAGAAGATTAATGGACTTAATTGATGGTTATTTGTGCATTAATCTGGAATTAAGGTTATGTGTTTGTAAAAGGTAACCTCAATAACTTTCTTGAAGGATAGATGAAAAAATTAGGGTTTAAAAGAGTACGATGAAGAAAAACCCTAATTGCAAAGTAAATCCTAAAAAGAGGAAGAAACCCAAAAAAGGAATAGAAATCATAAGTAGCAAGATGATTTGGATTGATTTTGATAAAAAAAATTGAATGTAATTTGAAGACTGAATTGTGTGCTTGCTTGATTCTGGATTACTTGCTTGTTTGGACTATTCTTGCACTTTAGTCTGCCTGCCAGGCATGTGATTAATTATGGTTAATCGCATTAGTTTCCTAAGGGTTTTCCGAATGTTTTCTCGTATTGAATGCAATCTAAATAGTTGGATGTTCATACTTGCAAAATTATAAAGTCACTATGGTTATCACAATTATAAAGAAGTGTGTATTCTCGCACCTACATGCCACCCTGATGGAAGATGCCATAAAGGTCAGGCCCAAATGGGTAGACCCATGGGCACCATGAGAGGTGACCCCAGACATCAAGCTCGAGAATGAGAAGGTGGTCTATGATGCATGACTATGGAGCACCATGAGAGGTGACTCCAAGGCACCAAGCTCGGGATTGAGAAAGTGGCCTTAAGTCAATGGTAAAAGAGAAACCCTAGAGGGGTATGCCAGGGTTAGGGCAAAAGCAGTGGAGAATGACACATTCAAAATGTACATTGTCTTATTAAATAATTTGATTGTGAATATTAAATTGTTAGCCATATCTGTAAAATTTTGGATGTCCCCACATACCGACATATTGTGATATGCTGACCGACATTTTGTTTGTCGGCGTTTTAGGTACAAGCTTGAAAAGGACAAACAGTAAAGTGGCATATGTGAAATTAATTAAGAGTTAAAGTATAAAGGAGGATTATTTAGAGTAGACTCCCGATGCGGATAGATGTAGATATCCCAGTTTTGAAACAGGTATGCAAAGTTTTATTTTGTACCAGTTTTCAGTTTAGTTGGTAAAATTTGTTAATTGTTATTGATTAGTTGTCGAACCTTTGATCCTATAATTTGGGATAACGGCACAGACCTTTTGGTCTCCCTTAATTTGGGGTTATCGGGTGGCGGGGTCGTTACAATTGGTATCAGAGCATGGGTTCCTCACTTAATCTTTAATAATTATTAAATTTTACAACCTCTGTAGAACCCCAAGGAGTGATTTGGAGGATTGTTTGAAAGACTGAGGTGTCTAGAAAAGGATCATGTCTGGGGGTTGGCAATATTTTCTTCTGGATCGCTAGTCAGAATATGAGGACTCCCGGATTCTGTGACTGTCTGGCCGATGTCTTAGGATATGACTCGAAATAAGATACCTTTATGACTCTCTCATCTTGTTCTTCCTTTCTTAACTCAAATTCATTTAAGGACCATAAGGATTAGAGTTTTCTCTCTTCTCCTCACCCTCTTGAGGTATGAGTAAGGTTAATAAGGTCTAAGGAATCCTCCACCAAATTAATGAAAAGCAGGTAAATAACATGTCATGGACATAAGCTTAATAGAGTAGGCGTAAAAGAATAGATACATGCTTAGGTCGTATGACATAAGTTGTCATTGCCCTCAAGAGAGACCTGAGGCTAGACCTTCTTGTCAGGAGGATGAGTAGAGAAAGTTAGTATTGGAGGTAGAGATCTCCATTAAAGTAGAGACCTAGCGCATCCTCTAAGAATGATGTTAACCATAACCCTAAGTGGAGGTTAGAGAGAGAGATGACATGATGAGTTAGATGTCATGGTTGACTGGGTGTTTGGATGGACATGACTTTGGATTGCCATATGAGCCATGAGAGGTTGGATGATTGAGTACCTTTGGCACCCAACCCTGGGAAAGGTCGTGCAGGAGCGAAAGATAGCTCCTTCATGGATGAGGTTAGAGAAGAACCTATAGAAACCTTATGGGTTTTTTCAAAGTAGGATATAGCTTGCACCCAGAGTACATTAGTAGTACGAACAGTAAGTTAAAATCGAGGTCAGAAGGATAGGATGGATGTCTTATGAGATAAGCATAAAGAACTAAGGATAACCTCAAGAAAAAAAAAGTTAAACATAGGCATCACCCATGTAGAAGTATGCTTGTGAGCTTGATCCTTCATGGAGAGAGGACCTCTAGTAGTATGGCTGGATGTGGAGTTAGCTCCAGAAAGAGAAAGCAGGACCCCATCAAGGAGGTTGGAAGCCTAAAACCCCGAGATATGAGGAACAATGGGGAGTTGAGGATGATGCAACCTAAGTGGATGATAGTGGTTGCCTGATGATACCTTGGTTGCCTTTAGAGGAACCAAACCCTAGAGAGAGGATGAGGCTTCAGGTACCTATGTGTGTCTATGGTATAGATGTTTACCTTCTGAGATAGGAAGAAGAGTTTTGTAGACCTCGAAAGGTTTAGTAATAGGTTGTGAGGCCTTATACCTAGTTGGTTGTCCTTGAGGAGTACTCAACCCTGAGGTGTTGCTCATATAAAGGGATCATGGAAGTACATGACATACCTTGGACATGCTTGATTCGTGGTAAAGAGATTGAGCATGCAGTTGGACACCCAAAGGAGAACCTAGGGTTCCTAGGCCTAAGAGGGGAAGCAGTGTACCCAATGCTCAGGATGAGATTTGAGTCTCTATAATTTCGAACATGGTAATCCTCATGTGTAGAGGAAGAGGAAGCCCCTTAAGTTAAGGGTATGTTTGATGAACCCCTCACAACTAAGTTGATCTAATGTTGAGGAAAGAGAATCAAGTATGACCTAGCATGGGTTGATAGGTGGTCTGCTTGTGCCTTAGTAGCTGCTGGGTTAGGCATGCTCATGTGGATGTAGACCCTAAACATAAGGACAGTTGTGAACTTGTTGTCAGGAGTTGTAGTTTCCTCCCATCCTGGGAGAGGGACCCTTTGGTAGGGTGTATACCTATTTTATTGGTTTTGAGGTAACCTAAAGAGGTTTCATAGGATCTTGAGAAGCTAAGTGAAAAATTACATGGTAGGAGAATGAACCAGTAGACCCATAGATAATCATCTCTAAGTGCATGTGGATGTGTTACCATGGAGGTAACCGGTATGGGGCCTGACCAAGGTAGGCAGGTTGTCATGACCCCTATGAAGGGATGAAAGTCAGTCGTGAATGTAGAGAGAGATGATGAAGGCTTGGGTAAGGTTCTAAGATAGACATGTACTATAATGGAATCCTAAGTCTATCCTAGGGTCAGGTGGGGATAAGACCGATGGAAGTAGGAGTTGCCTAATTCCCTAGTTGCACATGACCATAGGGTCAGGAGGTAACAACTATCATTGTCTAAGGGCCATGGGTTAGGAGATTGATCACCTTCATGAACTCATGGGACCCAAAGGGCAGATGAGTAGAGCACTCTCTGAATGCAAAAGGGAATAGGGATGACCCCAAAAGTGTTGGCACCCTATAGACCTAGAGGAGATGACCAAGGAATGTGTGTAAACCTCAGTAGGTTTGAGACCAGTTTTCCATGGAAGTAATTTTTTATATCGTGATGTTTGTAGAGACATATGTAGCACATTTCAACTTAGATGTAAAGGTGGACTGGCAAGGTGGACTGTACCATATCTATTCTTGGAACAGGAAGAACTATGTATTTGGACTACAACCAAATGCTTATTTCCTCTTGTTATGGGAGTGAGAGATAAGCAATACAGATGTCATACACTAAGGATAAATATGATGTGATTTGGAATGTTGCTACAAGGTATGAGGATAGAGATAATAACATACCCTTGTGGATTGAATGATACATGGATAGTTTACAAACATTAAGAGTGTTAAGGACATCATCTTGTGAGGATGTGATACCATGAGCTATCTGGAATTTGCAAGTTATGCAAGGTTGAGTTTGATCACCATGAAGAGGAGCTCAGAGTTTCTTGAAGAAGACAAACTTAGAGATGAGATGATAAGTAGAATACATGGAAGTGTATGTCTTCAACATTACCAAACACCTAAGAATAAGAAGTGGTAATCAATGCTCTGGTTGAGATATAGCTGCCTAGTTTAGCTGGAAGCTAGAAGAAGTTGAGGTTGTTAGGCTAACCTTAAGATGAGAAAAATAGATAGGTTTGGCAAACACCCAGATGTATCAATAGCGGTTAATCAAGTAAATGATTGTTTGGTTAGGCAGCCTAGTCTGTGATATAATGAAAGGATGGTTGTAGAACCTCAGATGTGCTTCTTTGGAAAGGAAAGTGAGGAAACCATGATGAGAGTGGATTAGGGTTTTCGAGGTATCAAGCTTGAGGAATTATGACATACATGAGATCATGGTTTTAGGATCACCAAACACCGTGATACTACAAAGATAGTAAGTGATAGTAGCACTTTGGTTGCTTGATGTGAAGTTGCATGTAGCATGTGGCCATGCAAGTCAAGGGTGAAGGATGAACACCAATAACCCAATGTTTTGACATAGAGGACAAAGGGTGTCCGAGAGGGAGTGGGAGTTCACCACTATGGAAGTTGTGGTAAGTCTCCCCTAGACCAAGGATGGTCGAGATCCAATATGGGTTATGGTAGATCGCCTTACCTATATGACATGAGAAAGAAAGAATACTATCAAGGGACATATCCAGTTGAACTACATATGAGAGAGAGATGGTTCAACTACAACATGATGCGAGTTCAAAAGTTCTTGAATAGGGCCTAAGGGTTCACTTCCATAAGGTGGAAGAAGATGCGTGAAGAACTCAATGTTAGTACAGTTTATCACCCCTTACTAATGGTTAGTATGATCCAGACTATAGGGTCTGATGAGAGAATGTGTGCTCAATCAGGGTGATACAAAGAGAGAGTTCCTAAGATGTGATGATACCCACCATAGCCTTTATTGGGATGCAAGAAGTTCTAGAAGGAGGTTGTGTCGGTCACCTCATTAAGATGATGTTGGTGAAGGAGGCCTCACGAAGGTCAGAAAAGAACCACAGTGGGTGCAGATGAAGTCGCTTGATCGTGCAATGGCTGAGAGAGAGAGCCTAGAGACGGCATGAGTCATGAGCTGATGCAAAGTAGACTGACATGGAGTTCACTGTAGGAAAGTATGTGATGTGAAAATGCGACCCATCTAAGCTACAACTGAGAAAGCTGAGTCCCCGATATATGGGTCCATTGGAGATGGATTCGTGGATATGGTTAGGTTTAACCTTCCTCCTCAGGATAACATGGTGTGTAATGTGTTCCATGAGTCTGATCTAGAGAACTATGAGAGGTACCCAAGCCATGTGTTGAGCCTTTAACCTATTTAGCTTTTGAGAGGCTGAAATGTCCTGAGTCACCTATGAGGGTACGATATACCAAGGTAAGAAAGAACTCAGATTGAAGAATATGAGATGATAAAGGTTCTTGGAAAGCACCATGGAAAAAGCGAAGCCACATTGGAGCCCCAAATTTTGAGGAATTTTGAGGACACAATTCTTATAAGAGGGGAAGGATGTTACAACCCCAAATTTTGGGTTCATTTGATGAGAAATGTTATCTCTCATATTGGAGATAATTGGACAAATAATGATATAATTGGTTTAGAATAAATGAGTTTCGTTTACAATAGCCTTGATGATTGTGTTGTGGGCTTTATTGGCTATTGGGCCCAATAATAAGGAAATTCAATTAGTAAATGAATAATTGAGAATTTGAGAAAAGAAAGGTGTGGAAACCTCTAGAAGGAAAAAGAACTTAATCCAAAGGTGGATTTCGTGCCACATGGCTTCCTTGGGTCCCAAGGAGTCTAAAGTTGCAAAGATAATGCAAAAAGAAAATAAAAGATCAATTAAGTATTTCTTTATTAAGAATGAAATTGAAAACAATGATAAAATGAGGAAAATAAGTGGAAAGAGGTGTAATTGAGTTATCCTTAGTGGAATTTCGTATCCCAAGGATTCCTAATAATAAAAGGAATCCCAATGAGAAAAATAAAAGAGAAATAAATAGAAATTCTCAAAAAGAGCTATTTTAATTAGAATAAAACAAGATAATGAAGAATAATGCATTTAGATGCATCTAGAAGGATAATGAGTATCCAATAAAAAGGATTTCGAAATAATAGAGTTTTTTGGGATCCAAGGAGTCCCAATGAAGAAAAGGAAAGAGAAAATACCCATACTAGAAAATAAGGAGATAATATGATGCTTAATTAATGAATTTCATGGTTTTGTTGAAGAAAGGGTATTTTCTACAAAAAGGAAATATAATTTTGTGGCTAATAAATTAAAAGCCACGAATAAATAGAATAGGTGAGAGGAATTTTGAATTCCTAATATCTAAATAACAAAGCATTTTTAAGAGGAGAGAGAATCTTGCTTCTCCATGAAGGAATTGGATTCCTATTAGAATACAACTTTGTTTCTTCATGGGCAAGAGTCTTAGGGCGTGGATAACCACCCCTATATAAAGGGTTGATCATTGGCCTGAGTTGAAGAAAAATCACACGTATTCAACCCTCTCTTCTCCTACTTCTTTGTCCAAACCCTAGCCCCAAAGGGTAGAGAACCTTAGAGAATACAGGCGGTTGTGGTGAGTTAATGGTGAAGGCATGAAGCTACCCCAACGATCTGGATAATTGGCTTCCATCACCTTTTCTCCCAGCTACGCTCCAAGCACCTAGGCGATCTGCAGGGTCTGCCGCCTTGGATGCCACTGTTGGTCTGACTCTGGCCACCACAGCCATAGCTGGGTGGTGCCCTAGGCACGACAGGGTTCTGCGGAGCAAACGAGATGGTGGGTGAGGTCGTCAGACCCTGCGAGGAGGGGAGTAACCCCCCCCCCCCCGACGCAGACGGACCTGGCCGCCGACAGTAAGGAGTGTTGCGAGCTTGATGATGAATATGCATTGCATGAATCTTCCCCTTCGCATGCCAAAGAACCAACCTGTGAGTCAAGGGTAATCATGTCTTTTCATCATGTTTATAAAGGCCCCGAGCAACGTTGCATGGAGATGAGCGATGTGGCACACTCTAATTGGCCAAAGTAAGGTTTTCTTGCAAAAATCATAGTTAAATATTGGTAGCTCTGATGGAAACGTGTAAAATATGAAACTTGCTCAGAAAAAAACAAGGAATCCATAAAATATAATTTGAGCATGGTTCTTCTTGAAATTCGAAAAGTATATAAAGATGCTATCCTTAATAGTTTAATCAATGAAAAACCCTAACCTTTGATGATTAATGAATTAGAAAAGGGTTATATGGGTGTTTAAATCAGATATTAACATGTTGTTAATAAAAGGGCATATTAGATCTAAAAGGGTGATCTCCATGCCTAATTTGACTAATTTAGGGTTCCATATGCTTTAATGAACCTTGAACCCTAACGTTGGTAATTATGATACTTAATGATTTTAATTGGTCAAATACATGTACAAAGCGAGATATGATGGTCCTAATCTATTTCGTGTACAAAAGTTCTTAATTGTGGTTAACTACCCTTAATGTGGAAATTAGGATTTCCTAGTAGATAAAAGGTAGAATTAATGATAAATAACGTTCATACGAGTATTAGAGCATAATGAACTACGAATTGATGATAAACGGGCATAATGACTTTGACATAGATTGAAAAGGATAAAAATGGTAGATTTAATGTAAAAGAAGCTTAATGGACTTAATTGCTGGTATTTTTGCATTAATCTGGAATTAAGGTTATGTGTTTGTAAAAGGTTACCTTAATAACTTTCATGAAGGATAGATGAGAAAATTAGGGTTTAAAAGAGTAAGATAAAGAAAAACCCTAATTGCAAAGTAAGCCCTAAAAAGAGGAAGAAACCCTAAAAAGGAATAGAAATCATAAGTAGCAAGATGGTTTGGATAGATTTTGATAAACAAGAATTGAATGTAATTTCAGGACTGAATTGTGTGCTTGCTTGATTCTGGATTACTTGCTTGTTTGGATTATTCCTGCACCTGAGTTTTCCTGCCAGGTATGTGGTTAATTATGGTCAATCACATTAGTTTCCCGAGGGTTTTCCGAATGTTTCCTCATATTGAATGCATTCTAAACAGTTGGATGTTCATACTTGCAAAATTATAAAGTCACTATGGTTATCACAATTATAAAGAAGTGTGTATTCTTGCACCTACATGCCACCCTAATGGAAGATGTCATAAAGGTCAAGCCCAAGAGGGTAGATGTGATAACCTAGATTTTTGGAGTTTTAATAACTAATACAATAATTGAGAGACATGCATTCTATGTAAGATGTCAAATACCAAATTGAGGAATCGGTAATACAGTCATGGATTCCTTCATTCAAATTTGGTGATTTGAGATATGATAGAGGACTATGATGCCTAATTGAATTCAATTGTGAATGGATACCCTTACTAATTGATTAAGATCTCATGAGACTAATCATTTATTTAGTGATCCAATGAGTAGAAAACTGATTTCTTTTGAGGAATTATGTGCATATGAATCAACGTTAGAGTTTGATGTCAAATAAATACAAATTGAAGTTTTGGATCTTTGGTTGATTTGACTCATTGATATCAAGAATTATACTAGGATATATTAACTTTGTAACACACGAGCCTAGATGTACATATCTGATAGTCTCCCAAATTTGAGAACTAAGGAGCAGGTGGTCAAGAAGGTTGCCACAATCTGGACTCTTGAGGAACTAGTCATCGCGACGTTCCTGCATAATCTACAGAAGTCGTTGTGTTTCATGTTGATCAGCATAACACCAAGACGGAGAGGAAGGCCTTTTGTAGCATTACGGAACAACCTTGAGTTCCCCAGCCTCTGAGGTGCATCTGGTACACTGGAGTCCCCATCCCCACCTTCTCCAGCATCCATCGCAGGCCATCATCTCATGCCATGGCGTCAACACAATCCAACAGCTGTCGTAGCCTTCTTCCAGTAGGTTGCCGCAGGGTGATCTCCCTAAACGTAGACTCCATCATGACAAAGAGGAAGATGGTGTCGGGCAGGATATCTTGGGCGTCTCCACCCAATTTTCAGGCAAGAGATTGTGAAGAGGAAGAGCAACCTGGCCTGGATCACCCATGCCAGAGCAGTTCCTAGCAGCGGTGCTCAAGAAATCGGGCGGGGAAGTGGATGCACACAAAGGAAAAGGATGCTAAAGATAGAACAACGTTGAGTGAGGAGTGAGATCGGAGTCCTAGCGCCTCTTTTCATCAGTGGCAATAATCGCCGTCAACGGCGAACAATGCAAACCCCACTCAGAGGGCGAGCTTGGTCCAGGTTCCCTGCCAATAGACAACACCCAGATCTGTGAAGCTCTACCCTGCTGCACCTGTAGGGAAATCTTCGACCTCAGCGGTGAGGCTCCCTTTTTCCTAGCAACCTCCCCTGACGCCAAAGGCCACCCCAAAGTGGTCCTCAATGGCGGCAAGCTCAGATTGTCGAGGTGTTATTCCAAGCCACAGAGGACGGCTTTGTGACCAGGCTTCCTTGGGATTTCACCTCTCTCGGGGATGACCTTTAAGATTAGAAGTTCGCGGAGAATCTTTAGAGCTAATTTGTGAAGACAAGGAGGCCACAATGAGCGAAACCCCAATCCCACATAGCCTTCTCCGCCTTGGATCCAATGTGGAGACCGACATGGCGTTTATGGCGACTCGCCACCTTCATGAATGACCGTCGTGGTTTGGGGTTCCTCTGTGAAGGTGTTGGAGTCGTTGTTTCATGTCGGAGAGGGGCATCTGCCTATCAATCACTCATCGGAGTCCCCTCTCACGACGGCACTCGCGCACGAGCTATCGGCCCTGGGAACTCTTGCGTGAGTGAGAATGAGTTTAGTCGAGGATATAAGACTGGGATCAGAGCTCATAGTTTGTCCGGTTCATTTTGGGCTAGCGCGAACTGAAGGAAGAGCTGGGTGCATCCTCCTTCAGAACAGGATGGCCAATCTTTGAGCGCCACCTCAAGTGGTGGGTCCATCACATAAGGTAAATGATACTTAATTCTCAGAAATAGACTTAATCTTGCACAATTGGTTATAAATAGCTCCCTTGGCCTAAAAATACACCAAAAATATCCCCAGACTCAGAAAAACATCCCCTATAATATTAGACCCTTGTATTAGTATTTTGAAGCAGAACTATTGATGATATTAAATTTAGGGTGAAATGCTTCTTTTGGGTTCATTTAATTTGTATAATTAGCAAATGACAGATATAAAATACGAGAAAAATATTCTTGGAACCCTAATACCACATAGAACCCATAAGTGGACTCTAATCTGATGTTAATGCCAAAATGTTATGTCTTTCCTTATTAATAAGAAAATTAATGCTTTTAAACTCTTTTTAGTTCTAGAAAATAGACCTATCATCGGAAAATTATGAAATCTGAAACAGACCCTTAGAATGACATCTGGATCACTATAAAAATACCTGAGACACATTTTAGATCAGTATCACCTAGATTTGGCCAAACCCTAATTTGGACCTAAAATTACCAAGAATATGATGTACATATATTAATGATGAATATTTATTATTAATCAGGTGATGACCAGATATGTAGATGATCCAGATTGTAAATAGGAATCTCTGAATTCAGGTATGTGTGTTTTTATTTAAGTATATGACTATGGTTTTCTTGCTTGCAATCATGATATGTATGTATGCTCTCTTCTATTTGCAAATATTGGATGTAGTATCACTATATAGTACTCGATGTTTTATCACTTGTAAACATAAATGATAAGTAGATGCTTTTTAGTTATTTAAGGTGTTCATTATCCCCCTTACAAGGGAATGGATTAATGTTGGCTAGTACACATCCCTAGAGCACACGGTGTACGGGGAGTTTCCCTAGAGTACTTGGTACATGGGGATGGGCCCAATATTTATGTTTTGGTACTAGTCCACCTTGATAATGCAATTCATCTAGGAAAATGACTTAAATTGGCGTTTTTCGCTTAATAAAGAAGTGTTTTTTATGATTTTCTTTCCTTCTGCAAATCTTTTTCAAAATTATGAAAGCCATAAATATATGTATCTTTTGCCCATGTACGCAATACCTTGTGTGTTGTTTTGTTGTTTCACGTATGTTTTAGGTTTAGAGATAGCATGGGAGCAACAGATGGGAGTGAGAAATTGCCCAGGTTTACCTATTTCTAAGATCCTGTTAGCATACATGTTCAAACTTGTAGAATTTTCATTCAATATGTAACTATAAAACATTTTGTAAAAAAAATCATGTTGTATAAATATACATGTGAATGTTGAGTATGTTATGGTTGTATGTTCATGTATGCATATTATGTTTCCGCATCGCTCTCTGATATAATTGCTAATGTTTTCGGATTTTGTGTTCTCATTTCCATGGGGTTTTGAGAAGGTGAAAATCTAGGGACGTCACAGTTGGTATCAGAGCATGAACAATAGCTACACCTGACAATTTCTCACCATGAAACATTAAACCTAAATCTAACCTTTCACTTTAAACCTTAGAAACTTAGTAAGTTGTTCTATAAGAATAAGGTTTGACTTAGCCTCTAGGTTAGAACCTATATGTTCGAGAACTAGGTTTAGACAAGTGTCTGAAACCCTTTCCATATAGAGCTCATATGTATTGGGTAGCTACACTAGTCTACACCTTGTTCTCACCATTTCACTAGGTGACATGGCACTAGACTATCTATTATGTGTGGGACACTCATTTTTCTGATTTGGTTTTGTTTTCCAATCGACTCGAGCCTCGATAGTTTTCTCTGCCGTCTGCCTTCTCAGAGAAAAACTATATAATATTTTATTACCCATATATAAATATAAAAATGTGTCCCTCACACAGGAGAGTAGTGGGTGTTCATGCAATCTAAGTGAAAGGGAGTGACATCAGTCTAGAAGAGAGAATAGATGTAGATTAGAAGTCTAGAGCCTCAGAAGATTATGTGATAGATAGATAGACAAAAGAAAGATGAAGGAAATAAGCATATAGAATCATATCTAACTTTGAACTATGATGGTATAAGTTTCCTTATTAAGATTTGATTTGTATATTATCCGAATCCACTCTTAGAGGATCTATGCTAAGTTGTAATGATGAAAGTACATTCCCTTTTTCTACTTAAGATAAGCTAAGTTAAGATAGAGATGAGTGTGTATGAGCCTCAAGCTCTTATACAAAGAGGATGTCTAGTGGTAGGATGAGATATGTGGTGAACTCTAGAGGGAGTAAGACCCACAGGCAGAAGGTCATACGACCTAGCCTCTAATATATGAGATATGTGTTAAAAAAATGTCCTACACTAGATTACTCTCGAGTGTTGAGTTGAGTCCTTATGCATGATTCAAATCTATATGTGAGAATTGGGTAAAAGAGAATGATGGGTAGATGACCCATATGATAAAGTCAACCCTTTGGCTGAGTTAGGTCCTAGCTGAAGTGACTTATTTTGTGAATCTCATCATTATTTGCAAGTGAGGTAATATATGAACTCTAGTTATGAGAGTATGATGCTTTGTGCAAAAAAAATACTCAAAATACATGTTCTCCCTTCTTCTTCTCTTTCTTGATATATGATGATAGAAACCTCACTTGAGCTATATAGATGATTATATATGAGGAGTCACTCGTATAAGCTTGACCTTTTCTATATTCCCCCCCCTATATCATACATGTAGTACTCAAGATTGAAATCATGATAAGTTTTACTTTAAAATATTATCTCCCCCTTCATGTGAAACAGGAAAGATATGATGCTGAGATCATTGGATAAACTTAGTATATTCTCTTTTTCCCTTCACATAATACATGCAAAAAAAGAGAACTCATGAACTTGATTTAAAGATATTTTTGGATCATATGATATATGATCATAAATATAGTTCGTAAGTTTGATCCTTCTAAATGTATGCTTCTAAGTTGAGTATGATATCACACCATAGGGTGAAACCCTAATGGTCAAGCATGTTACGGAAGCCCCTCTTATGTAGAAAAAAAATCCTAATATCAAGGATGAAGATAAATCTCCTCTAGTGCTGAAATCATTGTAATATGTTGATCATAAAACATATTAATGATGTTAGATTTGAACGATCTGAATATCATGGCCCATAAACGAATTCCTCGTAAACATTAAAAGCATGAACAAAACATGTACCCTTAGAAGTGATGTAACCCTAAGATATCACAATGTCATGTTATGGCTAAGACATTAAGTGATTCTTCCACGTATATGATGTGGTGTGGACACACCCAAGAAACTCTAAGACCCTAAGGTGACAACTTCGAGTGCATGGAACTATGGTGATCTTAGAACCTAAGAAATAATGATGTATATGAGGTTTTACCCCAAAAATAACCTCTTAAGGATGAGATTAGTTGAATTTCGAGGAAGAAATTCCAAATAAGGTGGGGTGAATGTGATAACCCAGATTTTTGGAGTTTTAATAACTAATACAATAATTGAGACACATGCATTCTATGTACGATGCAAATACCAAATTGAGGAATCGGTAATACAATCATGGATTCCTTCACCCAAATTAGGTGATTTGAGATATGATAGAGGACTATGATGCCTAATTGAATTCAATTGTGAATGAATACCCTTACTAATTGATTAAGATCTCGTGAGACTAATCATTCATTTAGTGATCCAATGAGTAGTGAACTGATTTCTTTTGAGGAATTATGTACATATGAATCAACGTCAGAGTTTGATATCAAATAAATACATATTGAAGTTTTACATCTTTGCTTGATTTGACTTATTGAGATCAAGAATTATACTAGGATATATTAACTTTGTATCACATGAGCCTAGTTGTACATATCTGATAGTCTCCTACTTTCGAGAACTAAGGAGCCGATGGTGAAGAAGGTTGCCACAATCTGGAATGTTGAGGAACTAGTCATCGCGACGTTCCTGCATAATCTACGGAAGTTGTTGTGTTTCACATTGATCAGCATAACACCAAGATGGAGAGGAAGGCCTTTTGCAGCGTTACAGAACAACCTTGAGTTCCCCAGCCTCTGAGGTGCATCTGCTACATTGGAGTCCTCATCCCCACCTTCTCCAGCATCCATCCCAGGCCATCATCCCATGCCATGGTGTCAACGCAATCTAATAGTTGTCGTAGCCTTCTTCCAATAGGTTGTTGTAGGGTGATCTCCCTAAACGTAGACTCCATCATGACAAAGAGGAAGATGGTGTCGGGCAGGATATCTTCGATCTCAGTGGTGAGGCTCCCTTTTGCCTAACAACCTCCCTTGACGCCAAAGGCTGCCCCAAAGTGGTCCTCAATGGCGGCAAGCTCAGATTGCCGAGGTGCTATTTCCAGCCACAGAGGATGGCTTTGTGACCAGGCTTCCATGGGCTTTCACCTCTCTCGAGGATGACCTTTAAGATTAGAAGTTTGCAGAGAAGCTTCAGAGCTAGTTTGTGAAGACAGGGAGGCCACAATGAGCGAAACCCCAATCCCACATAGCCTTCTCCGCCTTGGATCCAATTTGGAGACCGACATGGCATTTCTGACGACTCGCCACTTTCATGAATGACCTTCGTGGTTTGGGGTTCCTCTGCGAAGGTGTTGGACTCGTTGTTTCATGTCAGAGAGGGGCATCTGCCTATCAATTGTTCATCAAAGTCCCCTCTCACGGCGGCACTCGCGCACGAGCTATCGGCCCTGGGAACTCTTGCGTGAGTGAGAACGAGTTGAGCCGAGGATATAAAACTGGGATCAGAGCTCATAGGAAGTCCGGTTCATTTTGGGCTAGCATGAACTGAAGGAAGAGTTGGGTGCGTCCTCCTTCAGAATAGGATGGCCAATCTTTGAGTGCCACCTCAAGTGGTGGATCCATCACATAAGGTAAATGATACTTAATTCTCAGAAATAGACTTAATCTTGCACAATTGGTTATAAATAGCTCCCTTGGCCTAAAAATACCCCAAAAATATCCCCAGACTCAGAAAAACATCCCCTATATTATTAGACCCTTGTATTAGTCTTTTGAAGCACAACTATTGATGATATTAAATTTAGGGTGAAATGCTTCTTTTGGGTTCATTTAATTTGTATAATTAGCAAATGATGGATATAAAATACGAGAAAAATATTCTTGGAACCCTAATACCACATAGAACCCATGAGTGGACTCTAATCTGATGTTAATGCCAAAATGTTATGTCTTTCCTTATTAATGAGCAAATTAATGCTTTTAAACTCTTTTTAGTTCTAGAAAATAGACCTATCATCGGAAAATTATGAAATCTGAAACAGGCCCTTAGAATGACATCTGGATCACTATAAAAATACCTGAGACACATTTTAGATCAGTAACACCTAGATTTGGCCAAACCCTAATTTGGACCTAAAATTACCAAGAATATGATGTACATATATTAATGATGAATATTTATTATTAATCAGGTGATGACCAGATATGTAGATGATCGAGAATGTAAATAGAAATCTCTGAATTCAGGTACGTGGGTTTTTATTTAAGTATATGACTATGGTTTTCTTGCTTGCAATCATGATATGTATGTATTCTCTCTTCTATTTGCAAATATTGGATGTAGTAGCACTATATATTACTCAATCTTTTATCACTTGTAAACATAAATGATAAGTAGATGCTTTTTTCAGAGAAACTAGATCATTTTCATTACTCAAGCCATACAGCGTCTACAAGTAGGAGCAAGAACTCAGAAAGACCATACATAGTTAAGAGCAATACAAAGGAACCATCGACACTCATATTGGATTGAAAATAAAATGCTTCTGCTTTGATCCCTAAACCATAGAGCTGACTAAAGCAGCTTTTCAAACGGGATTCCTTCAACCTGAGCCTGCATCGGTGGTGATAAGATTGCAACCAACCACAGATCTAAACAAAACAAGCCTCCTCCAGCATAGCCATACAACCAAGTAAAGAAAACAACTAGGACAAATGGAGGACCTGTCGCAGCAAGAAACTCAAGCTCTCATAAAGAGAGAGAGAGAACAGGATCGAGACCCCCACTGAAGAACGACGACAACAGAACAAAACTAGAAAGACTGCTGAAACCAAAGGAAAAAAAACACTAAGAATAAACCATAACAGGAAAAACCTCGAAAAGGTTGTGAGCACCCACAGGGACAAGCCGAGAAGGAGGCCAAAACCCACAAAGAAGACGACCAGAGAGAAGGAGGTCTAGAAGGGTGAGGAGGTGGGGGTAGATGGCACAGAGAACCCCACCACCTCTCCCGACCACCACAGCCAACACCACAAAACTCAAGCATCCGCTTGAGGTCGAGTGCAGGCGGGAATCGGGAGCACCCAGACCAAGACAGTGTCCACTGCTTGACCTTCTCCTGTCACCGCAAAGGGGTACCCAAACTCACCGAGTAGACAAGGAGCACACCTATTGAGACCTGCAGAAAGAAGAAGAGGGGGGGAGGTACTCGTCCGCCAAGAGTGGTCGATGCACTGGGACCAGGCCCCTCGAAACGACTCCCTCCTAGACCAGGGTCGCAGGAGCAGCGTCCCACCACCAGGACCACCAAGTGCCACGGGCGGAGATAGTTCTGACCGGAAGAGAGGGAGGCGAGACCCCAGGCAGGTAGCCACCATAGCAGGCGAGCGTGATAAGATGCCCAGGGGGGAGGGAACAACCCACCGATGGTCGGCTACCTCCCCTCCGAGCAGAAAGCAGTCGCCACCGGAGCCCTAAAAGTTTACCAGAGCCCTAGCAGAGACTCAGGATGCGGAGGCAGTTTCCCTTGAGTTATTTAAGGTGTTCATTATCCCCCTTTCGAGAGAATGGATTAATGTTGGCTAGTACACCTCCCTAGAGCACACGGTGTAGGGGGAGTTTCCCTAGAGTACTTGGTACACGGGGATGGGTCCAATATTTATGTTTTGGTACTAGTCCACCTTGATAATGCAATTCATCTAGGAAAATGACTTAAATTGGCGTTTTTCGCTTAATAAAGAAGTGTTTTTTATGATTTTCTTTCCTTCTGCAAATCTTTTTCAAAATTATGAAAGCCATAAATATATGTATCTTCTGCCCATGTACGCAATACCTTGTGTGTTGATTTGTTGTTTCACGTATGTTTTAGGTTCAGAGATAGCATGGGAGGAACAGATGGGAGTGAGAAATTGCCCAGGTTTACCTATTTCTAAGATCCTATTAGCATACATGTTCAGACTTGTAGAATTTTCATTCAATATGTAACTATAAAACATTTTGTTAAAAAATGCATGTTGTACAAATATACATGTGAATGTTGAGTATGTTATGGTTGTATGTTCATGTATGTGTATTATGATTCTGCATCGCTCTCTGATATAATTGCTAACATTTTCGGATTTTGTCTTCTCATTTCCATGGGGTTTTGAGAAGGTGAAAATTCGGGGACGTCACAGTAGACCCATGGGCACAATGAGAGGTGACCCCAGACACCAAGCTCGGGAATGAAAAAGGTGGTCTATGATGAATGACTATGGAGCACCATGAGAGGTGACTCCCAGGAACCAAGCTCGGGATTGAGAAGGTGGCCTTAAGTCAATGGCAAAAGAGAAACCCTAGAGGGGTATGACAGGGTTAGGGCAAAAGCAGTGGAGAATGACACATTGAAAATGTAAATTGTCTTATTAAATAATTTGATTGTGATTATTAAATTGTTAGCCATATCTATGAAATTTTGGATGTCCCCACATCCTGGCATATTCTGATATGCTGACCGACGTTTTGTTTGTTGGCGTTTTAGGTACAAGCTTGAAAAGGACAAATAGTAAACTGGCATATGTGAAATTAATTAAGAGTTAAAGTACAAAGGAGGATTAGTTAGAGTAGACTCTTGATGCGGATAGATGTAGATATCCCACTTTTTGAAAAAGGTATGCAAAATTTTATTTTGTACCAGTTTTTCAGTTTCGTTGGTAAAATTTGTTAATAGTTATTGATTATTTGTTGAACATTTGATCCTGTAATTTGGGATAATGACACTGACCTTTTGGTCTCCCTTAATTGGGGGTTACCGGGAGGCGGGGTCATTACAGTTTGGTGTCCATTTGGTCTTGGGACCTTTTGGTGTCCATTCGGTCTTGGGACCATTTGGTGTCCATTCGGTCTTGGAACCGTTTGGTGTCCATTCGGTCTTGGGACCGTTTGGGGATTTTATAGTTTTTTTTTGTACTTTTCTATAAGAAATAAAAGGGGAACAGTTAGGCTAATGACATACTTACAAAAGAGTGGAAAATTAAAGATTATGTCTAATTTTTTTAAGAAAGAGTGTGGAACACTAAGAAAAACTAATAAGATAACATCGCAAAATGGGATTTTATCACCCCCCTAACTTAGAGTCTAGCTTGTCCTCAATCTTGATAAAGCTAAGGCGCGTAGTGGCGAGGTGATTTTATTTGGTTAAGATTCACATACTCTTGCTTCAATTCTAAACCAGAGATCTCCTGAGGTCGTAATGGAGCTTTTGCTTGCTCTAACTCTTTCAAGTGCTGAAAGTTGCTAGGATCTTAGGTTTCTTCCATATCACGTAGCTCGCATTGAGACGACCCCTTTTTTTCTTGGTTTTATTATGTGCATGTCGTCGACTCTAATCAGTTTTATACTTCTCTGAAAATCCTACCGGAAGCTAGAGTGGGTATGAGGGTTGGCTAAAGGCTATTGTGTAACCCCCCCTTCAAGTGGGAGAGGGTTTGTCTATGCATTTAGGATCTCACTACCGGGCACGATACATCTTCCTTCATGAGGGCAGCTGAATGTACCGGTTGGGCGAGTTCTTTATCAGCCTTTCCATATATTTGGATACCTTAGGTTCTCACTACCGGGCATGACACATCTTCCTTTGTGAGGGAAGCTGAATGTACCGGCTGGGAGAGACCTTTATTGGCTCTTTCATATATATCCCTATGTGTGGAACAACTCTCATATTTTTATTCAACACTCTGGCTTTTATTCGTAAACTCACAGGCTTAGGATTTGGGATTTTTGGGGTTTTGATTGGGCAGCCAAGCCTCTTTTATTGAAGAGAAAAAAGTTGTTCTTAGAGTTTCTCGACATGCACTTATTTGGTTTTTACTTGGTGGTCCACTTGCGAGATTTCTTGATTTGGATGTCACCTGATATCCCTCCCGTCCTTGAGAGTGTTTGGCTTGTTTCGGCCCTGATGTTGACATGTGGAGAGTCAGATGTAGAATTGAAGCAAAGGAATGAAAATCTAGTGTGAAGGTATTTTGTTAATTCGCCATTACATGCCTATATGATATTCTTGTTATTGCTTTTGAGGACTAACTGGATTTTGAATGTAGTTGAGGATGACTTTTTCCAAGAGGGATGTTATTCTTATGTGGAGGATTTATTTTATCAAATGAATTACTTAAAACAAAAACTAAATGCACAGAGAAGGCTAAACCATTTGTACAAAATTGAAAGAGAAGGTAGAGAGGGAAAGGTTTTTTTTTTAAGTGGTACCTCGCCCTTGTCCAGTGTACTCCCCCCCAACTTATCACTCACTTTGTCCTCAGAGTGTCAAAGTGATAGGTTGAGAGGTACAAGGACAAGGGCATTAGGCTTCTATTAGTCCTTTGTTAGATCCAGGCATTCAGAGAAGATTAGCTGCAAACTTTACTTGGAGCGTGATAATCCACGTATGTCATGTCCTCTACTGGTCTTCCAAGGATGATGATGGTGTACATCCAGTACAGGACGCGGAAGCTGCAGTCGTTTGATTCTCGGAGCTACTGGGGACATCTGTGGCTGAAGGCTGGGGCGATGAAAGTGTTCTTTATCGTACGCCCTTGTGTGCTCTCTTAAGAGCTCATGGAGTTTGTCAGCACACTCCTTTGCCACCTCCTCTGTGGGCGTTCTTAGTGTTGTAGTATACTGTTGTTGATCTGGATTGTACTGGCTGTTGGAACTGTTATATATGGTTGTTGTTCCATCATGAAGGATTGTCGCCAGTAACATCCAGTGCTCTGAATGAAGGAAAGGAAGCATGATAAACTTCAGAGTCGTATGTTGTAGGAAAGAAATGAGTGCCTCAGTTGTTCTAAAGTTCTTTAGCTTTAGGAGATCATCATTCATATATGTTAATGCCATATAGATCATAGGGTGATTCTGTGCGAGGAGATATTGATAGACGACCATCATACTCATGGATAGAGACCCTCTGAACTGTATAGTTTCACGTAGAGCATCTGTCATAACCAGAATATCTCCGGCTAGAAAAATGAGATCATCTTTCTTGGCGTAAAGCCTAGACATGATGAGCTGAAGTTCATTGTCAGAAAGACTTTTGCAGGCTGGGAGGTCAAAATTAGGGAACGTCGGTGTAATGGCATATAGGGACACCTTTTGTGAAGATGGTATGTTGATGGTAGCCCCGGTTAGCAACTCGGTGTCCCCTTTATCATCCACCAAATCAAAAGAGTAAGGGTCCCATTGTTTCTTCTCGGGGATCTTGGTGGGTTGTTGTTTCTCCAACTCCTTTATTGTTTGCCGAAATGGCTATTTTTGAGGACGTTGGATGGCAGAGTAGAGGTAGAGAGGGACGTCGCCAGGTGCCATAGTTGGGTCCTT
The DNA here is from genome assembly GCA_963693085.1 of Alisma plantago-aquatica. Taxonomy (NCBI): domain Eukaryota; kingdom Viridiplantae; phylum Streptophyta; class Magnoliopsida; order Alismatales; family Alismataceae; genus Alisma; species Alisma plantago-aquatica. The sequence goes on from OY856412.1 coordinate 1,065,946,535, forward strand.
GAAGAACCTTCTGTCGCATATTAGCTCCATGGTGTAACGTCCTCGTAGAGAATGAAAATCCTCTATGGCCAGCTCATTGAAAGGGATTTGTTGATTGAGCGCTTGGATGTGGCGTATAGTGTAGAAAGCACAATCCCTTGATCCTTCTTGTGTTTGGACTTGTGGGTTTATGATTTGGAACCAGGGTTGGTTCCAACCATTTCGGAGGGGTGGGCATGCAGCCCAAATTAGTTTCAGAAGCCGGAAAGGGATGCATCTGGCCTCCCCGACTTCAATACCAGCAAAATTAATTATACCGGCCTTTAGTTCACTGGCACAAAAATTGTACACCTTGGCGTCTAGAGCCGCGGTGTCCACGATCATTAGCATCCAGTGGCCAGCAACTTGAAAGGGCACAGTAATATAGTGTGCCTTTCTGGCAATCCCCCTTTGCAACCGCTCAATAGATTTGTTTTGTAAATCTTTATATAATAGACTCATGGCCAGAGCAGGTGAAGCGTTAAGTACTGGTTGATGTTGTTTAGAGCTTATTTAGATTTTGATAGAATTTGCAAGGAGGACACGGAAGATTGCCATCTTCACCGCTGACTGTAGTCGAAGGATGGTGCAGAAGTCTTCACGAGTCAACTTGTGTTGAGTCTTTGTATTTTGGTAGATAACATCTCCCCATTCTTTGGCATCATCTACGATAGTGTTTAGGATGAAGATATATTGAGCATCTAGGGTAGAGATGGCCGCCATGTCTAAATCGTGCATCTTGTGAGGTAGAGGTGGCGGCGGGGGAAGCTCTTGCAGAGGGTGGGGAGAAGTCTGCTCCAAATCTTCTATGTAGTGTTGCAGATCTTTGACTTTCTCTGAAACAAAAGCAGAGTTGAGATCTTCATTTGTATCTAAACTGACTCTTTCTAATTCTTCCTATTCTAGGGGAAGGGGTGAAGATTTCTACGGGGCGGAGTGTTGTGGTTGTGGTTGGCTCATGCTGGTTCCGAATAAACATTGTTGGAACTCAGCGAAAGCTGCTTCTTTGGCGGTTTCCCCCAGAGATCCCAATGTAGAATAATCAAGAAATTGATCCCCATATGACATGTTAACGTTGTCATTGTGAGTAGGGGATCTGGGATCTTGATCACCTTCTTGGTGATCGTTCAGTTGTTCTGGTGTAGTTCCTCGGCTGGGGCACTCCCCAGCATTGTCTCGGTCATCAGATTTAGCGTCTGAGGAGGTGCTATTATTGGAATCAGCCGAGGAGTCAGAATCCTCATCTTCATCTTCATCATCTTCTTTGTCTGCCACCTTGTGTGTGGTCTTCTTTGGTGGAGGCTTCTTTCACTGTCGGTGGAGTGCTTGTAGTTCGTCGAAAGCCACTTGCACATGCTCATGTGTTTAAAGCAGTGCGTCATGGGTTTCTTTGAGATCTGAATCATGAGCCTCAGGGGAGAGGAGTCGTGCAGAGAGGTCTGTCACTTGATCTCTTAATTGGTTGGTTTCATTGTTGGATGACTCCTCTTGGTGGTTATTGAGTTGTGAGGATGGTGTTGATGTCATCAAAGTGCGTGCTTAAAGCAGTTTGTTGCTGCTTAAGCTCGTACAGGGTGTCTGGCGATGGTTGATTTTGCACAGAAATCTTGTCGACTTGCTTGGCCAGATCGCCTTGTTGGATTTTCACCCCAAGCACCAACTGTGGCAGTTGTTGCAGGCGGTTGTCGATGTGTTTGACTTTCATGGCCGCTGCTTCCTGCTGTTGGTGGATGTTGGAGATGATGCCTGGCAAGGCACAATTTCAGTCGTCAATCTAGGCAACATATGTAGTTAGACCCTGCACACAAGAAAAAATAGATTGTCATATATTAGAAGGGTCGGTGAGGAGGTTTCGGATAGCGTCGACTTGACGTCTGAATTCCTCATCAACATTTGTAAAAGGGACCCCAGATGTAGAAGGGTGGGATGGCTATGGTCTGGGTGGAAAGGTGGCAGTGCCTTGCAAAAGAGACAGTGTGGACGGTCCCGCAAATAGCGTGGTGACTGTAGATGGAGTCACCAGAGGTGTCGGGGTGGTGGAGGATGAAAAAAATGGTGACATACCCGGTGAGAATGGTGGGACTGAGAATGTTGAGGGGAAAAGGGTGGTGATGGGGGCAGAGGAAAATGATATCTTTAAACATCTTAATGATTGGTTTTGAATCGCTGGAAACTGTGGGTATAGCTTCTATCCATTTTGAGACATAATCCACAATGACCAGTATGTAAGAAAATCCATATGAAGAGGGGAAGGGACCCATGTAGTCTATTCCCCAAACATCGAAAAGTTTTATTTCTTGCCACATAGTGAGAGGCATTTCATTCCTTTTAGTTATACCGCTAGAAAGTTGGCATTTATTGCATGTTTTTACAAAATCATGGGAATCTCTTACTATTGTCGGCCAAAAGAAACCCAATTGTAGAACTTTCAGAGCGGTCTTTTTCAAACTCATGTGTCCCCCAGTGGGGCCGTAATGACAATGTTCCAAGACAGGAATAATCTCTTCTTTAGGTAGGCAGCGATGATAAAGTCCATCTGCACATAGAAGAAAGAGATAAGGTTCATCCCAGTAGTATTGTTTAACATCATGGAGGAATTTCTTTTTTCGTGGTGAGTGGTGGAAGGGTGGATGATTCCTGTAGCCAGATAGTTCACTATGTCGGCATACCAGGGGAATACAGTGGTAATTTTCATAAGTTGGTCGTCAGGGAGGGAGTCTCAGATAGGTACTTTATCATCATCCTCGACTTCAATGCGGCTGAGATGATCAATGACGACGTTTTCCACTCTGCTTTTATCTTTGATTTCCAAATCAAATTCCTGAAACATCAACACCCAGTGGATAAGTTTGGGTCTCACATCTTCCTTCTTAATTAGACATCGTATCGCAGAGTGGTCAGTGTAGACTATGACCTTTGATCCGATTCGGTAGGAGCGGAATTTCTCAAACGCATAGATGACAACTAAGAACTCCTTTTATGTAGTGGTGTAGTACTTTTGCACTTCATTAAGCATCTTGGACGCATAGTATATTACATAAGGCTTTTTGTCAATTCTTTTCCCTAACACTGCTCCTATAGCATAGTCTCTAGTGTCACACATTATTTAGAATGTTTGTGACCAGTCAGGTGCTCTCAGAATGGGCACAGAGACTAGAGCATTCTTTAAGGTTGTGAAGCTTTGTAAGCATTCTTGGTCAAAATTGAACTCGATGTCCTTGGTCAATAAGTGGGTCATGGGTTTTGCTACTTTTGAGAAATCTTTAATGAATCTTCGATAAAACCCAGCATGACCCATGAATGCTCATACTCCTTTTACATCTTTTGGTGGCGAAAATTTTGAGATGACATCAATTTTTGCCTTGTCTACCTCAATCCCTTTTTCACTCACTCTATGTCCGAGGATGACACCTTCAGTTACCATAAAGTGGCATTTTTCCCAATTTAGGATAAGGTTTGTTTCCTCGCATCTTTGTAAGACTTGTCCAAGGTTGAGTAGATAGTTGTTAAAAGAAACTCCATAGACTGAAAAGTCATCCATGAATACTTCCATTATGGACTCAGTTATCCCTACAAAAATAGAAGACATGTATCTTTGGAAGGTGGTGGGTGCATTGCATAGCCCGAAGGGCATTCTTCTGAAAGCATAGGTTCCAAAGGGACAAGTAAAAGTTGTTTTTTCTTGGTCTTCTGGGAGTACAGGGATTTGATAGAACCCGGAATAACCATTAAGGTAACAGAAGAACTTTTGATGGGCTAGACGTTCGAGGACTTCGTCAAGAAAAGGTAGAGGGTAGTGATCTTTTCTTGTTTCTTTGTTTAGTTTCCTATAGTCGATACACATTCTACACCCCGTGACAGTCCTTGTGGGCACTAGCTCATTTTTATCATTTAGCACGAAAGTGGTTCCTCCCTTTTTGGGGACCACTTGGACAGGGCTAACCCATTGGGAATATGAAATTGGGTAGATAATACCGGCTTTCAAAAGATTGAGGACCTCGAGGCGAACCACCTCTTTAAGATTGGGGTTCAGCTTTCTCTGGTTCTCTCTTGAAGGTTTGAATTCTTCTACCATTGGCAGTCTATACATGCATAGGGCTGGGTTTATACCTGTCAGGTCAGTTATTTTGTACCCAATGGCTTTCTTATGTTTCTTTTGCTCAACGAGAAGCCTTTCATCCTGGTCTTTCGTCAGAGTGGAACTGATGATTACTGGACATAGTTCTTCTTCATCCAAGAAGACATGCTTAAGTCCCTTTGGTAGGGTTTTCATCTCGGGAGCTTTAGGTGCTTTTGTTGTTTCTAAAATAGAGACAGATTTGAGCCCCTCAAAAGTGGTTTTTGGTGCTTCTTCAGCTTTCTCTAAGTGTTGCAGGCATTGTTCAACCAATTCGTTGGTTGAGAATTCAACTTCTGGGTTTATTAAGACATTCTATAAATCATCAAATGGTTCATATATTTCCAACTGGGACATTTGATGTATTGCATCTAAGAGAAAAACTTCCTCTTGAATGTTGGGGCCTTTCATGTTGTTGAGGACCCGGAACTTAATTGCTTCTTTTCCCAGTCTCAGAATGATCGTGCCAGCTTCGACATCAATGAGTGCCTTGGTTGTCATCTTTGTGGGTAACAAGTATCCAAAAATCACATGACAAAAATTATTGGGTATCGAAGATCCTCCTTGATATCCATAATGACAAAATCACATGGGACATAAGAATCCTTTCCTATCCTGACTGGAATGTCTTCAATAATTCCTAGGGGTGCACTGATAGTGGAATCAGCTAACTGAATTGTCATCGTTGTGGGTAACAAGTCAGTAAAACCCAATCTTTTACACATGGAGTAGGGCATAATAGATATGCTAGCCCCTAAGTCAGCTAATCCCTTTTTGCTCGAACCATTTCCAATACAACATTGAATACTGAAGGAACTAGGGTCCTTTTTCTTTGTCATTTTATTAAGAATGATGTCGGAGGAGGTCTGAGCTAGTTTGACTGTCTCTTGCTCTTCAATAATATATTTCCTTTATAGCAACGTTTTCAGATATTTAACCCAAGCTGGTACTTCAGAGAGGGCATCGAGGAGCGGGATATCGATATAAAGTTTCTCCATTGCCTCCTTGAATTTTTGGAATCTAGTGTCCATTTTAGTCTCTCGCAATCTTCCTGGATATGGTATCCTAGGTTTATATTGCAGAACTTCTGGCTCTTTGGGAGCTTGTTCCTTTTCTTTACCTTTTGCAGTCTCCGCAGATTTCTCAATTCCTAGATTCGGGCTTGCATTTGGAGTAAAAATAAGTGTATCATCATCATCATGAGCGATTCTTGTAGCTTCATTAAAGACATGACCAGATCTTGTAGTGACGGCATTCAATTTCTCTGGTCTATTTTGACCGTGTCTTGGGTTTGACTTTGGTTGACCAGTGAAAGTACCTGTTGGTGGTTTCAACTGGGCAGCAATTTGTGCTAGTTGAGCCTCCACACCCTTCTGTTGAGCTTGCTGATTGGCAAGCATGATTTGTTACGACTATAACATCTACCTAATCATAGTCATCTCGTCTGTTGGCTGGGAAGGAGCATTTTTTGTTGGAACTGAGTGAGTTGTTTCTTCCCTTGAGGTGGTTGTTGTGAAGGTGATGTTAACTGAGGTTGTTGTGATTGTTGCAGCTGAGGATGTAATTGTGGGTGTAGAGGAGGATGGGTATATTGATAGTAGGTAGAGGGATTTCTTGGGTAGTTGGATCTTGGGAAATTATTTCCAAGATTCCCTTGATTTTGGTTATAGTTACATTGAAATCTAGGTGGCAATCTATTGGAAAATCCACCTTGTGTTTGATGTTGCGGGTTAGCAGTCCCCGCAGGATTCCCATATTGAAACCTGGGGTGGTTTCTTGGCTGATTTGGATTATAGTAAGCTTGTCCTGATATGGAATGAATGGAATTGACTTGTTTGAGTATCTGATCTTCAGGATGTTCAATGATCGGTTCGTACTGCTGTTGTGGTGGTTGCATATCCATCATCACATTATAAAGTAAGCCACATGACAGTGTAGGGTGATCAGATGTGTGACAGGCTTTACAAGTCCTTGTGGCATCTTTAACTTGTTGTACTTGGGGGTTTTTCTTCTTATCGTATTCTCCAAATGAAGTTTAAAGTGTTTGTTGTTTGTGAACTATAGTCTTTAAAGCTTCAGCAATAGCTTTCATTTCCATTGATTCCTCAGCCTTATAAACTTTGAGTACTCAATTAGTGGATGATCGTACCCAATTGGATTGGTTCTCAGCTCCAAGTGTAACGATATTCCAAGCATCCTCGTAGTTCTTCCTCATAAAATTTCCTCCAGATGAGGAATCCAGAAATTGCTTGATAGAATCACTCACCCCCTATAGAACGTCTCTATTAATTGATTTTGGGAGATATCGTGATGAGGGCACTTCCTCAGAAGCTCCTTGAATCTTTCGCATGCTTCTACGAGTGTTTCTCCAGGAAGTTGGGAGAAGTGGTTGATCTGACCCCGAATTTTGTAAGGTAGTGAAGGAGGAAAAAAAATTCTAGGAACTTTTCTTCCAAGGGAGCCCAGGTGGTGATGATGGGCTCCCTATCAAGTAAGTTGTACCAACTCAAAGCCCTTCCGGATAGAGTGAAGTGAAAAAGGTGTAGCATTATTGCGTCAAAGGCAACTCTGTCTTGTGGGAAAAGTCGACAAAGTGGCTTGAATCTCTTCAAATGATCCATGTAGTCTTCCCCAGAACCACCGGAGAATGAGATACCCTGTATGATTTGAATCCATTGTGTCCGGATTTCAAAATTAGGTATGTTGATTATTGGTGGCCAGACTGGATGATTGTCTTCATAGTTCATGGGGATGACGTAGTCCCGCAGTTGCTTGTTTCTTAGCTCTAACTGGGCAGCTTCATTAGCCACTTCATTTTCAGCTCGGATGTGGGCCTGCTCTTCAGCTCGGATTTCCGCTTGGACCTGAGCACGGGTGTCATCAATGAGTTGTGCTCTCTGAGCGACTATGGCGGTGTTGACCCTATCCATTACTAGTGCAGCTTGGCATTGATCTTCAGTCATTTGTCTGGCTCTTTGGTGGTTAAGTCTGATGCGGTGGTGGAAACTTCTCTCTACCTTAGATTCGTACTCTAGATCAGGGGAGAATCCGAGATTATGTGATGGTTGCATACACATCTTCTACCTGAGTAGAGGAAGAAACACACTTTTCAGATGATGCGGGAGATGTGATGAAATCAAGAAAATATGGAGTAATGTTCAAAGAAAAAGTGTAAAACCCTAACCAACTAGCAAGATGATATATGAAATTAAAACGTTCTGTTGTCCCCGGAAACGACGCCAATTTTTGATGGAGCTTCCACTTGCGTGGAGTTGCATGCACCACTAAAAATCCCAAAGATAGTAAGTCTTTAGGTTTAGCCTTGCTTATACTAGATTAAAAACTCCACCCATGTATGCTATGATACGTGGAAGTCTTATCATAGTTTAGTTAAGGGTCGAATCCATAGGACAACGGTCTTGTTGAGATCAATAAGATAGAAAACATTAGAATTCCACTATACTTCTTAACAGTCAGTAATTAGATCAAAGAGTTGGTTTGGTTGTTTAAACTAAATGCAAGTAAAGTAAAAGCAAGAAAGTAAAATTAAGGTTGTAGACAATGTTAAGAAACCACTAGGATGTTATCGGCTTTCGCCACCACTACACATAGATCAAAACATGCAACATAGTAACATAACCTGCAATACGAGTCTAAACAGTTAGTGTCTTTGTAGATTTAGTTTCCTTTCAGAGAATTAACTACAAGAAATGTGGGAATGTTACAATGCCATCCATCCCCAAATGAATGGTCACTTTCCTTGCATCATTCCCTTCACAAAGTGTTTTCCTCGACTTATCAAGTTTGTACTTTCATACGTCAACTGATTCCATTTCATATTATGAAAGTACAACGATGGAAGTGAGTTTACTCAACTTCTCGAAAAGCACTCCTAGACACCGAAACAGATGCATGGTGGCTACATGAATCAAGAACCAACACTCAATCGAGATTCAAATCTGATAGTACAAACGTAGACAATTCATACTAAAAGATAAAAGGTAACACAAGTTGGTGATAAAGCAACAAGCATTCATTAAACGATTGATGTTGAACTGAAAAGAAACTATATCTCTACTTCAAACTTATGCTTTACATTGTATGAAATTAAAACATGGGTAGAGGGGATATTTCCCACACCCTAGTGTATAAGACTACTCGCTCATGGCAAGGACAAAGAAGGAAGCGAGAAGAGAGAGTGAGAGAACGTCATCTCTATAAATGAGGGAGGAAGGTCGACCCCTTGGAGAGAGAGAACAACAATCTTCTCACTTCGTAGGTTGCTTGATGATGAATCCTCGTCTTCCGACCTTCTTTGGCGATGAGAGAGAAAGCAGCTTCTGGATGGAGTGTGGATCTCAGACCGACAGCCTAGGGGTGGTGGATGAAGGATGGAACAGCTCTGGAACAACAGAGGCAGCCTTTGGACGTCTGAAAACTTGATACTTTGTGAGGACCCGTGGGGTCTTATTTATAGGCTTTGAGTGAAGTCCAAACGGTTTGGGTGGTTTTGGGCCCAAACGGTCGAGAAGACCATTTGGGTTCTGAGACTGTTTGGACTCTCTCGGTTTTGAAATCGTTTGGACTCTCCCAGTTTGGAAACTGTTTGAGTCCTTGCGGTCTTGAAATTGTTTGCCTTTATTCGGTCTTGGGACCGTGTAACTTTATGCGATCTTGGGACCGGTTGATCTCCATTTGTTCTTGGGACAGTTTGGTGTCCATTCGGTCTTGGGACCGTTTTGTGTCCATTCCGTCTTGGGACCGTTTGGTGTCCATTCGGTCTTGGGACTGTTTGGGGCTTATGTAGTTGTTTTTGTACTTTTCTGTAAGAAATAAAAGGGGAACTGTTAGGCTAATGACATACTTCCAAGAGAGTGGAAAATTATAGATTATGTCAAATTTATTTAAGAAAGAGTATGGAACACTAAGAAAAACTAATAATATAACATCGCAAAATGGGAGGTTATCAAGTAGAATAGAATAGAATCATAATATCAGTTCTTTGGTTCTTAAATATTAGTGATAACTTGTAAGATATATTACACATGTGTCATGGATAATAAATATCAAATAATGACAAAAAATTATTAGAATTCATGAATTACTCTAAAATATGTCTCATAATCCATTTTATGTCAGAGATCATAATTCTAGTACATGAAATCAGGTAATTTTCTTAATGTGGCTAATTAGGGCTAATAACACACCAATGTGCAAGAATTACAAAAGTGCTCAAGAAATCTTGCAAATTACAGTGTAAACTCATATCAGGAACCTTATATATATATTTTTATAAGCTCATGATGATACACATAATTCATGTTTTTCCAATAATGAATCGTACTATATGGTTTGAAAATCCTAATTCATAAAATGAATATATCCTAGGGTTAACATGTTCACATAATAATGTGAGACTTGATTATTGGATAATGAGACATAATAAAAAAAATTACACCTAATAAAATAATTCAAAGATAGGAATGCAAGTAACGAAGGAAATGCCCTAACAAGCTATGTCAAACCCAAGAATGGACATAATTAGGGTTTAGACGAGATATAAAGAAATGGGGAATCTAATGTATGGTATGTATGATCTTGTCTTATTCAGGGTTTGACCAAGGATGTAGTTGACTCATGGTTGTGGTATAGGTTATCTTGATCAAGGTACGCCTTACCTCTTACTACTCCTATTATGCAAAAAAATTAGAAAATTGGGTAAATATATTTCCAAACCCATAAGTGGAGAAAAATACAAGTCACACCCTTACATGTAACTTACACCAAATTGAAACTCTTTGGAGCCAAAGAGACTCCGAGTTACATAAGGTCCCAATTCCTACTTGAAATTGTAGAAACACCTACTAATCTTTTCTTATATATCTTATATCTCATTTTGATTTTCGAGTTACATAAGGTCCCAATTTCTTGAATAGTAGGAGCTCATATCTTCCTACACCACCATGTAGTCGGCTATTCCTTTATGTCCAAACTATATGGACTACAGCTATGATTTCCCATAGATCTAGGGTACTACCCCAATTGTTCATAGTTTCAAGGCTTTCTTGTAATCTAAATAATCTCCTTACTCCCGTATTTAGTTTCACGTGACTCCATAGATATCACCAAGTTTTACAGTCCCCAAATAGATGGGTATATGTTTCATCGCCTGCATGGCACATGATACAAGTGGTGTTTATGTTTATGTTCCATTTCATGATCTTCATTTTCGTAGTCAGTAAACTATTCAAAGCTCAGAAAGAGGTCAAGCTCCACCTAGGATAATGCATAGGGACCCCAATTTTGTGTAGATTGATCTGCTCTCTTGCTTTTGTCTGCAGGTGTCCCAGATGCTCAGATCATCTTTGAAATTTGGCCACATGATTACCATTCTCCTCCATATATTCGAATACCCCCATGTATGCATCACCTTGGCTGATAGATCATCTCCATACCTATGTTTCATTCAAATACTCCATGTTGAGCCCCCTTCCCTGAATCTTTTATTCCTCCTCAACGTGTGGAAGTCAACGATGTCAGTGAGACTTTTCATCCCCAGACCTCCTTCATTGTGCGGGTAAGCAATCTTACTCCAGCTTGTAGTATGGACTACACTTCCCCACAGAAAATCTGCTAGAAGAATTTCCATTCTATTTGGAACTGACTACGACATCTCTCCTTGGTTTAACTAGTAGTTGATAAGCCCCATTGCACAGTATTTGATCAGAATTATTCTTCCTACCATTGCAATATGGCTACTAGGCCATTTGTTGATCATGTCCTTCAGTTGATCAAGACACTCATGAAAGTGTTTTCTCCTTATGTTCCCCCCTGCCATAGAAAATCCTAGGGATTTTGTAGGCCACTCTCCTCTCTGAATTCCCATGCACTCCACCAAATTTTTTTTATTTTTCAAAGCACGGGATAGAAATATGTGAGTCTTATTTTCATTACATTTCATTCTCAGATACCTTCCAAACATTTGTAACAAGTTCCTGAGAGACATGAGGCTTAGTTCCCTACCTTCAGTGAAGATAAGGATATCATCAGCAAATAGTAGATGGTTCAGTAATTTAGTTCTTCTCATAGTATAAGATCTAATCAATCTACTAGCATGAGCTTCCTCCAGTCTTCTACTAAATCCTTCCATAGAAATAGTGAATAAGAGTGGAGAGTTGGTCACCTTGTCAAAGGCCACTCTTACTTTTGAAGAAACCTACTGGACTTCCATTCAGCAGCAAGGAGAAAGAAGTTGTTGATACACACTATTCGATGAGACGTATGCAATCTTCAGAGAAACCCATACCTCTCATACAACTCCATAGTTAAGTCCATCTAACTGAGTTGTATGCTTTTGTGATATCTAACTTGATGCAAGTTGTGGGATTACTTCTCTACAAGTTTAAATTTAATGTGAACTCAGTTGCAAGCAATGAGCAATCTTCAATCCTCCTCCCTTTCACAAATGCTCCTTGATTGTGGGATATTAATTTAGGTAATATCACCACCAACCTCATTGTGATAATCTTAGTGATCGTCTTATACAGAATAGAGCAGCATGATATCGTTCTAAAATCACACGGTGATGAAATGATTCCCTTCTTAGGAATCAATGCCAAAAAAGGATGATTGGCCTGCTGTAACATATTCCCTCCTTCAAAGAACCATTGTACTACATTAGAAAAATCATTCTTTACAACTAACTAGTTCTCTCTATATAAGAATCCATTGAATCCGTCCAGGCCCATGCTCTTGCTAGGTTTGATGCTCCATACTGCCTTCTTAATTTCTTCTTCTTCAGGAACTTTTATCAAGTTATCATTCTCTTCCTGATTAACATGTGCTAACCGCTTGCATTCTGGACTTACTTCCTCATTTTACTCATGGTTGTATAAGTTCTCAAAATAGTTAAGTGCATTAGTGGCGATTTTTTCTTCATCTTCAATGCAAATTCCATGTTGATCAGAAAGCTTAGTGATATAGTTCACAACATTCCTCCTTTTGATTGTTGTGTGGTACATATTGGTGTTCCTATCTCCATTTTTAATCTAATCCATGTGAATCCTTTTCCAGTAGTAGGTCTCCTCGACCTTCCCAAGAACTTCCAACTTGTCTAGAGTAGTTTTTTCAACCTCGATTAGTTCCTTGTCCAAAGGTGATACACGCAAGACCTTTGCATTATCATATCACTCCATCCTTTGTTTGGATATCAGAATTTTCAAATTGACACAATTTCTAGACCATCTCTTTAGCTCCATCTTTACTTCATTCAATTTCTAATAGAATTGGAACATAGGATTTCCTTTGAATTCAGTTTGCCAAGCCTTGTTGATGATCTCCTAGCATCCCGGCCAATCCATCCAGAAGTTACGGAAATGAAAAGGCTTCTTCTTCTCAGGTTTCTCCTTCAAATTGACTTTAATGGCAGAATGGTCATAATAATCACAAGTAATGAGTTTTGATTTTGTACCTGGGAATCGACTAATCCATTTGTCTTTAGCAAGTGCCCTATCCAATTTGCAAGCAATCCTTTTTCCCATTCCTAGCTTGTTGTGCCAACCAAGTATTTCCTTCCTCACCATAGAACGTTCAGTTCGTGCTATCAATCGCAATGTTGAAGGAACTCAGTACAAATATTGGTACTTCTCTCCCTCCAGCCTTTTCCTCCCTCTTTCTTATTTTATTGAAATCTCCTATAACAAGCCATGGGTCACTTATAGCTCTTCTCTCCAGTTCCTCCCATAACCCCACTCTCTAAGTAAAGCTATTTCTTGCATAAACACTAGTAATAAATCTATTTCTTGCATAAACACTAGTAATACTAATGGTGAGACCTCCTTTATTCAATATGGTTGTACTATATGTGTACAAAATACTGCACATGTGGTATTGGATGACATGATTGCTCCTATATGATATCTTTCTTGATTTTTCCATACTTGTAGTTATGAAACATGAAACATAATATATATGATTCATTATATCATAGCACTATATCTCTTTTGTAAGAATAATGTTTGTGAGTGATCTATCTCTTTGGTAAGAAGATTATAAGGCCTTAATGCATTCATCCCTTTAGTAGGAAAATACATGGATGACATAATGGATAATGTGACTAAAATGTGTATTTCTCTTTTACTAATAAACATCCTTGTTCGAGTATGCTTTTGTTACCTTATACTACTTCCAAGTGCAAGTTTAATCTTATTTTCAAGTATTAATAATGAGAGATATATAAAAAGACATGTAGGCGTACTCAGTACAATATTTTTGAATATTGTGTTGACGTGTATGCCATGTAATCTCTATTTTAGGTGTTTGGCTATATGCTCTTGAAGACTTGGATAGTTGAGAGTTGTGCGGTGAGCTGATCCACATGTAGACCTTTTGTCTTAAGATCCTATTTATAATGTACTATGTGCAAACGTAACATTTTATTGTTCAATGTGTAACATCAATTTGTAATGATAATTCATTTTGTAATTATATGTTGAATGGTCAGCTTGTGTTGTCATGGTGGTTGTTTATAATTCATGCACATGTGGTATTGTTGTTTCCTTTCTACTTCCTCTTCTTTTCTCTTCTTAGTCTAGAGTGTAGGGTTTGAATTGGGATTCTCAGTGAGGTGAGGGTTTCAATTTGGATGCCATACAATGGGTTAAGGCATTGAAAATTCAGGGACGTCACAAATATCGAGTTTTTTTTGCTCAATTTCTTCAATCAATGCATGTTTACATCTCCAAGACATCTATGTGAAAGAGATACCTTGACTTATTCAACAATTAAACATTTAACAATAATATTTTTCATATATAAAAGAGCAATAGTGTACAGGTGATGAAATTGATTTTTCCACATTGATGATCAATATTAAAAGTATGCCCCTCTATTATACAATGCTTGTCAATTGACTCCACTTCATCACCCTCATGGTAATTGATGATTTCAGGGACCAAAATTGCAAATATGATCCCTAATATCATAATGTATACCTTGTGACATCAAGACCTAGCTCAATTAATGTTGTTGCTCAATTGATTTTATTCGTGCATCGAACTATATTATATGAACTTCAAACTTTTTATATATGTATGAGTTATTTGAAGAATTGTTTGATGTGGCAATTGAGAGATATTAATTATAAAAGAAAATACCCTCATAATACCCTAAAATCAAATTTTTCCAACTTATTTGAAACCTGGATCTGGACCTAGATACGAGACATGCTTTTTGGGTCATCTCCCTCACCCGCTTACCATAGAATCGATAAGCGCATAGTGGTGCGGGATTGTGTGTCCCCTACTTTCCCTCCTCTTTGATCCTTTCTTCGCTAAACAAGTTGTGACATATCTAAACTAATATCCTCTAGGAAACGATCTCTAATAACACGCATCTCTCTCTATTTTGAAAACCCCAAAGGATGGAAGATTGGGCTCCGAGGAGGAGCATGCATAGCTATCCCAAGACCATGGGGCTACTACTTAATGCCCCACGTAGCTGCCATATCTTCTTTTTAACTGAAAAGATCCCTCAATTTCTCACCACCGGTCCCTGACTCCTCTAGGAAGCTCCACCTTTGAGCATCTAAAATAGAGTGTTGTTCCCCTCTAGTGATCATCCCCTACCAATTGCCCATTTATATAGCTTGTAGGGATCACGGTTGAGCCTCCCCAACCCTCGTGTGCAGGTGCAAAGGGTTGAGGAGCTATACCCACAAATCTCCCTTTAATATCAAACAAACCTCGTAGGAGAATATGATGTGTGTTGTTGTACATGTAACATTCAGTAGGAAAAGCTCTTGTGTTTAACCTTCTAATCAGGTTGTTAAGTAGATGCAAACACCAAGTCAACTTAGTATCAATAAGTATTGATCAAGGGGATGGAAGAAAGAAGATGGCTGAGAAACAAATATGAATTGCAAGAACAAGAAATAAAATTTCAATTTTAGAGTTTGATTAAGAACTAATAAAAAAATTGTTTAAATTAAACATAACTAGTTAAGATGGGGAAAAACTGGGGGTCGGAAGGATCATCAACCAAAACCACATCTCTATTCAACAAAACAACTCTTAAACTCCAATGATCCGGTTAGGACATTGTGGTTGCATGCCCTTACTAACAAACTCATAAGGGTCAGACTTCACACAAACTCGTTGGTCCTAGCATTTATAAATCCTCTCCCAACCGTCCAACACACTACTGTCCAAGGTCATATCAAGAAATGTGTGATTTCAAACCGACATTCAAAGCCACAGATCAAGTGGTTGTGTCACCATGGGTTTAACAAAAATAAAATAGAAGGACAAAAATATGATAATCGCAATAAAGGGATTAAGATTTCATTCTTAAGAGGGATCAACAGTCATATCACCTCATAAGAATATATCAGATTTTCTAGCAATCAAGAAGAAATAGAGAGAAAACATCCTTTCAATGAAGCAAAAGAAATAACTATATTGAATAAAAATATGTTGTGGGGCTACACATCATGCCCCAAAAGAATCTACTCAGACATAATAAATTACATAGAATGCACACTAAAATGAGATCTAACATAATACAAGATGTGGTCCACAACAAAAAAATAGATTGTTTTTTCTTTGGAGTCCCTCCTCCTTTTATAAGAGATGGAGATGTGAAAATCCTAGATACAAAAGTCTATAGAAGACTCCTAGCTGGAAGATAATTGATTCAACTTTGTTGTGCATCAGCCAACAACATTTAATCACTTTCTTCAACCCCAAGTCACATTCAAAACTTGATCACGTAGATGATTTTTGACATTGGACCAAGCCTTTATTTAAATTATTTACCTCATATAACATTATATGAGATTGGCCAACTTTCCTATTCAAAGGAGAGAACTTTTATAATATGAATTATTTGCCCATAAAATGTAGGATATATTGAGTTGTCATTTTTAATATTTGACCATGTGACTCCTTAATGTAGATTTCTACAATAGAGATATTGAGAAAATTTATATCCCATACAAGACAAAAAAGTGGTCCAAATTATTAAATTTATTTTAGGAAATTAAATTTCCTTTTAACAAATACTTGTACACTCAATTTTGAGTTTGCACGCTAAAGTTATGTCACTTTTGGGTCCAGTATAAATGAATTTCGGGCACTACGAGAATTGTGTTAAACATCTTCCAAGAGACATTAATCATTAGAGTGATTAGGTCATTTTTCTAAAAAAAAACCAGCACATATAATTAAAATTCAATTAAAAAGAGAAGATAAACTACAAAAATTAATTCTAAAATGAAGAAAATCATCTACAAAACAATCCTAAAGAAGTATCTAAAAGATGTAAATAAAATGGATAAATGCACATTTATTAGAACATCTCCAGGAGTCGTGGGAAGGAGCTACAGGCTGCAAACAACTCCACGACAAGCTGTGAATCCCCTGAGACTCCCATATCCTTTGAATGTAGTGGTATTTCTTGATCCCACTTTCATCTTTTGACCTACATGTTTCATTGTTCCCTTTGTGTTTCTTATTGCCTCTTTTGCTAGCAATGGCCCGTTGCCTTCATGATGCCAAGGCGAAGCCAGTCATAGGCTCAATTTTAATTGTGGTGCATTGTACTTTCTACATCCTCCTTTCCTTTGCCTAGTTTCCTTCTCACAACATCCATGACGTGAGCCAATGATTTTGGTCGAAAAACCAAGGGTCACATATTACTAATATGCCCAACTATTGTCATGTAGTCGATTTCATGATCATGGACATATACATCCTTTTAACCTATCGTTGATCCCTACTTGTGTCGAACCTGACTCACGGATTAGGAAGTTTCTTCTTTTCATTTTATTTATCTAGCCTTATACTGATTGGTCCATCAAATTATATGCACTAAACTAGCTCGATTATTAGAAAAATGCCCACAAAATGTCGTTGTTATCAAAAAAATATCTAGAATAATATGGATCCAACATTTTACTAGCTATAGTAAGGTTTTATGATGATAACTACCTCTCTCTTTCTCCTTAATTAGGTTTATCTTCTAATATTTCAAACCCTAATCTTTTTAAAAACCCTTATTTACATTAATACATGATCAAATGTCGACCATGTTGTACTTTCATGTTCTATTTATGACTTGATCACATAATTTGAAATTACTAAATCAGCCTCTTGATGTGATTGTAAATGAAAATGACTAAATGATTTATTATCGTCAATCATTGATATTTTGCACATCAAACAGACCTAATTTGAAATATTAGAACTTTGTCTCAATCTTTTGATTCTAGTTTAGTACCTTTAATAACTAAAGGGAAAAAATGATATGAGTATAATAATTATACTTGAGTGAATGACCTAGTAGATCATTTAGAACAATGAACCATATATATTGATTGTTACTTGTTTGTTCGCATTATGTATCAAGATTGAAGGCTTGTTAAATTTGTGAATGGGATATTGATAATACTCTAGACTCCAAAAGTGGTACACTTTTATATATTTATTCCTCCTTGAATAGAAAAGTAGTGTGTCATCAGAATCCATCAATATAAGGAAATTATATTATTCCCTCACTGCCAAAGCTAGTGTGTGGAACAATTCCTTATATGATCACAACTTTACCACTTGGGAGGAACTACAAAAAAGATCCTAGAGAAGTTTTTTCACCCCTACTCACATAAGAAATACAAGGAAAATCACCCAGTTCAAGTAACACCCAAGAAAAACTCTCTTTGAAGATTGGAAATGATTCAACGAGTTACTATGCAAATGCCCTCGTCACAACATTCCCTATTCACAACTAATCAAGGAATTCTATAAGGGGGTGGATGATGACATTAAATTGTTCCTTGATGTCACTTCCATTAAAGACTTCATGCAGTAGAGATTCAATTAAGCATGAAAGTGTGTAAATAGGGGAGTTGAGAACCAAACTAATTGAGGTTCATCATAAAGGGAGGTGTTCTCAAGGTGGACATGTTATAAAAAAAATATGAGCTGAAGACTCTCGTTGAACACTTCAAAGATTTTTTTCAAAGAAGATAACATTGAGTCATCCCTGTATAGGATTGGGTGTAGGTCTTATTTCCTTTAAAGCTATGTTAGCTCCAGATGTATTCCATGTATGTAGTGCAGAAGGCCACCCTAGTATACAATGCAACCATCTCTACAAAGCTATTTTATAAATGCACCAACCTTATTTCCATAGTATCACATTCATTGAATAAGTCAATGTTATCAACTCCATTATTGGACAGGGGTACTATAACCCCAATAGGCCAAGAAATCATCCAATATTCCAATGTGGAATACTAGAAGGAGAAGTAGATGCTCACCAACTCAAGAAGGACCACAATCAGAACCAAGTTGAGAGTCCGCCTAATTTTCAACAAAATGAAAACCACCTCCAAAATAACTTCAATCGTATACAATATCGCAATAACTTCCCTAAAGGAAACATAATAGTCTATAACAACAAGTTTACAATAGATAGACAACTTCTCATCAGAAAAGGCAATGAATAAAACATCCCATCTATAATGATAAAGGTCACCTAGAAGCCATTGAGAAGACTAGCAAGTTTGTAGGCATACAATAAGTCCATGAAGTCTCAACTCACATAGATTAATGTCTCCATTAACACTCTAGAGGGCTCATTTGTCACTCGACTTGAGGAAAATCCTAAGCATCTGGAGGAAAATTTGAAGGCTAAAAACCACACGATTTTGGTTTGTTCTACCATTACCTTGAACCCAAGTCACCAACAATAAGATTTCTCTTGAAGATAAAGAAAAATATGATGACGAAGTCAACCATGTTTCTACACCTAAAGAACCAATGAAGCAGTTCCAAAGCAAGGTGACACATTCATTCTAGATGTAGGTAGTAAAATTAATCATGCAAAGGCACCAAAACCTACACCAACCGCTCATGATAACCCAATGGTGCATGTCTACATATCATATGTTAACTACCAGATTTGTCTAGTCAAACATGACTAAAATCAAGATTCATGGAATTTAAGGAAGTCACAAAAAAGTTGAATGTCAACATTTCGTTCCTTGATTCTAAGGATGAAATTTCCTATTGAATCATGTTCTTTAAGGTTCTACTGAATAGAAATTTCACAACATAAGAGTATGAGACTATAAAACTAGCAAAGATAGTGTCATATATCACCCAGAGCAATATACTCCAGAAACACAAGGAACCACGATCTTTCAACATCTTTTTTTTATTAGGGACTCTACATGCCAAAACTCCTAGCAGATATTGGGGAAAGAATCTCTATCATGTCCTATAGCTTGTGCAAAAAACTAGGCTTCACCTCTAACATCATCCCCACTAGTATAGAGATCCAACTTGATGAGTCTTCAATGACAAACCCTATAGGGTTCAGGGAAAACATCCTGATGAAAATAGGTCCCCAATCTTATTGCCTTGTGTTTTTTCATCATGGACATCAAGGAGCATCTTTGAAATTCTCTCATCATTGGGCACTCATTCATTGCAATGACTAGTCCTTGATCAACGTTAAAGACATGATCCTAACCTTAAGACTTGAAATCGGCACTCTTGACTTCAAGATCTTTGAGAGTCTCAAAAGGCCCTCTTATCAAGAATAATGCTTTAACCTTGCTACTTAGACAAGATGGACAGATGTGGTTGGAAAAATCAACCTCTAAAGTGCCTCTTGATACATCACACATAAACCCTAATGATCATGACATGAATGATGAACAATTGGAGCAATTTATTCTCCACTTAGACTGTGTCGAGGATGACCCTGAGGCTGAGTTTGAAAAATCAAGTCTATTTTTTGGTTGAAGAAGAAGTCAAGGAGCATCAGCACCATGTACGAAGACTCTACATGAGGGGATAAAATATTTCTTCCTAGATGAGAAAGAGGTCTCTCCATTAATCATCAATGCACATATCACTATTGAGCAAGAAGGTATGTAGTTTAGTGAACTAAAAAAGATGCATAAGGCATTAGGATATAAAATTACTGACCTAGATGGAGTTAGCCAAGCCCTCTACATGCATAGAATCAATATGATTGACAACTATAGGACCTGCATACATCCTTAACTTAAGATGAATCTGATTTTTAAGGAGGTCATGTGCAAAAAGGTGATAAATCTACTTCTTCGTAGGATCATGTATGCAAACTCTAATTCACTATCGGTGAATCATGTGCAAGTAGTGTATAAGGCAGGAGGCAATACAAATTTTCTAAATGAGAAGAATGAGTTGATCCCTACCCACATTGTAGTTTGGAGGTATATGTGCATGGGCTATGGCAAGCTCAATAATGCTACTAGGAAGGGCCATTTCTCACTCCCATTTCTTGATTTAAACCTAATGACACTTGCACATCAGAAGTTCTTTAGTTACCTAGATGGATACACTGCCCTCTATCAGATAACTATTCCCCCGAGTTATAAAAAAAATACTACCTTCAAGTTCCCCTTTGGCACATATGTCTTTTCATGGATTCCCTTCGATTATGCAATGCACTTAGCACATTCTGGCCTTGCTTGTCTGCTATATTTTCTGGTCTTACAAAGACGATCATAGAAAGCTTTATGGATGACTTATAAGTGTATGGATATTAATTTGACATGTGACTTTACCATCTTTCCTTGGTATTGGAATGTTGTTAAGAAGAACAATTGATACTTAACTAGAAAAATGCCACTTCATGGTGTAAGAGGGCATTTCCCTAGGACAACAAGTTAGCTCCATAGGCATATAGGTTAATAAGGCAAAAATCAAAGTGATTGCCAAGCTATCTCCTCCAACCATTGTCAAATAAGTATGGGCATTCCTAGGACATGTTGGATCCTATAGGAGATTCACTTGTGACTTCTATAAGATTACTAATCCCCTTACAAACCTTCATTAAAAGGATGTAGACTTCAACTTTGGTTGTGTTTTCATAAATAGCTTCACCGCCCTTAAAGAAGTTCTCATGTATAACCCCATACTTCATGCCCCTCATTGGTCTATTCTTGTTAAGATCTTGTATGATTCCATTGATTACGTCATAAGGATAATTATGGGGCAACATGTTGACAAGAAACAATGTCATCTACTATTCCAACAAGATACTAGACAATGCAATGAAAAATTGTGAAACCACCAAAAATGATATTTTTTCCATTGTATACACCTTTACAAATTTTGCTCCTATCGAATAGTTTTACAAGTGATTGTATGAATTGTCATGTTGCTATCAATTATTTAATGATTAAGAAGGAAATAATATGTAGACTGATCAAATGGATCTTGTTGCTGCAAGAATTTGATCTAGATATAAAGGATAAGAAGGGAACTGAACTTGGTTATCTCAGTGGATTGCACATTCAAGCCAGTGAGATGGTCCCTATTAATGACTCTTTACATGATGAACTATTATTGAAAGTACCCACATTCACCCTATGGTATGATAATTTTTCAAATTATTTATACGTTGTAGTGCTTAATCCATATTCCATAAGGAGTGAATAGAAGATGTTTATGTTTGACATCCACCATTAATGTTAGTATGATCCTTGTATATTTAGGTTATGTTTAGACAACCACTAGCGTCAGTGCACATTTGAATAAGAATCTCCTCTTATTCTGGAACAATGTCATTTTGGCCCAATGGGGGTGAGGTGTACACATGAGATCTAAAAATACTACATTCAAGGTCCTTATGTATCACTTATTGTACCTTCAAAGGTTCTGATAGCTTTGTCAAGTCATGTGAGTAAGGCCAAAAGCCTGACAATGTTTTTAATAGGGGTGAGATCCCCTCAATCACTGGAAAGAACTGGAAACCTTTGACATTTGGGGTGTGGACTACATGCGTACATTACCCTCCTCTATGGATTCTCCTACGTCCTTGTATTTATTGATTATTTTACAAAATGGGTCAAATCCATCCCTTTTGTTTCTAGAAAATCCAAATCACTCATCAAACTATTCAAAGATATTATATTCCTGCACTTTGGAGTCTACCACATTCTCATTTCTTATGAAGGATCTCAGTTCCTTGAGCAAAGCTTTGAAGTGCTCCTTTGCATATATTGAGTCTCCACCAAGTATCTATTTCATATCATCCTCAGACAAGTGGTCAAGTGGAGGTTTCCAATCATCAAATCAAGGTTATTATGGTGAAGACAGTTGGAATATCAAACAAGGATTTGGATCACAAACTTAATGAAACACTATGGGCCTGCAACACTTCTTACAAGGCCTTACTAGGAACTACACTCTTTAGACAAATTTATTTGAGTCTTGTCATTTACCACTAGATCTTGAACGCAAGGTTCAACATGCCATAAAACAACTCAAATTTGACCTCTGTGTAGAAAAAAACATTCTTCAGGTATAAGAACTAGAAGAAATAAAATTACAACATATGAGAATGTACACATGCAGATGTAGCATGATGGTCATATGAAGAGGAAAAATTTTAGTTTAGAGAACAATTATTACTTAAAAACTCTAATCTTAATCTCCTCCCTGAAAAGTTCAAGACCCAATTGAGGTCCCCTCGTCATAAAGCACATCTTCCCTTATGGAGATTTTTTGGTTTGGAGTGAGAAGATTGGTGAATTCAAAGTGAACGGATAGCATCTTAGATGATACTTCATAATGAATGATATGTAGGACAACCAACACCTCTTGCTCCTTCCCTCAACATATCATGATTAAGCTTTAGGCATCCATGGGTCAACATTAAACAAAGGAACTTCTTGGGAGGTAACTCAAGTGTTAATTTCATTTCCATTTACTTTCTCATTTTATTTTGTATTTACATCAATTAATTAGTGCATCTAACTTAAATATTATTGTATGTAATAATTTTGATTGTAGGTGAATGTCATTTGATGAATGGAGAGAAACCAGGACTCATGCTCCAAAAAACATAGTTATTCACTCCCATCGTGGATTTAGTGTTTCCTCAAGGATTAGAAATTATCTAAGTTTGGGGTGGAGTGTCAGTTTTACACATTCTACTCTCTATCCACAACAATTTGTTTGCAACTTATGATCTCACCATTCCATTTTTCCTTGTATTTAGCATAAAATTTATCAATTTGTTTTTCTTTTCTAAAGTAACCAAAGCTATTATCTAGCCAACTGAGAGCCAAAATTTTCATCTATATCTTTTCATGTTATCATAACTCAACTCCACTTACTCAAAGAAACACCTCACAATGATCAAACTTAAACAAAACAATGGCTAGATCTCACCCGATGAGGTCTAGGAACCTAAACATCATGTTTCCTTGGAAAAGGTGGCATGTAAGTGAGGAACTAATAGAGATCAAACACATTGTTCTTCTAATTGACTGGCAAAGAAAACATGAAATTATCACTTTCCCCACTTATCATGTCATTATTAGAGTTTATTGGGACTAGGAGAACAAACTGGTGAACTAAATTGTATATCAAGTTGCACGATGATATGACTCCACTTCAACACTTCTTCTTTCATGTTCTTACCTTCCATTCATTATATTAAAATAAAAAGGAATAAAAAGTGCTAAACCCCAAGTTTTGGGTGGCGCACCCCCCCCTTACGGTATCCACTTCTTCATACCCCTCTACGTGTAATAGGGGAAAGCCAACAAAAGCAAATATGCCAATATGCACAAAAGAAAGAAAAAAACACGATGATATATACATTTGCACAAGTAAATGCAATATTAAATGAAATACAGGATAGACTCACATATTCCTTATACACTCTCCTTCTCTCAATTTTCTATCTAGGGACACAATAAATGTATCATATTGTTATCCTTTTCATGTACCCTATTGGATTTTCTAACTTTCATGAAAACCCTTAGATGTATGTGGGTGTTTGGAATTGTGGTGAGGAAGTATTTTGGGAAGCAAAATTTTAAACCAAGACATGGATGTATGTGATATCAATAAGTTGGGTAGCTTGGCCATATCAGGTGGTAGAGAAATGAGCATGAAGTGAAGATGAGCATGGTTGAAAGTATTCATTTGTCTACTATTTCACATTTTTTGTTATTCTAGGAAAAATTGTGTAATTTGAGGTTATTTTATGAATGTTTATTCATCTTAATTTTAGTTACATTTTCAACTTAGTTTCACATTTAAGCCCCTCATTTTATTTGAGAACTAGCATACATTTAGGTTTTCTTGAATTTATGATAATTTGTATGATTTTTATCCATATCCCAGATATTGTGGTAGGTTTGAACTTCATTTTATGTGCACAAATGTAGGATATGGTGTTGGTATAAATGCCCATAGAGCCATCCCAAGCGATTGCATGGAGTTCGATATTAATTAATCAATTAATGTGATTATTTGATTAATTAATGAATTTCAAAATATTCTATTTAATCTATGAGTTTTTTAATTAACACAGTGTTTCTGTTTACCAATGGGTTTAGGAAACCCTACTTCCCTTCATCTCCAATTAAAAGGAGCTTGACGACCGATATCTATATAAGATATTGAGAGAGACTTTTCATTTTATGCTCACGTACGTAAACCCTAGTCGTCACCGTCCTCAGGAGAGAAAGGAGAGCACCGCGATGCTAGCACCAACTGCACAGAGATGACTCCTTCCCGCCGGCTTAAGAAGCATGATGTGGAGTTCTAGTCCATCCGCATGGATGAAGTAGAGACGCAAATGATGAGATGCCTACGTTCAGAGGACATCTACGACCATCTGTATGCGCTACGAGCGGTGTACATCATTGCACGAAAGGAGCACTACCGGATATTCCTACGATGCACTTAATGAATGGGAGAGAAGTTATGTCCATGTAAGCCAACATCGTTGCACACCATCGTGCAGCGGGACATCGTCGGACTTGCTCTGCGATAAGGTATATCCTGCAAACACTCTTTCAGAATACAATGTTGTCGATGAGATCCTATTTTGGGTTGCGTGGAATTTTGGTTGCTTTCACACTCATGTTTTCTCCATAAAACCCAACAGATGGTGGTCAAGGTTGAAGAAATTTTTGATAAATGGACCATATTTTCATTGATTCATCCCTTCATCGGCTGACATTTTCATCGGTTTGAAATCCATTGACCCAGTACCTGTACCACACTCCAACAACCGCTTGATTTGTGTCTACTTCTAACATAGATTTACCATTGGTTAACCTCTGATGAATAACATGTCCCACACTCTGATGACCAGCCAAGTTGGTGCATCGATGGTCACCACACTCTGGCCTCTGATGAAAGTCTAGGTGTAGACCGATGCCTGACACAAAATAGAGCATCGATGTCCAACTCCAAAAAAAATCCTACCTGATCTCTGATGCCCAACTTTCCATCATACACTAATGGTTGGACATACTCCTACCCTCTGACGAAAATCATGTACCCACCCTCTGATGGTTGTCCTACGTCATGCATCGATGCCAGTCCTACTCTTTTCCCTCTAATGGTTGGACATGACCGGACAATTGATTGAGTTACTGCCTCTCCAAATTGATAAGAGGACAGACTAGGTCCTTTGATGCACGACCAACACTCATCCTCCAATCAAGACCCTATGTTTGCCCACCAATTGATCTCCTAGATTTATGTCTTCCTAAAAGACTCTTAGTCTGTTCTCCTCTATTGCCACTTCACATCCATGGTGGATAATAATTAAGTACAGGGTGGTTGGGGAGGGTTTAAACCCTTGCCTCCACCTTTAAATATAGATTCATAGAATATAAGTAAAGGATCCACGATTGATGCTACCAAACTTCCAGTTTCATTCCTAAGAATTCACCTTCATTTTCCATCAAGGAGTCTCATTGATGGATGAATGTCAACCAAAGAAGCCTCTACCTTCACTTACACAAGGGATCCAAGGTATGAACCTCGAGAGTGGTTTGTCCCATGACACCTATCTTCATCATTTGATGACCTCCATCATCAATGACCTAATTCTCTTTGCTCACAATGACAAGATCCAACCTTGGTGAAAGAAGACAACGCTCCTAAGGCCTCATCTGACAGGTGTTAGAGGAGAAATTGTTTTGATGTATCGACCACCATCATCCTCAATATTGAAGACAAGCATCGAAATACCACAATTGTCCCCTCATTTTCTACTCATACTATGTCTTCCTTACTTTCTTCCACTGATAGTCTTGTTACTACTGTTGGGAAATATGGGCCCAGAGTATAGCAATGGAAACAAAAAATGTATCTGTCTGTATTCCCATAACAATAAGATCACGTCAACTACTATGAAATAGGAAGGATGGTTTAAGTGAGTTATACCTCATCCTGGAGCAAGTCCAGACAAAACTCACTTCTTTGCAACTACTGACAAGTTGCTCTTAGACAGTGGTTGTACAACTCTTGGTCTTCACCATGCACAACTGTTTGTGCAACCTCTCTAATGGCTATAGTAGTCTTGCCATGGACTGTAGGTTGACGTTTCTCTCTAAGTAGTAGCCAAAGGACTCCTGGCTCAAGAGTAATCCACATAGACCAATGAGAACTCCTATCGTTCACCAAAAATAGACAGGAAGAAGTTATCCCACCCGTTGGTGTACTAGTTACCAACTTGCTCTCCCACAATGAAAACTATAAGTTGTTCTATCCCTTTGGTTATCCCTTCCCTATCAGGTAGGACTTGCCTAGGCTCTCTTGGTTACCACAACCACATAGGACAATAGTTGTCAAAGGAACTGATTCTTAGTTATTTGTGTTGTTTCTATTCTTTAGGAAGCCCCCAGTGCCCCTTCTTTTATAGGCGAGGTTAGGGTTAGGGATTTCAGTTTGTGTAGGATTGTGTGGGAGTGGAAAGGACAGGAAGAACATGAACTTTTGCAACATATGACAGCCAAAATGTTCATTTTGCACACCAAAATGGGGTTCTAGTGTGTAAGACAGTGCACTGCCAAACGACCATTTTGTAGTTTCCCAATCACACATGAATTTGGTAATTTCATTTTCAAATAATATATATATATAAAAATTTTACTTTCTCAACAAGTATATGCAATTGAAACTATTCAAAAAGTTTCCCCAACCTTCGTTTAGTCCCAAACGAGCCATCTCACCCAGAAGAACGCCTGTCTCACTCACCCAGATGGACTTCTGGTGAGTTGAGATGAGTCGCTTGGTTCAATCATATTGAACGCTCAGTTTAAGGGCACAACTAAGCCAATTCGATCATTGATCCTAACCACCCAAACAGTTGTCTCAACAATTGAGACACCCTCCTGGCTTCCCAAACAGCCATCTCACTCAGTGTGATGGTCGTTTGGTAGACCTAGTCAACCAATCGTGTGATCAATTTTGTGAATTGAATACCTAAACACTTTAGTAATCAATCCAATTGTCGTTCAATATCAAACTCCTCTTCTAGATGAGTTTCTATGTGTGTGGCAATATAGGTCCCATGTCATATTGATAATTAATGTCCATAACAAGATTATGACATTATAAGAAAAGAGTAGTGCCAAGTCACACATTAGTGTACTTGTCGACTTTCTCAGTTGGTAAGCTGGCTATTCAGTGGGACGCCAGTCATAGGTTCCTTCCTGCTGGTGCTCTGAGGTGGGTAGAAATAGGATGGGGTAGGGTTAAAAAAAAAGTCACACATTAGTGCTATCCAAGTGAATCCAAAGTTGGAGAACAACTTCAACCTATAATCTGTGTAAGGTGTTGTAGTGATTCTATAATTCATTTGACTCTGATATCCTGGATGAACTCAAGACATGGTTGGTCATCCTCTCAACATTAAATTTCATGTTTCTTGAACCAAGAGCATACTGTATGAGATAATATGACCTCAATATCATATATTGATTCACATGTACATGCACATGTTTTTCATTCTCGGTTATCAAGTGGCCATGATATCATATTCCAGTAGGAGGGACAAATCCCATATCTATCACTCATAGTCTATACCTAAGTGTCAAAGGCACCCAATAATCACTATTATAACAACCCATATTTTAGGACTATGTTTGATGATGTAAAGCATACCCAACGACATGTCATGAGTGTAGTGTTTTTAGGTCTAAGAATCACAATTACCACCTTCACAATGAGTGATGACTGTGACCACAAAACCATGTGTCACTCTCAATGTGGGTCTGTCTAATACATTGTTCTCTAACATGTATTGGTGTTTTTTGGTTTGATATTTCCATATCATGACAAATGATATTTAGTCATTAACCAACTCACACTTTGATCTTATGTGTCATTGTTGTCTATCAACCTTCCACAATAACAAATGATTAGGGACATAATGAGAATATGTATATGTACTCTTAACATCTGTATGATCTCATCCACAAGGTTAGTAAGTTCACAACATACATAATTGAGTAATATAATTCTCCAAACATTCACTTTGTATCATCATTATCTCATAACTGAGTGAAACAAATGAATTGGAAGCTTGCCATTATATATGTTATTATTAATCAAATCCTTTTAGGTAATTATGCCATGTTAATCATTATATGATTGTCTCTTTGGGAATACCTTACCAACAGACTCCCACTTGCACATAGAGTCAATCACCCATGGATCTCATCCTTAGTGATCTAGACATGTACAACATGCTTCTGCTATGCTAGTGCTAAAATAAAGGGTTAGCAACACTTTTCTTATAGTCGGTGTATTGCATGTTTCTTATCTCTTTGCTCAGAGATGAAACCACAGTAATATGGTATATGATATTCCTTGTCTAATAATTATCTCCATTGTTGTTACATCTTCTCTGTTGAGTCATCAATGGTTGAAGAATCTATAAATTCATCTATAAAACAAGTATACTCGGCTTATATTGTAGATTACCATTAATAGCTATTAGTTTGGAACCTTTCCAACTAATCATCACTTATTCTTTTAAATCATACATATTTTAATTTGCAATAATTTTTGTAATTATGGAAGCTTACACCGATGTAACCCCTTACATCTAACTCTTCCTTTTATTATTATCCTTGTTGACTAGCAATTTGATCCTTATGTACTTCATAAGCACTGGCGATATCTTTTGATGACTTTCCAATAACCCTTATTGGAGTTTATATGATCTTGTCAGGTCCAATACATACAAGATTATATGGGATAAGTAAATTTTAGCA
This sequence comes from Alisma plantago-aquatica, assembly GCA_963693085.1. Lineage (NCBI taxonomy): Eukaryota > Viridiplantae > Streptophyta > Magnoliopsida > Alismatales > Alismataceae > Alisma > Alisma plantago-aquatica. Next base: position 1,065,975,760 of record OY856412.1, read on the forward strand.
TTCATGATAGATCCATTGTTTGGTTTTGCCCATGGAATCTTATTCATGATATTTCCATTCTTCACAACAATAGGAATATAGGGTTCATGAGAGACAAATCCAGATTCTCTTCTCATTAAATCCATCCATGTTGAACTCTTTCAACATTTTTCTATTGTATGTGCTCAAACTTCCATTTGTGAAACTTTCAAATACTATCTTATAGGTCTTGATCCTTATCTTATAAGATGTTTCATATATACCTTCATTGCTGAAGGGATTTTCATATCAGACCTCAACATTCACAATATTGATATTTTATTCCACATCATATGTGGAATATCCATATATTCTCCAACTAAATATTTTGTAAAAACAAATTTCATCTTTTGTCTTGATTCAAGTCAAACTCTGGCTATCTTATCAAGTCATAATATCCCATCTCTAAGGTTCTTATTTCAATTCAATATTGGACTTTGTAGTTTATAGACTTAATTTCCATTCATGAAGTTATGAAACCTTTTAGGTTGTGTCACGTACACATTTACTAATGTATTCCCTTAAGGAATCTAGTTTCCATCTTCATATGTAAATTATCATAGTCCATTCTAACTACATCAACAAGCATGACAATTTGTAAAGGAATTTCTATCATTTCCAACAACTTTAACTTGATTTATTCAACCAATTTGTCCTTTTATGTTATCCATGTAGGTCTTGATCATAAGACCCTATTGCACCCTTTAGGTGGTGCTATTAATGTCCTACCTTGTTAGCTTATATGGATTCCATATCACTTATAAATAGCTTCTAGTTGACTAGTTGGCTCATCCTATATGACCAACCCATGTGAATTGTTGGATTCACAATCCTCCAATCTCAGATGTGTTCTACTAAAAATATTTTGTTCTATGTTATATGATGAACATGAGATTCCACAACAACTTGTGATTCTCATTATTCTCATTGCACCTCTTAGTTGACCTCAAAAACTTTGAGTATTATTTTTAATCCCACTGATTCTTTAGGAACTCAATTATCCTATCAACAATCATGGTTTATGGATAAACCTTCTTAAATAAACTACTTTCTCAATGGAGGTTTTGATCCCTTAGACATATTGGGATATTCCCAAATAATATGATATATAATATCTGATAAACCATTCATATGGTATATTATTTAGTGATAGGCATATGTTTTTGATGATATAAGAAGATTCGGTTATGTGATTAATTATATTATTACATATCATGGTATAATTCTTTCATTGTGACATATCATTATGTTTATATTTTTTGACTTGTGATGCATTATCATAGTTATTTCTTAAAGGTTCTCAATACAATGACCAAAATATTTCAACATTTGATCACATCAAAGTTTCTTAATACTTCCATCAAAATCATACTTCATTTATAATCTCCTTGAACACTTCAATAGATTTCTATTTTAATGAGTACATATCATCATAGTACCAGTAAATGAAATAAGGTATAAACAAGTATTCATAGCATTCATTCATAGGATTTTCATGCATCACATGTATGAGGTCTAATGAATGATTTACCCTCCCACTATGTTAGGGAAGGATGTCATGTCATTTTGTGCAAAAAATAAGGCTTGCATGTTTCCTTAGGTTTAATAACCAAGGGAATCTATACCAACATCAATATGTATTCTAGGCATCCAATTCTCATATTCACACAAGATGACTAATGTGAATGATAGTCCTGAGTGTATCAATTATAATCCTTTGTTATAAACATTATAAACATTCACCTTTGGATCATTTCACACAAATATCACAAGATATTTTTGGGCCAATGCCATGCAAGATCAGATCTTTGAAATAGAAGCACTAATAATTCGTTATTGATAATTATCCTTGTCCATACAAGATGCATAAAGAAAATGTTTCTATTCTAAAGGCATAATGAAATAGAAGTTCTAATAACTATATTACATTCCCATAGGGCTAAGATAAATTTAAATGTAGACTGTGGTTTCTGCAACACTTGCTCCTCCTTGTCCATCTTTGTCCTTCCATGAGGGCTTTTACTTCTTGTTGGATCCTGCACATCAGTATGTCAAATCACATATATGGAATCATATAGAATAATTTAAGAAGAAAATAAATTTATATTTTGACGTTTATACCTGAAGTGGAGGCCTTAATGCCATCCTTCTTCTTCTTTAGTTCCTCTAACCGAGTGGGCAATTTCTTTTCCAATTCCCAGGAGGATGACAATGGTGACAATCACCTCTTTGTTTCTTTACTCCAGCTTTTGACTTGAGATCTGAAGACTTTGGCTTCTAGATAGCTTTAGAATTCTTCTTAGCTTTTCATTTTCCTTTACAATTCCCCTTTGCCTTGTTGATATTTGTCATAGACTTGAGCTTTTTTTTCTCCATTTGTGTCTCAGTTGTTCTCAACATTCCCAACAACTCTTTCAATGGCTTGTCAAAGTTGTTCATGTTGTAGTTCATGACAAACTGACTACATGACTCTAGCAGGGACTATAGATTCACGTCAGTGGCCAACTCTTGGCCTAAGGGGAATCCCAGTATAGCAAGGTTCTCTTCATACCCAATCATCTTGAGTACATGTGGACCTATGGTACAATTAAACAACATCTTGGAGACATCGTATCTCTCAAAAGAATTTGCAAATTTGTTAAAAAATAATTTTTGATTTGATTTGATTTGATTAAAATTTGGTGATAATTATTAGGTCTTTCATCAATTATCATTCTCATTATTTTGTTCAAATTGATAACTATGGAAACACATCCCACTATCACACAGACAGCGAGGTGTTACGCAAAAACGTGCTGAAATCACCATAACCACCGATTATAAAAAACACGGGTTAATTCAAAATGATTGCAGAAATCTGATAAACTAAGAAACTATTACATTTAAGTCCTCATCCTACAAAGAAACATGATATATAAACATATACAAGCCTTGATACGTGTCCACAGCTTAGAGGAATAGCTGTCTAACCATCACATGAGTTCAGCACCTATTTATACATGCATAAAGGCCCACATCCGGCCGACAGCAGGATATACAAAACATCAACTATTATACCTCGTGAAACAATGTCAAAACACCTCCAAGTACCTGAGAGTACAGGGATGACTATAGACTTTACTACAAAACATCCAAAACAGTAGCATATCCATCGCTTGCCTTCTACTGCTCGTTTAGCTGCTCGGCCGCAACTCCACGACCACCACCACGTCTAGCTCGACCACCTAAAAAGGGTGTAAACCAGCGGGGTGAGACACACAGTCCCAGTGAGAAACATAACTCCCCGCGGAAACTACATAACCTCAGAAGATAAAGCAATAATCAACAGATATCTGATAAGAGGTATAACAAGAGCAGATATGAAAAGTAAGGCTACTCATACGGACCAGCTTACCAGATCTATGGAAGGCATATATCCACTTATTTCTTTATGGAACATGATTAACGAGATAAGATATATTGCAACATAACGTGAGGAACATATAAGTAACTGCAAGATGAAACAAGATTTATTACACAAGCAAGGCCTCAACCAATGTTCCGTGTTTTGCCTTAAGCAGTAAGTACTATACGGCTGGAATACATATTCTTATGCCCTGAGGAAGTGAACCATACCGTTCAAATCCAACTGACGGCTTCGAAACCCGGAGCTGGTGCCATCAAAAGGTCAAATGGAAGAGCCGGACTCCACGACCTCCCACCTCGTGGTCAGTGCACGAGTACAACATAAGTAGGACCGCAGTCTCATGCTAAAGTGGTCTTAGCCAAAGGGTCAAGCTACCCTCTGCCTAGCCCGCCTTGGTGTAGGCATCTCCTCTAGTGAAACAGAGCCACGGGCCTGTTCACCGTGCTCTGAGCCATGAGCGCATTCATGCTCCTCATATCACATATCATGAGACATGGGCTTGTTCACCATGCTCTTCACATACTTGGGCTACGAGCCTGAATCTGCACCCTGGAGTCTACAACTGAAGTTGCACTCTTACCTCCTCACTTTAGGCTAGGAGAAACCTCGCATATTCAACAATTTGCGCTCCGGGTTAACCTGTAGGAGAACCTGTTTCACCATCACCAGCTCTTGACGATGATGGATCTATGGTCAGGGCAAACTACATGATATATTCCACTGTGATTAATTAGTATCTTTTATATGGATTGCAAGATTCAACCAAGTTGTATAACATGCAAGCTTATAACAGGAATTAAATAACATAAAACTTAAAGTTATGCTTTTATTGTAACCACATTATCCTGATTAATCACAAGGATCCATAATACATGTTATCACTTAGCCTCTTGCCAACCATCTAGATCCATTTCAAGGATCATCACATACCATGGGATCTTAATCCCTCATCACATAGTGCCACTGCCTCTCAAGGCTTACATCATCATCATGGGATAGCAATCCCCAATATTTTTGTCATGAACATTGTACATATTATCTCAACATTAAGAGTAACAATCACAGATGGGTTACTCAACATCTACACATACCTCATAGCCCCTTTTAATTGGCTATGCATCACATGCATGGTTAGTATGCACAACTATCATAGGCTCAACACAAAGACCATGCTATCAATATAAGGTGGCATTAGTTATTATATACTTTATCAACCATGCATCAACTTATGATCACAGGTTACATCATTAAGCAAGGCATTCTACATGCTTATCATTATCTCAGCTTTATACAAATAATCAAGATGATCGCGTTCATGTGTATAACCATGTTAAGTTAAAGGGACAAGCTTTATCACAAAGAATACTAGTAAGCATGCAAAGAGTCACCATCCTTTAACAAGAACATGTTAACGTATCGGCTTTCCATGATATACAGAACTCTCACTAATAGCACCAAAACCCTCATTATAAGTTGTATCGGGAAGGGCTCACCCTCATCTATTGTGCATCACATAACGTCCAGTAACCAGTAACGCCGCGTCAGAGTATTGTGCACCAACATGCCGTGCAACACAGCAAGGGAGTGCAACGTGCGACGGGGTGTCATGCACCTGTGTCGTGCAGGGGGTATCGGGCGACGCAGTGTCGTGCCCATCAATGACGCCCGTCACCAGGTAGGGTTGTTGGCCGATACAGAACCAATGTGACACCCGTCACAGACTGCTAGCAACGCCCACCCTAGGTGCATGACGGACATGGTATTCTACAAGGAGTGATGTCCAAGGTGTAGCTCAAACCACCAATAAGAGACCTATCGTGCAACCAACTAAGCCAGGGCCTATCGACCGTCACAAGGCAGAGTGGTGTGACGCCCATCACAAAGACAAGGGTATCGTCCACCACCAACACTCCATGTGTCGTGCAAGGTTCTAGGTCTGTCGGGCGGCACATCCCCAACCTTATAACGACCAAGGTACAACTCACAAAATCATCATCCATCTCAAGCACAAGGGCACACAAAACCCCAGTGGGTCAAGAAGATGGCTCACCTCAATCGACTAAGAAAGAGGGGTCTTGCACATCAACTATCCCCAAACGGCAAAACAAGGAAAAACCCTAGAAAGAATCACCACTATTTCCGAGCTCACCCTTCTAGTCCATGGTGAGAGGAGAGTGTTCCTCAAACAACTAGAACACAAGCTCACCTCAATTGACTAAGAGAGAGAGAGGGGTGTTGCTCATGATACTAGGAGCTCAATCTCACTCCTCTAGACCAAGGGGAGAAAGGAGTATTGCTCACCAAGAAACCCTAGATCACAAGGTTCAGTCAACATGGAAACTTAAGCAAGGTACTAATCTAAAAACATATAATCCAGATCATAGAAGGAGATAGTGTAGTTAGGGTTAGGAGTTATGTAACCCGCCTTAAGCAAGCTCCAAGCTCCTAGATCCAAGAACCACCAAGCAAGGAAGAAGGAGACTCCAAAGGTATCGGCCACCAACTTGCAAAAGAGAAGGAGTGTCGTGCACTAAGGTGGAGAAGAAACTAAGGGACCAAAGGAACTCTTAGCAAAGGAAGGAACCGCCTATATAGAAGGAAAGGGAGGAGAAAACAAGGTAGATCCAAGCAAGGTGTCGCCTACCTAGGGACACTTGTCCTAGTGCACGAGCCACCACTCTAGCAAGCCCTAAACACATGTCCAAGTTCATTGCTACATGCAAGCATCAAGCACCAAGTGTCCACTAGTGGTGACACAAACGAGGTCAAAGCTTGGTCAAAGGTCATGGGCGATACACCACCAGCACCATGGGCGATACACAAGGGCTACACACCTCCATCATGGGCGATACACCCCCATCACGGGCGACACAACCACCTCTTGCCCGATACAAGGTCCAACCAAGCCAAAACAAGGCACCACAAGGCCCAACAAGCTCAACTAAGCCCAACAGAACTCAAGCAACGAGCTCAAACCTTCCTCTCTTCACTAGAGGAAGCAAAGAGAGAGAGGAACACCTCACAAGGTGGCAAACTTGCCCTCAAACCCTATACTTGGGTTATTTGCAAGTAGCACCTCCAACTCTCCACAAAGCACAACCAAACCATAGTCACCACTAAACCTGATTAGCAAACACCAAAGCATCAAGGTTAAGAAAAACAAACAGGGTAAACCTTAAACGAAGGTTAGGGTTCTTACAAGCTAACCCCCTTGAAGGGATTTCGTCCCCGAAATCCGAAGAGAAAAGTGAGGGATACTTCCTCCTCATCTCTTCTTCAAGCTCCCATGTGGCTTCCTCAATGCCACGGTGATGCCAAAGAACCTTTACCAGAACCATGTCCTTCCTTTTCAGCTTCTTAACTCTTCTGTCAAGGATCGCCACAGGACCTTCCTTGTAAGTCACATCTTCATCAAGCTCAACACTGTTCCCGAATCTGGATGACTTTTCTTCAGCATACAAACATGGAACACTGGATGTAATATGTGCAACTCTGGAGGTAATGCTAACTCGTAAGCTACCTTGCCAACACGTGCTATGAGTGGGTAAGGCCCCATATACCTGGGTGCTAACTTACCCTTCTGACCAAACCTTATCACATCTTTCCACGACGAGACTTTAAGATACACTTTGTCTCCTACCTGGAAATCCAAAGGTCGTCGACGATTGTTTGCATAAGACTTCTGCCTGTCCTGTGCCACTTTCAAATGTTGTTGTATCACCTTAATCTTTTATTTTGTCTTCTGTACTAACTCAAGACCCATTAACGGATACTCACCAGACTCATACCAACACAAAGGAGATATGCACTTCCTCCCATACAAAGCCTCATAAGGAGCCATGTCAATGCTCTGCTGATAACTGTTGTTATAGGAAAACTCTATCAAAATGAGATGTACATCCCAACTGCCTAGAAACTACAAGACACAAGCTTGAAGGAGATCTTCTAGATTCTGAATAGTCCTCTCAGACTGTCCATCTGTCTGCGGGTGAAAGGCGGTATTGAACCTTAACTGTGTTCCCAACGCTTTGTGCAACTGCTCCCAGAAACGACTTGGAAATTGAGGACCTCTGTTAGAAACTATCGTTGTTGTCACACCATGCAAACGTACTATCTCATCCACATATACTCGAGCGAGCTTCTCAATGGTATACGTCGTCTTTACTGGTAAGAAAATTGGCAGACTTCATCAATCTGTCTACTATCACCCAAATGGAATCATGATTCCTAGTTTTCCTGGGTAGACCAACTACGAAATCCATGGTTATATGATCCCATTTCCACTACGGTATCAGAAAGGGTTGCAATGTACCTGCCGAATTATGATGTTCAGCCTTCACTTGCTGACAAACTGCACATCAATCCAGGAACTCGGCTACATCTTTCTTCAAGTCGGGCCACCAATACAAGTCCTTCAGACTATGATACATTTTGGTGACACCTGGATGCATAGCATACATCGACGTGTGTGCTTCCTTGAGCTCCAACTTCCTCAGATCATCAGCATCTGGAACCACCATCCTATCACGATAGCAAACTAGCCCATCCTTGGATTCATGGAACCCATCACGCTTTTCACTGCCGAAATCTAATCTGATCATCTGTACCTCATCATCTGTCTGATGTGCATCTTTGATCTACTGTCTGAACGTAGGCTTGACTTGTATCTGTGCTAAAAGTCCAGCTAATGATGAAACTTCCATCTGTACATTCATCTGTCGCAAAGAAATAAACATATCTAGTTTATGGCATACCAGGGAACTCAACTGTGCCTTTTTGGAAGAAAAAGAAGACTTTTGGCTAAGTGCATCAGCTACCACATTCGCCTTACCAGGATGATACTTGATAGTGCAGCTGTAATCATTGATCAACTCCATCCATCGACGTTGTCGCATGTTCAACTCATGCTGCGAAAAGATGTACTTTAGGTTCTTATGATCTGTAAAGATTTGACACACTTCCCCATACAGATAGTGTCTCCAAATCTTTAACGCATGAACCACTGCTGCCAACTCCAAATAATGAGTCAGATAGTTCTCCTCGTATTTCTTAAGTTGTCGAGAAGCAAAAGAAACCACATGATCTTCCTGCATCAGCACATAGCCTAAACCTTTCTTGGAAGCATCAGAGAAAACAACATAGCCCTTTCCAGGCTCTGGTAGGATTAACACCGGAGCACTGGTCAGCTTATCCTTCAAACTATGGAAAACTTCCTGACAACGGTCATCCCAGGCAAAAGGTACATCCTCTTTTGTCAACTTTGTTATTGGCGACGCAATGACACTGAAGTCCTTGATAAACCTCATGTAGTATCCTGCTAAACCCAGAAAACTACGAACTTCTATCGGCATCTTCGGCTGTTCCCAGTCTGAAATGGATTCTACCTTCTTCGGATCCACTTTGACTCCTTCTCCAGATATCACATGACCCAAGAAAGTCACTTCTTCCAACCAGAACTCACACTTACTGAACTTGGCATATAGATGATGTTGGCAAAGAAGAGTCAACGCTAGACAAAGATGTCGCTCATGCTCTAGCCTGTCCCGACTATAGATCAAAATGTCATATATAAAGACTACAACAAACTGATCTAAGAATGGACGGAACACTCTATTTATCAAATCCATGAAAGAAGCAGGTGCACTGGTTAGCCTGAACGACATAACCACGAACTCAAAATGACCATACCTCATCCTGAAAGTTGACTTTGGTATGTCTTCCGCTTTAATCCTCAACTGATGATATCCGGACCGTAGATCGATGTTTGAAAACAATGTAGCACCACGCAATTGATTGAACAGATCATCTATCCTCGGTAACAGGTACTTGTTCTTGATCGTGACCTTGTTCAACTACCGGTAATCTATACACATCCTCATCATTCCATCCTTCTTCTTGACGAATAATACAGGAGCACCCCACAGTGACGTACTTGGTCAGATGAAACGCTTCTCCAACAACTCTTGCAACTGCTACTTAACCTCTGCCATCTCTACTGGAGCCATCCTATACAGTGTCTGTGCAACTGGCTGTGTTCCTGGCACCAGATTGATCTCGAAATCAATCTCTCGGGGTGGAGGAACACCAGGAAACTCCTCAAGAAACATGTCGACAAACTCTCAAACAACTGACACCTCCTCAAGACTAGAACCTTTTGCCTTGGTAGCTACAACGGTATCCACCACATGAGCTAAGAACGCCTCACATCCTTGTCGTAGCAACTTCTCTGCCACCATAGCTGATACTAGACACGTCGGAAGAATCTTCCTATCTCCCTGGAAGATCCACTTCTCTCCAGCATCATAAAACACCTCCTGCTTGGAACCACAGTCCAAAAAAACCTTATACTTCTCTAAGGTAAAGGATAACATCGAAACCATGCATATCAAGTGGTATAAGATCCACTTGTATACAGTGTCCCGAAAAAGACAAGACATAAGATGGACACTCTTCTCGAAGCAACGAGGAACCATCAAGAGGGGTTTCTAACAACAAGCTATCCTTCTTACGACAAACAGGTAAACGGTAGGTTTTAAGCATACTATAGGCGATAAAAGAGTGTGTAGCACCCGGGTCAACTAGAACAGATATAAAGCAAGAAGAGGACATATCAGAATGAAATAACTCCATCTGACCTGTCACTACTCGCGGGTTGACTATCGCCTTCGGCTGACTCACAGCATAGAATCGAGCCGTTGCTTGTTGTCCACGTCCTCTGCTCCCTTGAGCAGACGATCCTGCTTGAGCGCTTGACCGCATCCTCGTCCTCTGCTACCACTATGTTGTTGTCGATCTGACCCTTGCTGATTCTGCCTCGGCTGCGGTGTCACTTCCACATCTCTGCTCGGGAAAGTCGTCTTGAAATGCCCGGTTTGACCACACAGATGGCATACCTATCATCGAACCGTGGCCTAAATGGCCATGTCACTGCCACATAAGATGTACTGTGTGCTTTAGACGACAAAGAAAGATAACCTCTTCCCTTACTCAGAGACCACTGCGATGGTACGCCAGAACTTCTCATCACTGACGGTGATGAAAACTTGGGCTTCTTGAAGCCACCAAACCTTTGTCCCTAAAACTGAGCAGGTCTTTTATGAGACATGGACTCTTTTCTCTCTTACTGACCTTTCAATCCTCTGGACAGATTCCACAAACGTAGCAAACTGCTCCCGGTTTTCCAATGCAGAAGAAGGTGTTGTCAGCTCATCACTCAGACCTTTCTCAAAGCATCTGATCCGTTCTTCATCTGTCGATGCCATGTGAGGACAAAACCTTAGCAGGTCCATGAACTTGGCTTCATACTCGGTGATGTTCATTGTTCTTTGTCACAGGCTCTCGAACTGACTGATCTTCTGATCCAGATACATCTTCGGAAAGCATCTACTGACGAACTCGCGCCGAAAAACTTCCCAACAGATCACCTCACCACGCCGCTTCTCTTCCTCGATGGTCCACCAATGACCAACACTACCTTTCAGATGGTAGAAAGCGTGCTTTACTTTGTCTGCTTTGGGGATGATGAGGATCCGGAAAGCCTTCTCAAGACTTGTCAGCCACACATCTACATCCGCTGGATCAGCCGTTCCAGCATAATCCGAAGCTCCGACTCGGCGAAGCCGCTCGAAGGTCTTCCCTTTACCCGATGCTTCTCCATGGGGAGCCTGTGCTCTCGGAGGAGGCACTGGCAATCGCTCAACCATGAGATTCATCGTAGCCATCATCTGCGCCATAAGCTGTTGGTAGGCAGGATGTTCAAGAATGGTTGTGTTAGGTTGGGGGACCTCAAGCACCCGATCTTCATGTGGCTGACCTACAGCTCCATCAACTGACGCAACATCGCTATGCTCAGGAGCATGTTCTTCATGGTTTCCAGACATCTTGGCTTTTCTTCCGCTAGAGGCAGAAGATTACTGTGAGAAAATCTAGAAAACTCATAAGAACAGGCACAACCTAGTCCTAAATCCCTGTAGACTCAGCGAACCTAGAGCTCTGATACCAAAACTTGTGGCAACACATCCCACTATCACATAGACAGCGACGTGTTACGCAAAAACGTGCAGAAATCACCATAACCACAAATTATAAAAAACACGGGTTAATTAAAACCGATTGCGGAAAGCTGATAAACTGAGAAACTATTACATTCAAGTCCTCATACTGCAAAGAAACAGGATATATAAACATATACAAGCCTTGATACGTGTCCACAGCTTAGAGGAACAACTGTCTAACCATCACATGAGTTCATCCCCTGTTTATACATGCATAAAGGCCCACATCCGGTCGACAGCAGGATATACAAAACATCAACTATAATACCTCGTGAAACAACATCAAAACACCTCCAAGGACCTGAGAGTACAGGGATGACTCTAGACTTTACTACAAAACATCCAAAACAACAGCATATCCATCGCTTGCCTTCTACTACTCGTTTAGATGCTCGGCTGCAACTCCGCGACCACCACCACGTCTAGCTCGACCACCTAAAAAGGGTGTAAACCAGTGGGGTGAGACACACAGTCCCAGTGAGAAACATAACTCCCCATTGAAACTACAGAACCTCAGAAAGATAAAGCAATAATCAATAGATATCTGATAAGAGGTATAACAAGAGCAGATATGAAAAGTAAGGCTACTCATACTGACAAGCTTACCAGATGTACGGAACGCATATATCCACTTATTTCATTATGGAACATGATTAACGAGATACGATATATTGCCACATAACGTGAGGAACATATAAGTAACTGCAAGATAAAACAAGATTTATTACACAAGCAAGGCCTCAACAAATGTTCTGTGTTTTGCCTTAAGCAGTAAGTACTATACGGTTGGATTACGTATTCTTATGCCCTGAGGAAGTGAACCTTATCGTTCAATTCCAATCGACGGCTGTAAAACCCGGATCTGGTGCCATACAAGGTCAAATGGAAGAGTCAGACTCCACGACCTCCCACCTCGTGGTTAGTGCACGAGTACAACATAAGAAGGACCGCAGTCTCATGCTAAAGTGGTCTTAGCCACAGGGTCATGCTACCCTCTGCCTAGCCCACCTTGGTACAGGTATCAGCGCTAGTGAAACTGAGCCACAGGCCTGTTCACCGTGCTCTGAGCCATGAACGCATTCATGCTCCTCATATCACATATCCTGAGCCATGGGCTTGTTCACCATGCTCTTCACATACTTGGGCTACGGGCCTGAATCTGCACCCTGGAGTCTACAACCGAAGTTGCACTCTTACCTCCTCACTTTAGGCTAGGAGAAACCTCACATATTCAACAATATGCGCTCCGAGTTAACCTATAGGAGAACCCGTTTCACCATCACCAGATCCTAACGATGATGGATCTATGGCCAGGGCAAACTACATGATATATTCCACTGTGATTAATTAGTATCTTTATATGGATTGCAAGATTCAACCAAGTTGTATAACATACAGGCTTATAACAGGAAATAAATAACATAAAACTTAAAGTTATGCTTTTATTGTAACCACATTATCCTAATTAATCACAAGGATCCATACTACATGTTATCACTTGGCCTCTTGCCAATCATCTAGATCCATTTCAAGGATCATCACATACCATGGGATCTTAATCCCTCATCGCATAGTGCCACTGCCTCTCAAGGCTTACATCATCATCATGGGATAGCAATCCCCAATATTTTTGTCATGAACATTGTACAGATTATCTCAACATTAAGAGTAACAATCACATCAGGGTTATTCAACATCTACACATACCTCATAGCCCCTTTTAATTAGATATGCATCACCTGCATGGTTAGTATGCACAACTATCATAGGCTCAACAGAAAGACCATGCTATCAATATAAGGTGGTATTAGTGATTATATACTTTATCAACCATGAATCAACTTATAATCATAGGTTACATTATTAAGAAAGGAATTCTACATGCTTATCATTATCTCAGCTTTATACAGATAATCAAGATGATCGCGTTCATGTGTATAACCATGTTAAGTTAAAGGGACAAACTTTATTACAAAGAATACTAAAAGCATGCAAAGAGTCACCATCGTTTAACAAGAACATGTTAACGTATCGACTTTCCATGATATACAGAACCCTCACTAATAGCACCAAAACCCTCATTATAAGTTGTATCGAGCAGGGCTCATCCTCATCTATTGTGCATCACATAACGTCCAGCAACCAGTAATACCGTCTCAGAGTGTCGTGCACCAAGGTGTTATGCAACACAGCAAGGGAGTGCAACGCGCGACGGGGTGTCGTACACTTGTGTCGTGCAGGGGTAGCGGGCGAGGCAGTGTCGTGCCCAGCTGTGACGCCTGTCATCAGGTAGGGTTGTCGACCGATACGTAAACAATGTGACGTCCATGACAGACTGCTAGCAATACCCACCCCAGGTGCATGACGGACAGGGTATTCTATAACGAGTAACGTCCAACGTGTAGCTCAAACCACCAACAAGAGTCCTATCATGCAACCAACTAAGCCAGGGCATATCGACCGTCACAAGGCAGAGTGGTGTGACGCCCGTCACAAAGACAAGGGTATCGTCCACCACCAACACTCCATGTGTCGTGCAAGGTTCTAGGTCTGTCGGGCAGCACATCCCCAACCTTATAATGACCAAGGTACAACTCACAAAATCATTATCCATCTCAAGCACAATGGCACCCAAAACCCCAGTGGGTCAAGAAGATGGCTCACCTCAATCGACTAAGAAAGAGGGGTCTTGTACATCAACTATCCCCAAACGACAACACAAGGAAAACCCCTAGAAAGAATCACCACTATTTCCGAGCTCACCGTTCTAGTCCATGGTGAGAGGAGAGTGTTTCTCAAACAACTAGAACACAAGCTCACTGCAATCGACTAAGAGAGAGATGGGTGTTGCTCATGATACTAGGAGCTCAATCTCACTCCTCTAGACCAAGGGGAGAAAGGAGTATTGCTCACCAAGAAACCCTAGATCACAAGGTTCAGCCAACATGGAAACTTAAGCAAGGTACTAATCTAACAACATATAATCCAGATCATAGAAGGAGATAGTGTAGTTAGGGTTAGGAGTTATGTAACCCGCCTTAAGCAAGCTCCAAGCTCCTAGCTCCAAGCACCACCAAGCAAGGAAGAAGGAGACTTCAAAGGTATCGGCCACCAACTTGCAAAAGAGAAGGAGTGTCGTGCACTAAGGTGGAGAAGAAACTAAGGGACCAAAGGAACTCTTAGCAAAGGAAGGGAACCGCCTATATAGAAGGAAAGGGAGGAGAAAACAAGGTAGATCCAAGCAAGGTGTCGCCTACCTAGGGACACTTGTCCTAGTGAACGAGCCATGACTCTAGCAAGCCCTAAAAACATGTACAAGGTCATTGCTACATGCAAGCATCAAGCACCAAGTGTCCACTAGTGGTGACACAAACGAGGTCAAAGCTTGGTCAAAGGTCATGGGAGATACACCACCATCACCATGGGCGATACACTAGGGCGACATACCTCCATCATGGGCGATACACCCCCATCATGGGCGACACAACCACCTATTGCCCGATACAAGGTCCAACCAAGCCAAAACAAGGCACCACAAGGCCCAACAAGCTCAGCTAAGCCCAACAAAACTCAAGCAACGAGCCCAAACCTTCCTCTCTACACTAGAGGAAGCAAAGAGAGAGAGGAACACCTCACAAGGTGGCAAACTTGTCCTCAAACCCTGGACTTGGGTTATTTGCAAGTAGCACCTCCAACTCTCCATAAAGCACAACAAAACCCTAGTCACCACTAAAGGTGATTAGCAAACACCAAAGCATCAAGGTTAAGCAAAACAAATAGGGTAAACCTTAAACAAAGGTCAGGGTCCTTACAATAACTCTCAAGTATCAATTCGAAAAATTGTAGCAAATTTTTTTCTAATGAGCTAAGATCCACATTTCTTCAAGTCATGAGTTAGCTTTGGTTGATTGCCCACAACTCGACTAATTAGATAGGAAAACTTGCCAATTGCATCATATACATCTCTTGGATAGATGACATGCACAACTCCTTATCATGGTCATCTAAGAATCACCAGTTAAGTCTGACTTAATAGACAATATGATAATAATGCATCCCGATTTTGGCGACACTTGCATTAATACCATCGCACTTCCATGAGGTAGACGGTGCACCATGCTTTGGCGTAACCTACACTTGGTCGAACAAGTTTTCTATGTGTATTGCTATTGGAAAGCATCTTAGACTTAATATGCTTGATAGAGGGGTTCAACATATATCATATATACATATATTGTATCCAATCACCACATATATAGTATGTATCATATACATGCTATATCCCACAACATAAACATGCAATATAAAATAAAAATTGATGGTTATAGCCATGCTTACTTATATTTCTTCGGAGCCAGGAGGAATTACTACCACCTAGGTCAATCATCACATCACATGTATGAACTTGCAGTTGTTGTAGATATGTGCTTGCCAATCTTGGTAAATCCATTCAACCTTTGAACCGGCTATCTTGCCTCTTGGCCGGTCAGTTGGTCCTCCTATCCAACCAATGTTTGGACTCCTTCCAAATTGTCGGTTGGGCATCTAGGGATGGTCGTCTTGCCTCCTATCCAACCAATTGATGGACTCCTTCCAAATGGTCGATTTGGCCCACTAGGCGGTCGTCTGGTACCATCGCTCTATCCTCCTTGAACCTCCATACCATCACTCATCTTAAAAATTGGTCAACTTAACTGGGGATGAACATCTTCAACATCATTGTAAGAAAAGAAAATATCCTATTCCTACATTATTACATTGAATAAGAGAAACCTCAAGTTACATTCGGGGAACAAAGGTAGGAAAGCATTAACTTTATATTTCGAAGAAAGAGGTAGAGGCTCGATACGCACACCGAGATGAACAAGAACCAAACATCCAACCACATACATAAAAAGGGTTTAGGCCATAAATGTGATACACATCCACCATCGAAACTACTTTTAGGGAGACTGATGGAGCTGGGACTTACACCAAAAGATTACTCTTCCAATGGGAGTCCCAAATATGCACCAAAAACCCTAGAAAGTTTATGTCTTTCCTAGGTTTACCTAGAACTGGTGCTTAGATAAATGCTCCAACCCCATAAGAGTATGGAGCCTTATTGTAGTACAAATTTAGGATCGAACCCAAAAGACAACGGTCTTGTTGCAAGCAACAAGATAGAAAATGTATCGAATTTCACTTAGTCACTTACTAATAGGCACTTATATCGAAAGTTGGATTTTGATGTTTTAAACTAAGAACGTAAAAAGTAAAGAAAGCAAGTAAATCTAATGAGTTAAACTATGATAAAAGATCACTAGGGTGTGATCGGTTTTTCACCGCCACTACACATCGATCAACACATGCAAAGCAAAACTTAACATGCAAAAAGAGTCCAATCAGTTAGTATCCTTGTAGACTTAGCCTCCTTTCGGAGAATCTAACTACGAAAAGTGTGGGAATGTTGCAATGCCAGCCATTCCCGATCAAATGGTCACATTACTTTACATCATTCCCCTCACAAAGTGTGTTCCTCGACTTACCAAGGTTGCACTTCCATACGTCAACTAATTCCATTTCATAGTATGAAAGTGCAACGGATGATAGTGAGTTTACTCCACTTCTTGAGACACACTTCTAGATACCGAAACAGATGCATGGTGGATACATGCACCAAGAACCAACATACAAACGAGTTTCGAATCTAATAGTACAAACGTAGACAATTTATACTAAAAGATAAAAGATAACACAAGTTGGAGATCAAGCAACATGCATTCATTAATCGTTTGACGTCGAACTGACAAAGATAAGAACTCTATATTACAACCTAAGGATTACATTTACATGATATGAAAGCATGGGTAGCGGGGCTACTCCCCACACCCTAGTGAAGGAGACTACTCGCTCATGACTAGGACAAAGAAGGAGGCAAGAAGAGAGAGAGAGAGCATCATCCCCATAAAGGATGGAGGAAGGTCAACCCCTTGGAGAGAGAGCAACGATCCACCAGTCTTCGCAGGTTGCACGACGATGAGATCTCCCCTTCCCACCTTCTTTGGAGAAGAAGGAGAAAGCAGCTTCAGGATGGAGTATGGGTCTCAGACCGGCATCCCCAGGGCGGAGGATGGAAGTAGCAAGAGCTCTGGAATGATTGAGGCAGCCTTTGGACGTCTAAAACTTGATATCTGATGGAGGACCCTTGGGGTCTTATTTATAGGCCTTGAGTGAAGTCCAAACGGTTTGGAGACCGTTTGGACCTCAAGACCGTTTGGGACCTCAAGACAGTTTGGACCTTGAGACCGTTTGGCTTCATGCGGTCTTGAGACCGTTTGAACTCCATACGGTCTTGGGACCGGTTGTCTTCATGCGATCTTGAGACTGTTTGGACTCCATGCGGTCTCGGGACCGGTTGGCTTCATGCGGTCTTGAAACTGTTTGAACTCCATGCGGTCTCGGGACCGATTGTCTTCAGGCGGTCTTGAGACCGTTTGAACTCCATGTGGTCTCGGGACCGGTTGGCTTCATGCGGTCTTGAGACCGTTTGAACTCCATGCGGTCTCGGGACCGGTTGGCTTCATGCGGTCTTGAGACCGTCTGAACTCCATGCGGTCTCGAGACCGGTTGGCTTCATGCGGTGTTGACACCGTTTGAACTCTATGCGGTCTCGGGACCGATTGGCTTCATGCGGTCTTGGGACCGTTTGACTCCATGCGGTCTCGAGACCGATTGGCTTCATGCGGTCTTGGGACCGTTTGAATCCATGTGGTCTTGAGGTTGAGTTGTTCTTTTATGATTTTTTTGTGCTTTTTTTTTGCATTTATAGAAAGGAAAGTTAGTCTGATGGTATATTTACAAACAAGGTAAAAATTAGGATTATGTATAGTTTAAACTTAGAAAGAGTATGGAAAACTAAATAAAAAGATTAAGATAATCGACTAAAATAGGAGGTTATTAGAGATGCATGTAAATTGCATATTATATATATATATATATATATATTAGTTTGGGATTATGTGGTCTTTGATCGGATATGCATCTGAGAGAAATTTAAATATTCACATTATATGCAATAAATAAATGATAAAAACAAAACTCCAATCGTATTGGTTATCCTAAAACATAGTAAATTGATGTGACTCTGATACCAATGTTGGAAAATACATGCATAGAGTATAGTAGCGGAAATAAAAAATTTATCTATTTATATTCTCATAATAGCAAGATCATGTCAACTACTATGAAATAGGAAGCATGGTTTAAGTGAGTTATACCTGGTCCTGGAGCAAGCCCAATGACAAAACTCACTTCTTCGCAACTGGTGACAAGTTTGTCTTAGACGATGGTTGTGCAGCTCCTGGTCTTCACCATGAATAGTTGTATGCTCAACCTCTGTAGTGGCTCTGGCAGTCTTTCCACGAACTACTGGTTGACTTTTCTCTCAGAGTAGTAGCTAAAGGACTCCTATCTCTAAAGTAACTAGAACTCATATCATTCATCAAGAATGGACAGGAAGGAGTTGTCCCTCCTGTTGGTGTACTAGTCACCAACCTGATCTCCCACAATGACAACTATTAGTTGTTCTCTCCCATTGGCTATCCCTCCCTGTTGGGCAGGACTTTCCTAAGGTCTCTTTGTTACCACAACCAGAGAGAACAACTATCATTAGAGGAATTGGTTCTTAATTATTTGTATTGTGTCTATGCTCTGGGAAGCCCCCTACACCCCTCCTTTTATAGGTGAGGTTAGGGTCAGGGTTCTCAGTCTATATAGGATTGTGTGGGAGTAGAAAGGACCGGAAGAACTTGAACTTTTGCAACCTGTGAGATCTGAAACGGCCGTTTCGCACACCCAGATGGCTATTTGGCAGTTTCCCAATCACACAAGAATTTGACAATTTTGATTCCAATTAATATACACATTAATTTGTGTATGCAATTGAAACTATACGGGAAACATCTTGAACCTTCGTTCGGCCCCAACCGGGTCATCTCACCCAATCAAAATGTCCACCTCACTCACCCAGATAGCCGTCTGGTGAGTTGCAATTGATCTGATCAGTTCAATCACATTGAATCGGTCAGTTCAAGGGTAGAACTAAGACAATTTGATTCTTGATCTGTCTGACCACCCAAATGGCAGTTTCAACAATTGAGACGCCTGTCTAGCTGCCTAAACGGTCGTCTCACTCAGTGAGATGGTCGTTTGAAAGATCTGGTCATCCAATCGAGCAATCAGTTAGTGAATTGAATACATACACACTTAAGTAATCAATTCAATTATCATTCAAGATCAAACTCCTATTCTAGATGAGTTCCTATGTGTGTGACCCTATAGGTCTCATGTCACGTTTACAGTGAATGTTCATAACTAGAGTATGGCATCACAAGGAAAGAGTGGTGTCTAGTCGTAGATCAGTGCTAGCAAAGTGAATGGAAAGTTAGAGAACAAAGGTAGGAAAGCATTAACTCAAAAGATCTTCAGTGCCTTCGGAGCCATCGCAGCAACACTTCTATCTAACAGCCCTGGTATATTACCCAAGATACATGTATCTGAATGAAATACACGTTTGTATTTGAATTATATTAGATACAATAAATATTAAAGTCACAAATTATGTTTCAATCTTTATTACAGTCAACCCTGCAGAATCCTTTTGTGAAGAACATGAGGAAAGCATTGTCATTACAGTTCACAGTTGGTTTGGCCTGCTACTTTGGCGTGACATTAATTGGATATTGGGCGTATATATGGATCATCTGTTTTTGAATACATTCCAAAGGAGTTAACTGGGCTAAAATGGGGATATGGGTTTTAATAAACTTTGTTGCCTTCCTGCAATGTGTCATCTCCCAACACGTAAGGTCTCGGTTCAGATTAGTGAAACTTCCTTGATTTATGCATCTTATCAATAGTATGATTTGGGTTAGAAATTATGGGTTATAGATGTTTATCGTACCTGTTCACAAGGCTCTAGACATCACCTTCTTGAACTTAGCGCAGAACATGACCTCAAAAGCTAACATTGTCCGAAGGTTTCTTCTGTGGGTCGTAGTTTTTGGCATGAATACTATTATAGCAGCGACCCTACCTTTCATGAGAGATTTCATAAATTTTGTTGGATCATTCACTCTTTTTCCATTGACGATGATGTTTCCTAGCATGATTTTCATCAAGGTAAGGTTTCTAGCTTCTACACAGACAAGATTGACGTTGGAAAAACACGTGAGATAGTTGTTTATCTATGCATATAGGTGAGGAGGAAGACTGCTATAGGAACGATGACAACATTGCACTTATTTATCTTTGCCATATTACCTACCAAGCACTTGCAAGTAAAAACAAAGAACTGGTACTGCACTGTACCAAATTGATTTGATGCAGACAAAATCCATACTTATACTTGTTTGCTTTTACATTTCCCTAAACTACACTCAGAAACACCCTAGAAAATAGGCAATGATAGGAAAGTTGTATTTACTGATAGGATTTATTGCTTGCAGGTATGATGTGATAAAAAATTCTTGCTCTAATACGAAGTGATTAAATTTTTTTGCTCCAATATATACAAAGTGTCGCAGGATCCGACAATGAACTAGTTCTTTGCCAGCACCCTCAAAGGGACAGACATATCTCAGGCTCCTCCAACTTCACCAACCTTGATAACAGGTCACCCAACATGTTCGACAACAAGTACTACGTAGACCTGATGAACCGACAAGGGTTGTTCATGTCCAATCAAGACATGTATGAGGATCAGACTACGAATACCGAGAATATTGTGACAATGTTAGCGGTTAATTAGACACTCTTCTTTGAGAGGTTCACGTTCTCAATGGCAGCCCAGCCTTTAAAAATCCTTGAGGCCCCAATTCTTTCTCCTCTCTAGTATCCACTATATGTGAATCACTGCCTAGAATATAGACTCGTGTTAATATATAGCACAATGTATAATGTAACACCTGTTGATTATGGGCATCTGGTGCTTCTGTTATTATATGTGAGTCATTTGTTCAAGGGGCACCAAAATACTCTTATGTTATTTACTGTTATTAATTAATGAAATTATATGTTTCCATGTATACGATGATCATTATAACGAGGTAGATGTGCGGATTGGAGTGCCTTTGGTTGGTGGATGCACTTCTTGGCATCCCGTATACGATCACCGGGACTTTCACGTTCTTGACTTTGCCCTTCTGAGACTTCGTCGTCCTCCCTGTTTGAACGGTGATCATTAAAGATCTCACGGGGTGCTTTTAGTGAATCGGTACTCTTCTTCAAAACCTCTTTCCATCTCCTTCCTTACGTCGCTTGTCTTCTCTACGGAATTAAAGTTGGCAACAATTTTACCTGCAGGCGGTGGTTTCGTAGTGAATTGCTCTTGGCAATACATAAACCCTATTTTTCTCTCTAAGCATATGCTAACAAGCTGTGTTTGTCAAATCCATTTCGCCTAGTCTCAATTGCAAGTACATCATTGACTCCTAGTAGTAGTAAGACGCCAGCGGATTTGCTGGTCCTCATTTTAAACGGAGCAGGCTGCTCCCGACTACAGATGGTGCCGCGTGTCTGTTAGATTTGATCACCGCCACTGCTGTTAATCTACTTGGACATGTGTAAAAGGATACTACCAGGAGTAGCGTGCTCCCAATGAAAACAGGAGCAGCGAATCCCGGCTCTAGTAAGACTCGTAGTCGTAGTAAGTTTCCAGGTTGTGATGTTTCCCATTCGTAATGGTTTAGATTTCGGGAATTTCTTAAAAGCCAATCTCTCTCTTTAAACGCTGTGGTTATACATATACAACATATAAGCCTCTCTAATCGTGCGCTAGCCTACGGTCTAGGATTCCTATTCCAAGTATGTTTCAGAAACTGACCTCTATATAACGAACTGCTTCATCTCCGTTTCTCCCCCATCACTCCTTTTTTCCCTTTTCATCAGACGCAGCTGATACGGCTTGCGTGACTCCACCAATGTCTTCTCGGTCGGCTCTTCAGGCAAGGCGCCGTCGCTGTCTCGGTCCTCCTCCACCCCATCAGGACAGAACTGAGAAGGACTGCGAACAGGATAGCAAAGCAGTAAATTCAAGGCATCTTTCGGAAACGAAAGACTGCAAAGATATCGCTAGCAGCTGCTCTACCAATCTATTTTGCGAAAATATTCCTCCAGAGATGCTATGGGAGATAGCATCGAAGCTTCACCCTCGCGCGTCGGTGGCCTTCTTTTCCGTCTGCAAAGCATGGCGTGATGCGTCGTTCTCGCGGTTCTACCCGCAGACTGCCTCGTTGCCCTTGCTTCTCCATATTCCTAAACCTATGACATCAAAGTGCTACCTATACGACCCATGGTCGACAAATATCACCTTCTGCGTGGACCTTCCACCCTTGGCTCGAGCAACGAGTGTCGAGTGTGTCAAAGATGGCTGGCTGGTCGTTACCAGAGCCCCTGATTCCATCTTCTTGCTCAACCCGTTCACTGGAAGGAAGGTCGATCTTCCAGTCATTCGGCGATGGTTTGAAGTGGATGCATGTGAGAAACAAAGAACAATCAGACTGTCGTGGGCGCCTGGAGCTGGGGGGTTTCCGTATATAGTCTGCATACTTATTACATCCACGCCGGGTATGCTGGAGTTTTGGACCTGGGCGGAAGGACGAGGACAGTGGTTCGAGAATCATATTCAAACTGATTTCATCCCCGTTTCTTGTTGCTTCCTAAGTCAATACGTCATGTGTACTGACATTAGCGGGAGGGTTGGTCTCTATGAAACCTTAAGTCGCAGTTGGTCCGTAAAGGATACAAACAGACATTTGAGACACGAAATATTGAAGTACCAGCCATACTACACCATCACTCCTGCAGTACAATCTAAAGGCCCGCGGCATTACGTGCTTGCGGATCAGCACGGTGAGAGGAGTGTCCGTCTATACGAATTTGGAAAAGGTCCAATGACTGATCTTCCAGATGATGTCGCTATCTTCCTTGATAAAGGCGAAGGCCTCATGTTGAGTATGCCACCATCCGCAAGAAAGGGAAATAAAGCCTACTTTCCAATGACCTTTGCTAGCTCAACTGGAGAACTTGCTGCTGTTGACGCCCGCGTATTGAAACCATCCGATTTCAAAGAAAAATCTACCTACTATTTTGTTCAAACGAATCCTCCTCTCCAAGATAGGAACTCAGGTCCTAAACGAAAACCAGTATACTACTCTTTTCAGTACGAGAAGTTCTATCCGAAAAATATTCGCCTCTGTAAGGAATCAAAAGATTATGCCACTAGTCTATGGATTGTTCCTTGTTTTGGCAATGAACCAACAACGACATGAACTTGTGTGTATAGAGTGGAAAGCAAGTTAATCAGATAGCTTTTCAATGTTAGTTTTTGATTTAGTATAGCGTTTAGTTTCTTTTAATTCTGTACAGCTGTAACAACAGTCTAATAATGTTGTAACCATGTATATCCTTTGGCCTTTTGCTCGACAGGGAGGCGGGATGAACAAACCTCCCTAATTAAGAAAAAAAGAGCTTGCCTTGTCAGTTCAAATCAGTGTATCGGTTCCACATTGTTAATGAATGAGGGTTATGTTATATGCTTGTTAATTACATAACGAATAATTGTATGTATTGTTCATCATAGAGCTGCCTTGTATATATATTAAAACTTCAATGTTGTATTGCGTTAAACATTTATTATATACCAAGTTGACTTTTTTGATAAGAGATTCCCAAAGATCACGGCATCCTTTTTATCATGTATTTAAAGGAAGTTTCCATTGGCCCCCTACATTTTTGTTTGCAGTTGCACAGCAGGTGCATGTGAGCACAAAATTGATGAGTGATAGAACTTGGAGAAGAAAGACAGTAACAAAGTGCAACACCTTGATCCTTAATCAATGCTTATTTACATATTAGTTTACATAATACCTCGATAATCTAATGGAACCTCAAACTGGGCCATCAATCCTTTTTGGATGGCAAATCCCAAAGATCGAAAGACAAAACCTAAAGATGTTGATGATGGCATCATTACATTTCTATTTATGGTATTTTAGATGTGCCGCAACACAGAAATTGAATCATTACCTAGCACCCGAAAGATATAAAAGGAAAATATATAATGGAAGCAAATGGTAGTTATTTGCTACAAATGTATCACCATGCTTATGAACTTTTTACGTAGCCTCATTAGGGAAGTTGGTTGTCCGGTCTTGAAGTTACTTGGAATATTCTCAATCAACGGAGAAACCCTAATATGACAACACAAGTGTGTTTTTTATTAGTCCAATCATAAAGTAAGATGTCAACAGATCTCTGAGTATGGAAACCATCATGTATTGACCCAAGAAAGGGGACCTGAGCTTCTTCTAAAGCTTTTAACCCAACATGAGAAAGAATATCAAAAAAGATTTCACTGGCAACATCATGGTGAAATTTGAACCCATGTTGGATACAAAAATTTACAACATGGTCACAAAGGAATCAAGCTCTATAGAATTGAAAAATAGACAACGTTCATTACCAGAATATAGAAGGATGTAGGGAAGCAAGAACATGATGTTGTTGTGGAGCCAGAAGCACTAGAAGACCAATTTGTAGTAGGCATCTGCTAAAAGAGTTCGTGTTTTGGGGGTGGCAGAAGGCAAACTAGACATCTTGGACCAGAAAAAAGATGGCAGGCGATTGAAGATGAAATCATAAGTAGTGTCAAACATGCTACCAATAGGAATGGGACCAACCTTACGAAGAATATGCTCTTAAAGCTCTGTGGTGTGAAATCGATAAGTAATGTAGGCATAACTACCAACACCTTGGGAAGTCGTTATACCCAACCCTCCAAAATGCATGGGTAGTGTGGCAAGATGCCATTGTAAATCATTGAAACCTTGGCCTTCACCAACAACAATGCGAGATAAACAACGTAGATGCCCATGATCAACAGTCTTGCTAGGAGGACTCCTATAGTAATAGGGGCCGCTCTTGTTTTTGATATGGTT
The DNA here is from genome assembly GCA_963693085.1 of Alisma plantago-aquatica. Classification (NCBI taxonomy): domain Eukaryota; kingdom Viridiplantae; phylum Streptophyta; class Magnoliopsida; order Alismatales; family Alismataceae; genus Alisma; species Alisma plantago-aquatica. Next base: position 1,066,001,217 of record OY856412.1, read on the forward strand.
CTTGGCTAGCTGGTCTGCGACTTTATTTCCCTCACGATTGATGTGTGCGCAGACCCAGCCTGGCCTAAAGCCTTTCCTTGCAGCAGTAATCCATCTCTTCATCTTAGGGTACTCTGCATCATTGTCTTCCACAGCTAGTTTGGCATTCTTACAGTCAGTTTCGATACAAATATTACTACAGGTCTGCCTCTGCCCAATCTCCACAGCTAAGTCGATAGCCCGGGTTTCAGCTTCAAGAGCACTATCAGCTTGGAAAGTGTTGCCCCAGCCTCCACGCCAGTGGCCATTCTCGTCCCTGCACACAACTACCGCTGCAGCGAGGTGGGAAGTCGGATCGAAGGCGGCATTAGTGTTCAGCTTCAGGGAACCTGGCGGCGGTCTCTGCCAGTCAACATGTATTTAAAGGAAGTTTTCATTGGCCCTCTACATTTGTTTGCTGTTGCACAGCAGGTGCATGCCGGCACAAAATTGATGAGTGAGAGAAATTGGAGAAGAAAGACAGTAACAAAGAGCAACACCTTGATCCTATAATCAATGTTTATATACATACCAGTTTACATATTACCTCGAGAATCTAATGGAATGTCAAATTGGGTCGTCAACCATTTTTGGATGAAAAACCCCAAAGATCTAAAGACAGCCTAAAGATGTTGATGATGTCATCATTACATTTCTGTTTATGATATTTTAGATGCGCCGCAATGGAGAAATTAAATCATTACCTAGCACCTGAAAGATATCAAAGGCAAATATATAATGGAAGCAAATGGCAGTTATTTGCTACAAATGTATCACTATGCTTACAAACTTTTTGCGTAGCCTCATAAAGGAAGTTACTTGTCATGTCTTGAAGTTACTTGGAATATTGTCAATCAAAGAAGAAACCCTAGTATGACAACACAAATGTGTTTTCTATTAGTCCAATCATAAAGTAAGATGTCAGTAGAGATCTAGTGAGGAAACCATCATGCAGTGACCCAAGAAAGATGACTAGAGCTTTACTAAAGCTTTTATCCCAACACGAGAAAGAATGTCAAAAAGGATTTCACGGGCCATATCATGGTGAAACTTGAACCCATGATGGATACGAAAGTGTACAGCGTGCTCACCAAAGGAATCAAGCTCTACATAATGGAAAAATAGACAATGCTCATGACCATAAAATATCGGGATGTAGGGAAGCAAGAACATCATGTAGTTGTGGAGTCAGAAGTGCTAGAAGACCAATTTATAGTAGGCATCTGCCAAAAGAGACTGTATTTATGGTGTGGCAGTAGGCAAACTAGACATCTTGGACCAGCAAAAAGATCAAAAGAGAATGTAGATGAAATCTCAAGTAGTGTCAAACATTCTACCAATAGGAATGGGACCAACCTCATGAAGAATATGGTCTTTAAGATCTATGGTGTGAACTCAAAAAGTAACGTAGGTATAACTACCAACATCTTGGGCAATCGTAATACCCAATTCTCCGAGATGCATGGGTAGTGTGGCAAGACGCCATTATAAATCATTGAAGCCTTGACGTTCACCAACAACAATGCAAGACAACCAACGAAGATGCCCATGATCAAAAAATTTGTAGGGCGGAAGCAATAGAATCAGGTGGTGTTGTTCGAAGGGAGAACAACAATTTCGGCATACCAACACATGACCTAAGGAGAAGAAGTTTACTTTATCGATCGTTGACTAAGGCTAGGAGATTCATCATATTTGAAGATTTGAGCACACATTTTCTCAAAAAATCCAATGTTAGAAATTGGACCACAAAGAAGCTTCACACCTCGCATAGGTCGTGATACGTCAGAAAGGGGAAAACTCCACACCCTGAGACTTCTAGGGTCATCAGAAGGATAAAATATTTTTTTCTTGGTGTTGTTGAGTTGAAGACCAAAGGCCAGGCCCAAAGAATATAGACGAGATAGGGCCTTAGACACTTCAACACTGTTGTCAATGACAGTTCCATCATCCAAGTAGAAAGATAATAAATCTAAATGACATTATTCCTTTAAGTAAAAAATAAGGGGATGAAGGGATAAGGCAAAAAGAATCGGTCCAATTGTATCACCTGGTTGGACCCCATCTGATGATAGAATAGGCTCACCATTGTCTAAGTAAAGACAACCAAGTGAAAAATAGAAAAATTCAACCCAGTGAACGATTGTTGGGCAAACACATTCTGAAATGTTTCGAAGACTTCAGCAATGCTTCTGGACAATCCATTTCATCTACCAAAACTCACATATTCTTCTAAACCTCTGTTGGCAACAGGGTTAGAAGAAGAATCAGCAGGATCAGTGGGTTCCAAGTTACTTCTGATTTGGGAATTTATCTGGGTGTTCCAATCGTGCACAACAGAATTAACAAGAACACATATTCGTCTATTCTTGAAAAGTTTAATAGTCACGTGAATGCATGGTCATCTATATGCTTATCCAGGGCTGGAAGGGTTTGCCTGGCCAAGATGACGCTTACTGCCTTACCCACTTACGTCATGCAAACAGCTAGACTGGCTCTCAAGCTATGCGGTCAGATTGATAGCAGCATAAGGAAGTTCATCTGGGGAGGAGGATTCAAAGATAAACCAGTTTTCCTTGTTGGTTGGAAGAAACTCACTAGCACTAAGGTAGCAGGTGGTCAAGGAGTTAGACCCATGAGGAATTGGAACACAACACTCACTCTTAAGAACACTTGGGACTTGGTCACTAATAGAAAATCACAATGGTGCATTGGCCTGTAGAAGCGTTTCAATGGCTATGAGGACAAACGTCCCATCAATGTGTCTCGAATGGGGATAGATGCTTTTCGATCGAAAGCCATTATCCTTAACAACTCTAAAATGATACATGTTAATGGGATGAGCATAAATTTTTGGGAGGAAAAATGGACAAACCATGATAGTTGTCCTAGAGACTTAGCACTCAATGCGATCCCAAGGGATCTTACTGATCTAAAGGTTGGAAATGTTGTTAACCTGAATGGAGAATGGGACTGTAACTTCCTTGAGCACTGGTTACCCAATAGTGTTTTGCAAGATATCCTTCAAATCAAAGAACCTTTTAACACTCCTTAACAAGATACTCGCTCATGGGTACACACTGATAATGGTGATTTCACCATTGCTTCTGCCTATGCTCTTTGTTGTCCCAACCAGCCTCAGTTGGCACAAGGCAAATGGGAATCCATATGGAAACTGAAAGTTTCACCTTCTATCAAATTGCTGCTCTGGATGATGGGGGATAATGCAATTCGTACTAATGTTCTATGAAACAAAAGGCATATGAATATAGACAGTCTATGCCCTAGGTGCCATCTTCAAAATGAAACTATGTTACATGCACTCTGGGATTGCAGACAGAACAAATCCATTTGGAGATCGGTACTGGACAAATTCCTCAATGACGAATTTTGGAATGATGTAGAAGGCATCAGATGGATGTTCAAATATATCATCAAGGTCAATTGCCAGGCCAGAATTTTTGCTATTACATGCCACACCATATGGCGAAACAAAAAATGATGAAGTTTTCAACAACATAATATGAACTATGGATGGAATCATAAACCGTATAACTCACCTTATTAATATGAATGAGTTAGCTATTAGTACTGTCAATCCCAACACAAGAACCTTGGATAAATTGCATTGGTCTCTGGCTAGTACCAGGAAGTTCACTATCAACTCTGATGCTGCCATCGAAAGAAACAATTCTGTTATTGCCTGTGTGGTTAGAAACCAGCATGGCCATTGGATGGGGGGTTATGGTGAGATAGTTGCTACTACTAAAGTCCTCTACGTAGAACTCATTGGTATTCTCAAAGACATGGAATATGCCAGCATCAAATTCCTAGGAATTATTGAGTTTCAGACTGATAGACTTATTGCGACAAGAATGATCCAGGAGGATGGTATGGACTGCCCGTCTTTTGCTAATTTTATTGCCCGAATAAATAAACAGATGGAGGAGAAGGACTATTGTGTCAAATATGTAAAAAGAACATATAACGCTTCTTCTGATCTTCTTGCTAGACATCATCTCAAAAACAATGAAGGTGCCCGCACCTACTGTAATCATCCTGCTACTGTTACAACCCCAATTTTGGGTTCATTTTGTTGAAAAATGTAATTTCTCATTTTAAATGTATTAGAAAAAATGATGATATGATTTGTGTTGAATAAATGAGTTTCGTTGAAAATAGCCTTGTTGTGTGATTTGTGGGCTTTATTGGCTATTGGGCCCAATAACAAGGATATTCGATTAATTAATAAATGAGAAGTTGAGAAAAGAAAGGTGTGAAAACCTCTAGAAGGCAAATCCAAAGAGGATTTCGTACCTCTTAGATTCCTTGGGTTCCAAGGAGTCCAAAGTTGCAAAGAAAAGGCAATAAGAAAAGAAAATATCAATTAAGTATTTCCTTGTTAATAAAGAAATTGAAAACATTGATGAAATAGGAATAATATATGAAAAGAGGTATATTTGAGTTATCCTTAGTGGGATTTCGTATCCCAATGATTCCTAATAATAAAAGGAATACTAATGAGGAAAATAAAATAGAAATAAAGAGAGATCCTCTAAAAGGAATTATTTTAATAAGAAATAAGCAAGATAATGAGGTTAATGCATATTGATGCATTTAAGGATAATGACTATTCCTTTAAAAGGAATTTTGAATTATTTGAGTTTCTTGGGGTCCAAGGAACCCCAATAAAGAAGAAAGAAACAAGAAATATCAAAAATACAAAGTAAGAAGATAAATGTGTAAGGGATATGATAAAAGGACATATTCGGACCACTTAATCTTTTGTATATATTCCTTTTTCGTTTGGCAAAAGAAAGTTAGATAAGATGGGAACGTTTTCCCTCATTGCTTGTCAAGGAAAGGATATTCTCAAGAGAGAAGTATAAGCATATTTTCGGAATTAGTTTCTTTCCAAGCATAGATATCTCTTTGGAAAGAATCTTTCATTTTTCTCCAAGAAACGGAGGGCTCTAAACCCAACTACACCCTCACCTATTCCATGCTACCTCGTCCTATATAAATTCTGGACTCAGAGGTACCAAGACCAGAGGGACCTGAGATAGTACACGGTCTTCTTACAACCCCGTCTCCTTCTTGATCATGAAGGTCAGGAATAATGAGATTCTTGAAGAAACAGCTGGTGATGGAACTTCATTCACGGAGTTATGGAGTACCCTCCAAGTCAGAACAGCAACAAGGGGTTGCCCATGCGTGGAATCCCGTCGCCCAGTTGCCTGTATCCCGCCTGCAGGGCCGACCGACGAAGATCAGCTGTAGATCTAAACCCCGCCACTTCGGCCACGCCCAAGGGCCTCCGTAGGTTCGGGGGAGGGTGGCAGAGGTAAAGGGATCTTCGCCGGAGCTTCTCGAGCCCCAGGGAGGGGAGGCAATGCGGCCACAGATCCTTACCCTAGCGGCAGCGCTAGGTTAGCGCGAGGAAGGAGAAGGGAGGAGGCGCGTGGATGGTTTTGCCCCTCCGCGGGCTGAAGAAGAAGCAACTAATGCGGGGGCGTTTTGGTAATACGGTTATATTTTCAAACACTGGAAGGCGCCTACGTGGCAGCTCCTCATTGGCCCAAAAGTAAGTATTTTTACAAAATTCATAACTAAATATCCGTAGCTCGGATAGGTTCGCATAAAATATGAAAGTTGCTCATAAAATCGAGAGGAATCTAAATAAATTATAATTGAAGCCTAATTCTTCTTGCAATTCAAAAAGTAGTATAAGTTATTAACTTTAATATAATGTTAATTAAGAAACCCTATTTTGATGTGTTTAATGTGATTAGGAGGGTTTAATTGATGACTAAAGTTGATATTAGCCTGTTAATGATAAAAAAGGAACATTAAGAATAAAAGGATGAACTTTACAAGTAATTTGGTTAATTAAGAGTTTATGTGCATAAATAGGCTTTAATGGGCCTTGAAACCCTAATGTTGACTAAATCGACTATTAATGGCTTTAATTGATTAATTTCATGATTAAAGTTGGAATATGGTTAATATAAGCTAATTCGAGCATTAAGTTCTTAATTTGTGGGTAAAGGCCCTAAATGTAGTAATTAGGGTTTTCTGATGAATAAAAGGTGGATTAATGGAAAATCGAGTTCATATGTGAATTGGATCATAATGAACTATGAATCGATGATAAATGCGTATAATGATCTTGTCTTGGATTAAAAGGATAAAAATAGTAGCTGAATAATCTTAATGGTTAATTATGCCTTTAATCTGGAATTGAGAATTTGATGTGGAAATAACTAGGGTTTATAATCAATTGCGTTAAATTAAGGTTTAAAATAATGAAAGATGATGTGAAACCCTAATTTCCAAGGAAACCCTAAAAGTGGAATAGCAATCCTAAGGAATATGAGGATATTGGATAAATATTAATAAAAGGAAATTGGTATATTTATTTCAGGATATTGTGCATGATTGGTTGCTTGATTGGGATTTCTATGTTCTGGATAATTCTGTCTCAAATCTGCAATCAAAGGTATGTGGTTACGCTTATGACTACCCGAATTAGTTTTCTGGGATTTTGTCGATGTTTCCATCGTGGCTTGAATTAAATTGTTGGATGTATTTAATTCATGCAAGGTATAATGTGAATATGATTATCACATAAGATATGTGCCTACTAGCTCAGATCCTAGTCCTCTCTGTAGCTTAATGGGTTGACCTAGTAAATGGCTACCAATGGGGTAGGTCCATCAGGTCACTAAATGACTTAGTAAATGGCTACCAATGAGGTAGGTCCATCAAGTCACATTGAGTTAGAGATTGGGCTACATATGGGTAGTGCCATGCGACTCAACCCTAGATATTGATCTACCTGTTAGGTAGGGTCATGCGGGGTCTAATAAGGATCGACCTAGAGAGAGGTAGTAACTCAGTCTGCTACAGGGACAACATAGAGATAGGGGATAGGAAAGGATTGAGTAGTATGGTTTAAATCGTAAACTTAATTGTTAAATGATAATTGGTTGATTACTTTGTTATTGTAGTTGCATGATTATTGTTTCCCCCACATACCAGCTTAGTGTTGACCGACGTTTTGTTTATCGACGTTTTAGGCACAAATGAAAAGAACAAACAGTAAAGTGGCATATGTGGAATTAAATGAGAAGTAACCTACACCGGAGGATTAGTTAGAGTAACATCTTCATGGATAGAAGTTTAGAAATCCCAGTTTTTCCAAGGTAAGAAAAGTTTTATTTTATACCAGTTTTCAGTTTAGTTGGTAAAGTTTATGAATTATTACTGATTATTTGTCGAACCTTTGATCATGTTAATTGGATAATGGCACCGACCTTTCGGTCACCCTTAATTGGGTGTTACCGGGAGGCGGGGTCGTTACAATTGGTATCAGAGCATAGGTTCCTCAATTAATCTTTAATAATTATTAAATTTTACAAATTCTGTAGAAACCAAGGGAGTTATTAGAGGATTGTCCGAAAGACTGAGGTGTCTAGAAAAGGATCACGTCTGGGGGCTGGCAATATTTTCCTCTGCACCACTAGTCGGAATACGAGGACTCCCAGATTGTGTGACTGCCTGGCCGATGTCTTAGGATATGACTCGAGATAAGATACCTTTAGGACTCTCTCATCTTGTTCGTCCCTTCTCAACTCAAATTCTTTTAAGGACCTTAAGGATTAGGGTTTTTTCTCTTTTCCTCACCCTCTTGAGGTATGGGAAAGATTGATAAGGATTAAGGAATCCTCCACCAAATTAATAAAAAGCATGTAAATAAGATGTCATGGACATAAGCCTAATAGAGTAAGCGTAAAAGAATAGATACATGCTTAGGTCGTATGACACGAGTTGTCATTGCCCTCAGGAGAGACTTGAGGATAGACCTCCTTGGCAGGAGGATGAGTAGAGAGAGTTAGTCTTGGAGGTAGAGACCTCCATCAAAAGTAGATACCTGGCACATCCTTTGAGGATGATGTCAACCTTAATCCTAAGTGAAGGTTAGAGATAGAGATGACATGATGAGTTAGACTGAGTGTTTGGTTGGACGTGCCTTGGGATCGTCATATGAGCCATGTGAGGTTGGACAACCTAGTACCTTTGGCAACCCAACCCTGGTAAGGGTCGTGCATGTCTGAGCAAAGGGAAGCTCTTCATGGATGAAGTTAGAGAAGAATCTATAGAACCCTATGGGCTTATGCAGGTAGGGTATAACTGACACCCAGAGTACGACAGTGGATGGAAGTAGGTTGAAACCCTGACCTGTATGCATGATGGATGGCATATGGAATGAGCATAAAGGGCTAGGTATAATCTTGAGCCAAACATGAGTTGAGCATAGGCTTCACCCACATAGGGGTATGCGTGTGAGCTTGAGATTTCATAGAGAAAAGACCTCTAGTAGTATGACTGGAGGTGGAGTTAGCTCTAGAGAGATAAAGTAGGACCCCAACAAGGAGGTTGGAAGCCTAAAACCTTGAAACTTGAGGAATAGTGGGGAGTTGAGGATGATGCAACCTACGTAGATGATAATGGTTTCCTCATGCATGATCCCTAGAGATTGATGATGTCTTGGTTAGCTTGAGAGTAACCAAACCCTAGAGAGAGGATGATGCTTCTGGTACCTATGGTATAAGTGATTACCTACTAGATGAGATAGAGAGTGCTTTAGACCCTAAGGAGGTTTAAGTAACCAGTTGTGAAGCTTTATACCTAGTTGGTTATCCTGGTAGGGGACTCGACCCTGAAGTGTTGCTAGAGTAGAAGGATCAGGGAAGTACATGACATATCTTGAACATACTTGATTCATGGTTAAGAGTTTGAGCATGCAGTTGGATACCCAAAAGTGAACATAGGGTTCCTAGGCCTAAGAGGGGAAGCGGAGTATCCAATGCTCATGTTTGAGATTTGAGTCTCTATAGTTTCGAGCATGGTACTCTTAATGTGTAGAGGTAGAGAAAACCCCTTAAGGTAAGGGTATGTTTGATGAACCCCTGACGAATAAGTTGATCTGATGCTGAGGAAAGAGAATGAGTGTGATCTAGCATGGTTTAGTAAGTGTTCCACATGTGCCTTAGTAGCTGCTGGGTCAGGTATGCTCATGTGAATGTGAACCCTAAGGACGGTTGTGACCTCGTTGTCAAGAGTTGTAGTTCCTCCCATCCTGGGATAGGGACCCTTTTGTAGGGTGTATACCAGTTCTGTTGGTTTTGAGGTGACCTAAAGAGGCTTCATAGGATCTTGAGAAGCTAAAAGTGCATGGTATGAGAATGAACCTGTAGACCCATAGATAACCATCTCTAAGTGCATGAGGATGTGTTACCATGGAGGTAACCGGTATGGGCCTGACCAAGGTAGGCAGGTTGCCATGACCCCTATGAAGGGATGAAAGTCAGTCGTGAATATAGAGAGAGATGATGAAGGATTGGGTAAGGTTCTAAGTTGAACATGTACTATGATATAATCCTAATGTCTATCCTAGGTTCAGGTAGGGATAAGACCAATGGAAGAAGGAGTTGCCTACTTCCCTAGTTGCACATGACCATAGGGTTGGGAGGTAACAACTATCATTGTCTAAGGCCATGATTTAGGAGATTGAACACCTTCATGAACTCATGGGACCCAAAGGGCAGATGAGTAGGGCACTCTCTTATGCATAAGGGAAAAGGGATGACCCCAAAAGTGTCGGCTCCCTATAGACCTAGAGGAGATGACCTAGGATTATGCTTGAACCAAGTAAGTTCGAGACCAATTTTCCATGGAAATAATATAGATATCATGATGTTTGTGATATAGAGTCATAAGCTTCATGTTTCAACTTGAATTTGAAAGTGTACGGGCAAGGTGGGTTGTACCATCTCTACTCTTGGAACAGGAAGAACTCTGTATTTGGACTGCAGCCAAATGCTTATTTCCTCTAGTTATAGGAGTGAGAGATAGGACAGTACGTGTAACATCCCTGACCTGGGTTATGAGTTAACCCTAGATGTTTTGCCTAATAAGGTTGATTAGATGCTTAATCTTATCTTGTGAAAAGTAATTAGGGCTCATGAGGAACCTATGTTTCAATTTTGGTCCTGTTTGGACAATGTTGAAGCAATGTTTTCTTATTTTGGACTAAAGTGCAAATTACCCAAGTTGAGGGGTTAAATTGCAAATGTTGCATGATAAGATGTTCCTCTGATGTTGAGACATCATAAGAATGAATTTGATGAAGTGTTAAGGTTTCTACAAGCCTGGACACCAAGATAGAGCTTGATTGACAATGTTGTGCATTAAAACCTAGTTTTGGTATAAAGTGCAATTTACCCAAAACCTAGGGTTCAATATGCAAATTACCACTTCAATAAGGTCCCTAATAATCTTTGGCATCATTTAGAGAAAAGAAAATGAGAAGGGCACCTCATTTGAATTATCTTGGAGGAGAGAGAATCTTGATATTAAAATAATCAAGATTTAAGCCCAATTGAAACCCTAATTCAAATTAATGCAAAAATAAATAAAATAATTGAAGGGGCCTTCAACCAAAATTAATTTGGTTGGATTCAGATGTGTGTGTGGACGTCCTTGAGCTTGCAAGGATTAAAAATATCTTAAGGAGAAATTCCACTCACCTTATTATAAGGAAAAGAATTCCCACTCAAAAAGATATATTATTATTATAATGGATTAAGGTGCTTAATTTCTTTTCCATTAATTCTTGGATAATGAAGAGATTTTACGAAAGTTTGAAGGTGGTTTCGTGATCAAGTAATGGAGGAGGATTAGGGGGAAATTAGTATGGGATTTAAAGAAAATTATTTCATTTTCTCTTCATTAAATACCCATATACATATTATATATGTATACCTTATTTCAAAAACACATAAGGCACGTCCCCTTAGCCTTTTCCTTATTCCTTTTGCTTTGGCCGACCTAAGGAGAGCTCAGGAGCAGGATAAGGATGAAGACCACCTGTAGGTAAGGTTAGATCATCTTCTACCTCGGATTCATGGTGAAAACCCTAAATCAATGCTTGATTCTAGGTTATCTTCACTCGATTTCCATTTCTAGCCATCCATTTCATCCAAAAGCTCAAGAACGAACCTTGGATAGCTTCTGGAGCTTCATACACCATTAAAGCCTCGGAGCTTGAAGCTTGGAGATCAGATTGGAGGCGGGTTTTATAACTTAAACCCTTAAACATTGCTATTGCATCAATCTTCTATGCCTTGTTGATTGATTTCTTCAATTTCATACACTTTGGTTTCTTTGCTGCAAATTCCATCAAGAACGGTTGCTGTTCTTGGGTGCACGAAGGAAGATGATGATGACATCATCATAAGCAAGCACCTCACCAAATATCTTGGGAGCAAACGATCTCAATGGATGGGACCAAACGGTTTCACCAAAACCGTTTGGTGACCAAACGGTTTGCAAACCGTTTGGTGGCAAACGGTTTCAAAACCGTATGAAGGAGTTGACCAAGCACGGACCGTTTGGGAATCTTGTTTCTAATTATGTAAGATAATGACCCTCCAAATTGAGGGGTTAACTCCAAAGGAATCGGGGTTTGAAGGCCAATCAATTAGACAAATCAAATTGAATTAAATGCTGATTTTCAACCTGATCAACTTGACCTATTTGGGAAAACGGTTTCAAGACCGTTTGAGTGAGTTGAACAAGCGTTGACCGTTTGATATTATTGATCCTAATTATGTTGGCTAATGACTCACCAAGTTTTATGGGTTAAATCCCAAGGAATCGTGAGTTGAAGGTTAATCAATTAGGTAAACCTAATTGGATTAAGTGCTGATTTTCAACCTGATTAACTTGACCTTTTTGGGAAAACGGTTTCAAGACCGTTTGAGTGCGTTGACCAAGCGTTGACAGTTTGGGATTCCTGTTCCTAATGATGTTGGTTAATGACCCTCCAAATTTGAGGGGTTAACTCCAAAGGGATCGTGAGTTGAAGGCCATTCAATTAGGCAAACCCTAATTGAAAACAGTGCTGAAATTCCAATGAGTTAAGTTGAGATTTTGGGTTGATTAGCCCAAACGGTTTCACGACCATTTGGGGATCACCCAAACGGTCTCAAGACCGTTTGGGGATCACCCCAAGACCGTTTGGAGGTCTGGGGTCAAGTATAGTTGACCAATTGAAGGTCCAAAGGTACTAATCATATTGCAATGTAGTGCTGATTTGTTGATCAACTCGATAGACCAATCCATGATGATTTTTCACTAAAGTCCAAAGGTTGGATGGGCCAAACGGTCTCAATACCGTTTGGTGGTCACCCAAGACCGTTTGGAGGTCTAGGGTTGGGTATAGTTCAGTGGTTGAAGGTCTAAATATATCAAGTTGATCTGCAATAGATTGCTGATTTGGTGAGCACTTCAATGGACCAAACCCTAATTGGATTGCTTGGATTTGAGTGATATGATGGGAAAACGGTCTAAATACCGTTTGGAGGTCATCCAAACGACCTCAAGACCTTTTGGGGTCAGGTCATACCCCATTTGAATGGTGGTTCAATAGTTATGAAGTAACTAGTTACACATTGATGAATATTGAAGGTTCATTGATTCTAAACCCTAATTCAATTGATTCCAACCCTAATTGAGGATCAATTGAGGATCAATTGAGTGTCAAATCAGTTGAGGGTTGATCTAATTAACTCAATTGAAAAATGTCTAACATGTGCAAGATTGATTGAAGGGTTCAACATTGAAAACCCTAATTCAATGTGATTGATGGAAACCATATTTGGTCCATTTGGTTTTGAGGTGGTTTGGACCAAACGGTCTCTAGACCGTTTGAGTCCAAACGGTCTCAAGACAATTTGGGACCAAACGATCCCAAATCAGTTGAGGCTTAAACGGTTTCAAAAGTTCAATTTTGTTAAGTGAATTCAATTGTTATTCTACTAAATGGTTTCACCTATTCCAAGATCACTTGGTAGGTAATCAACCAAATAGTATGAACTCTCAAAGTGGGTGAAGGTCAGTGGTTTAAGTAATCAATCACATGATGTAATCCAAGGGAGATTAAGCTCTAATGACCTTGGTACAATGACATATCCTATGATGTCAATTCTTCTTTCAAGATTGAGTTGACTTAGATTAATCAAGGTTGAAGTAACTCCATCTTATAGAAGATGAGGGATAAGATATTCTTCATGTATGAATGCCTAGTAAGGGCATGATTCTTAATAGTGAGATCATGAAACCCTAATTATGAAGGTTAATGAATCATAACTGTGGGCTCTGATCTCCAAACCATGACATAAACAAGATTAAAACTTAGTGGAAGCGAATCGGTAATCAGCGGAAGACAAAATCACGGGAAATTAAAACTTTTCATGACAAGAGCTTGAATCCATAAAAGCTTCTTTCATAAAGTGAGGTAAACTGTTTACATCTCAGGATAATTACTTCTTGAGTAATTATATACATCAGGATACAAAATCTCAAGATCACTATACAAAAGACTCCAAGACCTGAGAGTACAGAGGACACATAGGACTGATTCTAACTACACCATATGGCAGGACAATCTCCACCTGATATTACTGCTACCCCTGATGCTGCTGCTGAGACTGATCACCTGTAGGCTGGTTCCTTCGTCTCCGACGTCCACCTTAAAAGTTGAAGCCTACGGGGTGAGACAATTATACATAATTATCCCAGCGAGAGTTATAACTCTTCGCCAGAAGCTTTATTATAACATCAAAGAATATTTTAAGCAGTAAAGCCTTCAAAGCATTCTGTAACAGTTGCAGGTATAACAAGATCTCAACCATTTAGGAGATATGGAGAATATAAACACTATTGCAATGTAACATCAATCAACTAACTTGGAGTTATCTCTAACAAGTTATACTACATGGTTGATTATGTTCTACAAACAACATTATGCCCTGTGGAGATGAGGCTTACCACTCATACTCCAACTGATCGCTGAGGAGCCGCATCAGTATCATACATAGGTCATTAAGAGAGCCGGATTCTCATGACCTTCACCTTCCTCAGTCAGTAAGAGGATCACTTGTAGGACATCTCGTGTCTCTACTACTATAGCTCACCAGGGTAAACTGGTCCATCGCTATTCTAGAGTCACAGTGGCGTTCTGTACTCTCTTCGTCATCAGGAGGTTTCATATTTACCTACCACTGATACGGATATCTATGCTTTCTTCGTCATCAAGAGGTTTCATGTTTACCTACCACTGATACGGTATGGAATTATAGTGAAGGATGGATGGATTACACATCTACATCACTTTCCTACACTAGGATGTAAGGTTCTACACATCCATGTACCCCACATACTCAAAAGTATGTGCTCCAGGAGTTCCCTGAGGAAAACCTGTTTCACCATCACTTAATTTTTGACAATGATGGATGTATGATCAGGGCTCTACATTATACTTGATTAGTTAGGTACATTCAGTATTCTTTAACAGCATACATTGTTCTTCAAACAATAACAGTAGCATAGCAGCTATAAAAGAAGAATACTAAATGTAACAGGCCTAACTCATATCAATCATCATTTCTCATTATCCTCATCACAAGTCATCTCTAAGGCATGACCTTGATGGTATTCATGGCTCTCATAGCCCATTATCAGCATAGGATGCCACTGGCAAGGCATCGGATTACTTTACTTATTCATAAGGCTAACAACATGCCTTTAATGAATATAACATCAACATCCATACCTGGATATGATTACCTTCATATCAGAACATGCATGGTTAATACATCTGATAAAGGTAATACAAAATTAAGGAATGTACTTCCTACTCTTGTCATAAGAGTTAAATCTCTAATTCAAATCAAATAGAGTTTAATGCTCAAAAGCATGCTATTTCCCTTGAATTAGGGTTTACTATTCACATTACATGTCATTACCCTTGATTTAGGGTTTACTATTCACATCAAGGTGAATTAAACTCATAACATCATCATGTATGAGTAACATCTTCATTGATGCTCTTGGATTAGGTAAAGGTTCATCATTTATTATAATTAGGGTTTCTATGACCTCACACGGGTGGACCATACCCTAATTATGCTCACTTATGTGCATTGGAGATGCTTTACTTGAGTTTCCACTTAAAAAGGGTACATTCTCTCTCTAGAAGTACTTTCTCTCTCTAGAAGTACTTTCTCTCTCATCATAATGTTAGGTGATGTCAACATCACTCTAAAATAGGTTGGATTGAGTCATCATAGGCTAACATAGCCAAAAACATCACCATTATGTGATTAGAGTTACTTTCTCTCTCTAGGGTACTTTCTCTCTCTAGAGTACTAATGGTTGATGATAACATTAGACTAGATCAAGTTGGATAGAGTCATTGTGACTAAAAACATCATTCTCATGTAATTAGAGTTTGAATTGAGCAAGGTATAACTCAATTGACCCTTCAGGGGTATTTTGGTAATTTCCCCCATTGATCATCATTATGGTCAAAAACCTTAGTCAAATAACCCCTTACTATCCTAGATTATCATTAGGGTTTGATTTGGGCAACATTGGACCATTTATATTATGAATTGATTGAAAGAAGTCAACTTGGAATCACATTGATTGATTTCAATCATTAATCATCAATTGAGTTGAAATCAGTTGAAAGTGTTGACCGTTTGCCCACTTTGACTTTCCAAGACCGCGAGCCTCTTTCTAACTCCAAGACCGCGAGCCCCCTTAGGCTTCAAGACCGCGAAGCCCTATCATTGGTTCAATTGATGTTGAGACCGCGAAGATCAAATTGGAGTTGAGACCGCGAAGAGACGTTGACCGTTTAGCTAATTTGACCACAGGACCGCGAGGCCCTTCGCGGTCTTGAGACCACGAGCCTCCTCTCGGTCTTGAGACTGTGAGCCTCCTCTCGGTCTTGAGACCGCGAGCCCCCTCACGGTCTTGAGACTGCGAGGCTCACATGGTCTCAGCCGCTTGGTCCATCAACAAAAACAAAGATACAATTGATGATGTTAATCGATGTTGAAGCCCTCAAAAGGTCAAAGTTATGTTGAACACCTAT